>VXBO01007657.1:401949-420616 GCA_013400135.1 Rhinoptilus africanus | reverse complement strand
GTGTGCTTGGCAGGCACCCCTCTGACCTTCCATGGCGTGACGACGGTCTCGTCAACATTTTAAATAACGCTATAACTAATCGATTTGCACCCAGACCTTTGCCATCAGCTTTGCACACACGAGAACTGGTACTGCTGCTCCCCACGGCATCAGCCATCCCCGGATAGCTCTGGGAAGTCGGAGAACATGGGGATCACAATAACTTTATTACAGAAAGAAGAGAAATCCTATAAGGCAACACTCAGTCACTGCAGGCAGAGAGTTTAGCGCAGCCCGGGTGCATCTCTGCTGGCACCAGGAACACGTGGTTTTACCCCGACTGTCCGGTCTGAGCTGCTCCGTGTGTTCAGCCTGCGGTGCTGCCCACCCTCTCCGCTTCTCCTGCCCATCGCCAGCTGGACCAGCTGAGACCAAATTTCAGGATACCTGAGATGGGAGTGGTTTCGCCGGCAGAATAACAAGAGCAGCAACAGCGATAGGGTTGGTCCCAGCAGCCCAGAAAGCACAGGTTGATGGTGCAGGTGGGCTCTGCGCTGGGCTGCCAGATTTCATCCTCGGGTGTTGGGAAAGCCACAGGGAACAGAGGGTCCAGCTGCATCATACCTGCACCAGGGCTGGCCGGGATGCTCAGGTCCCCGGGGCTGCAGCGGGGAGGAGATGCTGCCACTCAGCTGGGGACAAATCCTGCTCGTTCCCCTCTGGACGGACCATGCCATGCTGACAGTGCCGTACATCTGCTCCCGACAATCAGGTGGGATCTCTTACCCGCTGCTTTATGTATCACACCCTGTACACAGCATCTCAATACCAGATCTTATTCTTTCTATTTGTCTTGTTTGAAAGCCCCTGTGTAAGAGAGACAATTTTTTAACTGTAAGATAGATTGCCTGGAGCTGTGCGACAGCAGGGATGGGGAGGCAGGGGATGATGGATAACGTACAAATGATTAGAGGACAGGCCGCACAAATTCAGATGGAGAAAAAAATGCTACCAGCAATGTCACGCCTCTCTCCCCTCTGGTCAGTGCTTGCACGACCGGCTGGCTCTGCCCCCGGCTCCTCTTCTCCAGAGCTGGTGGGGTCTAACACAAACCCTGCACACCCTTATGGCCGCAAAACTGCACTGAATGTGATGCCTGTGTTGCAGAATCCGTCCCGGCTGTGCTTGTTGAACCCTCCTCCGGTATAAGGAGGCTTGCCAGCGGCATGGGCAGCTCTCCACGGGGTTTCTGCCCCATCCTCGTCTGTCTCCCAGGGCAGATTTGGGGCTGAGATCATGGTGAATTCCAGCTGGAAGGAGCCCCTTGCTGCCAGGACCCTGGCTTTGCGATGGCAGGGTGACTGCTAAGGGGCCCTGGCACAACCTCCTGGTACAAAGGTGGGGCCGAAGCCCACTGTGCACTGAGGACCACTTTCCAAAGACGATGCCCAAGCCTGGTCCCCTGGCTACCACCACCTGCTCCCAGCGGGATGCCACCCGGGGACCAGCCCCGGTGGCAAGGAGCCTTGCTCAGCACCACAACAGCACGTTCCCCCCGTAGAGCCCCGGGGTGTGTGCCGGGGACCACTGGCTGTGTGGCACTGCTGGGGTGTGATGGAGGAGCAGCGATGGGGGGGGAGGGCTGGGCCCTGGCACGCTGCTGAGTGGCACCACCACTGCCAGAGGACACGAAGGCAGCCGCTGCTGGCGAGCCCAGCTGCAGCATGGGCTGCCAGCGGAGCTGTGCTGGGCTTTGAGTTTCCTCCACCGTCTCATTAATCCTGATTTACAGAAGAAGGCGGCAGGCTGGGGCTCTCTTAGCAGGCTGTCCAGGCTGCTGATTTGCCTTCGCTGAAGTCAACGGTGCTCCCAAGACGAGGCCACACTGAATTATTCAAATCAGCGCTGGGGATGGGAAGCGGGAGCCCAGTGGGGTGGCCGTGTCCTGGCCACAGCTGCAGTCCCGGGTGCCAGTGGTGGCACAGCCCCAGTGCTGCGGCTTCAACTGGGGGGCCAGCAGTCCCCTCGCACACCAGTCACGGTGCCCCAGAAGAGGGGAGCAGAGCGGCACAGCCACCCCCGGGAGTGCGGTGGGGTCCTGAGCCCGGCACTCAGCACATGAGATGGCCCATGTCGCGGCTACTGGCTGCGCCTGGTGGCACAATGCGACTCCCAGCCCAGCGACCGGGCTCTCGGCACAAGGATGGGAGCTTCCTATCCATCTGTTCACCAAATACAGATGCTAGCACCTTATTACACCTCTGTTCAGCTATTTTTCAACTTAAAAGGCTAATAATGCCTTAATAAAACTGTTTAATTACAGAAAACGTCCTTTATTAAACATAATCACCATATGGTTGCAAAGTACTTATGGCCACATTCATTATATGGGAAAGCAAAGCTTCTCCGGTGACACTGGCGGTGTCATTAGTAGGGCTGCATTTAAATTATTTCTACACCCCCTTATTTTAATTCTTTGATGATCCAAGGAAAGCAGTTGTCACGAGGCAGGAGTGAGAGCCTTTACCTGAGCTGCCACCCAGCGCCGCATCTGGCCACTTTGCTGTCACATGAAGCCCAGCTGCCCAGATGCCACCACCGCCTGCGGTCACACAGCAGCGTCCCCTGCAAAGGCACAGCCTCCCGACCCGCTGCAGCTCCCTGCGGCCCCCGGGGCTGGGACCAGCCCACCATGGCACTGCATTGCCAGCCAGGCACTGGGAAACAGCTTTTTGCCGCAGCCAGTGGTGCTGGGTGGCCGTGGCGCGGGCGGCTCGGCGTGGGGCTGCGGCTCCTTCCCTGACACCCCGTTGCAAACTGGTCAGCAGCGGCCAATTAATCTATTACCCAGAGATACATTTTCCATTAGCTGCTGAATCACTGACTTCAAAGCAATTAGCCAAAGTAATGAACTTTAGTGCTGCGGCACTGAAGGGAGCTGTTAACCCCTTCTCCTCTGGACCAGGCAACCAGAGATGGTGGCCGACGAAGACCTCCAGCATCCCGACCCTCCTGGCTGCACTGCGTGAGCTGCTTGCACCCGGGCGAGGTGTGAGTGACCCAACTGTGCATCGCTCTTGCCTTCCCATGACAGCCCACCCAGAGCCCACCCGACATCCCCACGCGTGCCCATCCCTCCCCAGGACAGACATCCCTCTTCCCTCCTGAGCCTGCAGGGATCAGCACAGGGTGTCGGGGATCAGTGTTGTCTGCACGGGGCGATGTTCTGCATCGTGGACCCATTTAATCCCCCAACAAATGGGGATTGATTACTTTGCGCTGCGAGTAGCACATTGAAGTCACAAAGAAACCTCCCTGCCCAGCCAAAACCAGAGAGAGGAGGCAGCTCTGCACCCGCCCCGGCACCCAGCACCCGGCAAACAGGCCCTGGGGAGGGGGTTTGCCGAAGATGAAGGAGGCTCCAGGGAGTGTTTCCAAAGACAGGGCATGGGGTAAAGGTAGGAAAAAGCTCTGCCATGCAGCTCCCATCCCAGCGCAGAGCTCGTGCCAGGTACCGCACACAGCTGGGCTTCACCTCTCGGACACCGGCCGCGTGGCCGGGTGGGGGGACGACGAGGTCTGGCTGCTGCGGTGACACCTTTGCACCCCCTGTCCTCGCCGAAGGCTTGGTGCAAAGCCGGAGGAGAAAGAATTGCCCTCATTTTTCAGCTGCCGCAATTTTACGTGTAATTAAGTTTATTAATTGTGTGTATTAGTGATGTAATGGAGACACACGACTGTCAAAACGCGCCCCAGCAGGCATTCATCTCTCCTGACCCCTCGCACGGAGGAATCGCAGTTCCCGTTGCCATCTGCTGAGGTCCAGCAGGTCCTCAGGCCACTCTGCCATCGTCCCCTGCCCTGGGAAGCAGGGAGGATGCTTGCTGCTGCTAAAACTTGTGCAAACAAGACCCAGAAATGCCCCTGGAAGGATCCTGGGGTTGTGCCAGTGGAAGCTGCTGGTGGCTACTGGGAATGGACACTGCCCTGCGGTGCTGCAGTGCTGGTGATGCTGCCATGAGGATGGGAGGTGTCGGTACCTGCTCTGTCAGGATGTGTTGAGTTGTGTCCCTCAGCCTGGCGGTTAAGAGATGAGTCCCTAAAGACAACAAACCCCTAACCAGGCTGGCAGTGCATCCCAGGAGCTGGTTCTCCCCGACGCCACGCTCGCACTGGGGTCTGTCCCCGAGGTGGCAGCTGGGCTGCCGAGCCCGGCTTCAACCTCGGCGGGTGCATGGGCAAGGAACGGCCCTCGGAAAAGGGGAGAGAAGAGCGTGGGGCTGCAGATCAGCAGCTGGGAGATGCCCAGGAGCAGGGGCTGGGGACACCGGGAGTGAGTAGCTCAGATGGCCAAGCTGGTGGCCAGGAGGGAGGAAGAGCGAGCCACTCTTCTGGCTTCCATACAATCTGCGCAGCCAGAGGGACCCTCACGGCGGGGCACGGGGAGAGCCTTGCTTTGGCAGCCCTGGGTTATCATTTCATTCAGAAGCAGTGTTAATTGCTCCTGCTTGTGCTACGGATGCTCTTCTTCAGAAGCAGCAGCGTGATCCATCGGTGCTAACAAACTGTTGTGCCAGGAGCCGTGAGCTCAGGTAGTCCGAGGCGGAGAGAGAGAGACAGCGCAAACGCAGACAGACAGATTGAGGCACCCAAAGAAAAGCTAACTGCGATTATTATTCATAGCGAACAGAGAGAGTCTGTTAATTGCAATATTAACCTTGCAGTGTGGCAAAGTCCCTCCGCCTGGTTTCTGTCTCAGATTATTCACAGCTTCACCGGTGGGGCTGTGCTGCTCTCCCCGGGGGCTAGCGGGGTGTAGGGGACGTGGCCACCAGCCGGGCTGCTGCGGGGCCAAGGCGCAGGGCAGGAGCAGTCTCCGGCGGGTTTTCTCCCTTCGGCTGTTGGTGGAAGGTTCAGCCCTATTAGCGATTTGCTGATCTTCATGGCCCTGGGTGCAGCCAGAGGCTGAAGGCTCCTCATTTAACCAGCGCCAGGATCCCTGCACGCGGTTATTAGCCCTCCTCGCAGAGTGCTCGCAGTGGTTTAGACGCTGCCTCGGCCTTTGGTTCTGATTGGATTTATTTTTTTGCCGCTCAAAAAAAAAAAAAACTACAAGAGATAAAAGTGTAAAAGCGCGGATGCTCTGGGGTTTCCTGCATAATTTGCACTAACTGGTTCCAGCCCAGCCCCGGCTCCGGCGCTGCTGCCACCGCTCCCAAACCGCCCATGGCTCTGCTGGGCACGCAGCTCTGCCGGGGGGGGGTGTGTACCTGTGCCGGTTTTAACTAATCCGCAGTGGCAATTATCATTTGCAGGAAAAAAAAGTCATCACCTGCCCTTAATCTCACGCCGGAGCTCCCCAGCCTCCAGCTTGGCCCCGGCTCTGGGGCAGCTGGGTGAACTCAAGCTCTGGAGGGGGGCTCGGAGGAAGCCCCCACCGAGCCACCCCTTGTGGCTCCTTGTCCCGCAGCTCCCTCCGGCTGCAGGGGCAGGAAAAAGGGGCCAAAATGGCAGTGGGTCAGATACGTCCAATATCGCCAGCGCCCACCGCATCCCAGCCAGGCACACATCCGTGAGGTGACGGGGGCGGCTGGGTCAGCCATCGGTGCAGACCTTTCTGTCCCAGGGCTTTGGGGACACGGGCTGCACCTCTGTTGTCCCCATCGGGGCGCAGGACAGGCCAGCACGGGCCATGCACGGGGTGGCTGGCTGTCGTGTGGTGGCGGCTGAGGTGGGAGCCGTGTGCCGGGGTCCGTGTCGGGAGCAGGGGATGTGGCAGCAGTGAGAGCATCACCAAGACCAACAGGGCAGTGACACATAAGCAAGCGGCTCCTCTTAACCCGGGATGGTGACGGCATCTGGGGCTACAAACTGTTGATGAAATCAGACTGGGAGGAGGATCACCGGGCGCCTGAGAGCCAGGCGGGATGAAGGAAGCCCTTTCTTCAGGACAGCCAGCGTGTGTTTGCAATCACGCTCCTCACCCGCTGCGGTTTATCCCACGTCCATTGGGCGCTGGGTGTTAACTCTTTCGCCAGAGGCGGCTTCCAAAGTGCATCTGCCTTTGTTTTCGGTGAAGAGCAGCCCAGCAGTGTGGCCCAGCAGCTCCGTGGGGACGTGGGGTTACTCCCAACCAAGGGATCTCATTCATTCTTTCCATGACGTACTTTTTGCGAACATCTGGTTAACATTTTCCAAATGAAAAGAGTTCTTCTTTGCTGAAAAATGGCTTCTTTCCTTTTTTTCAAAATTGCTGAGATATGTGAAAAATTGATCTTTTTTTTTTTTTTCCCTTTCCCCAAAGTGCTCTGTCCTTAATCCATTTTTCTGAAGGAACCTGTTTGTGCAATCAGAAACCGCCCATCAGGGTCCCTCCCAAGAAACACCTTCCTTGTCCACTGCCCACTTGGCTCAATCGTTGCCCATGGACACCCAGCGAGGCAGGGCAGGACCTTGTCCTGGGGGTCACCCTGCTCAGCCCTGGGGGGGACACGGCTGCTGTTTGACACTCAACCCCCAGGATGGGTCCTCGCCACCCCGTGGGGCTGCCCCGCTCCTCATTGATGGCGACTGGGAGGGCTGGAGCCCCTCTGCTGGGAGAACTGGGGGGGTTCAGCCTGGAGAAGAGAAGGCTCCGGGGAGACCTTGGAGCCCCTTCCAGTCCCTAAAGGGGCTCCAGGAAAGCTGCAGAGGGACTCTGGATCAGGGAGGGGAGGCATGGGATGAGAGGGAATGCTTTTAAACTGAAAGAGGGGAGATTTAGATGAGATCTGAGGCAGAAATTCCTTGCTGTGAGGGGGGTGAGCCCCTGGCCCAGGTTGCCCAGAGAAGCTGTGGCTGCCCCATCCCTGGAGGGGTTCAAGGCCAGGTTGGACAGGGCTTGGAGCAGCCTGGGCTGGTGGGAGGTGTCCCTGCCCAGGGCAGGGGGGGACCATTCTCTGATTCTACGATTTGCTCTTCGCCTGAAGCTCCTCACCCCACAGCCTGCTCTCCCCACACCCCATCTTCCCCCTGCACCCCATCCTCCCCACTTCCCCACCACCACGTGCCATCCCTTGGCCACTGCCTCTGTTGGGCTATTTATCGCCGCCGGCTGTTTGCCTGACACAGCCAGGCGTTCAAGTGCCACTGAAGCAGAGAGGCTGGTGAGCAGCTCTCGGTGTGTGCCGAAGGCTGGAATTGCTCCGGAGAGGAAAGCCTGTAGGAGAGGGCACAGGGTGAGCTGGGGACCCCCCCTCCAGTAGGGACCACAGGCACTGGGGCTGCAGGGCTGGGGCCAGAGAGGTCTGCAGGTCCTGTGGCACGTGGGGACGGGGTGAGATGGCCACCCCATAATGCCCCACATCCCCTTCCCTGCGGGGCCCCAGCCTGGCTGCTGGCTGCCCAGGATAATAGGATTCAAAAGGTTTCTATGGGGAAGCGGGGGGAGAGTTTGCATTTTTTTTTTTTTCCCCTTCAAATTTCCATACCTTGGATTTGATCGGGCCCTCTGGGGACCGCGATGCCGTTTGATCTCATTTTGTGTTCCATTTCTGATGTTACACCTTGTCATGGTGTATTAAGTGCCATCAAGCTCCGTAATGCAGTGACACGAGAACCTGATGCTACATGATCGACAAAAATATGCTCGTCCCCCGAGAGATGCTGACAGTGTCATTTCTGCTACCGGCTCCCACCATGTGCAAAAGGCACAAACCCCCTTTTCATGGCAGCTCCGGTGCTTCTGCCGGTAGAGTTGAGCAGGGAAGCTGAATTTCGTTAAATCTGATGTCCTGGAGCCTGACACCTGCAGAAAATGAGGCCCCCAATTAACAGAAGATCCGTATCCAGAGTTGGTTTAACCACCTTGGGGCTGTGGGGGAGCTGCCGGCTGGGCAGGGACATGAGCTGCTGATGGATGCGTGCATCTTCCGATGCTGATTACTTGCCCGTTTGCATATGGAGACGTGGGGGATAAAGCCGTGAGGTGCTGCAAATCCTGGAAAAAGACTGAAAAAAAATGCACGTCACATATAGCGACACCGAGGCCCCCCCTACCCTGCGAAGGGAAGGGGACCCCGGGACATTTGGGGATGCCCAGGGATGGGGACAACAGCCACATGATGGGATGAGCAGGAGAAGGACCAGCACGGCGATGCTCCGTCTGTGATGGGTGGGAGGGCATCGGCCCCTCATTTTGCCCCCCCCGTCCCCTTCTTGGGGGATCCTCGCTGGTTTAATCCGCAGTTATTTCCCTTTTTTTCCCTCGCCTGGGTTTCTTGACAATCGTTAATGTGCGAGTTGACTGATTTTCATGGTAATATGCTAAACAAGTGGCTCTTTCTCTTGGCAGCGATGGGGCGGCTCAGCCAGAGCCCCCGTGATAGACTTGGTGTACAATCCCCTGATGTAGCGAATGTGGCGTGCCGAAGTAATTCTGAGTGAAATCCCAAGGGATTTATGTCAAGGACAAAATAGTGTATCCCATGGGTAAATATAGTTAGCACAGCTGCAAAACAGAATTTATTTCTTGTTTGCGATATCATTTTTAAAGTATGGCATAGGGAAAGCTTTAAAAATGAAATTATAGCATGCAATAAAAAAAGCTCATAGGCACTGTATTCAAATTATGCAACAGTAATATGCTGAGTTCATAAATAAACATCTCTTATTAACCCTTCTCGTAGCAAAATGGTATTTTTCCCTTGAAATAAACAGTCGGAATGATTTGCCAGGGAAAACATCAGCAAACAACGGTACGCCGTAGCCGCAGATGGTGTTTTTATCTGCAAAGCCGGGACGGACGGTGCGTGTGGGAAGGTGCCCAGGACACCCAACCCTGTCCCAGGGGATGGCCCTGGTGACAGGGGACGTGGGGGACGGGGGGGTCTGGGTGGCCGGATCCCCGAGTGGCAGCACCCGCAGCACCCCTCCTGGCTCCCTGCCAGCCGCTCCCTGAGTTATTAGGCAAAGCGCAAAGTGGCTAATCAATTTTGTTTGCATATGCAAGTGAAGACGCTGTCATTTCATTAGCTCAAGTAAGGACTCAGCACACTTTGTGCAGCTTCAATAATTCTCTTTAAAGTTATTGAGAAATGTATGCTTAATTATATTTGCATATGAAAAATAGGGTCTAATTAGTTTGATTGATTATTATTTTAACCTTAATGACATTTTGAGTATCTGTCCCAACTAATAGCAAATGTATCTCTAATAAATCACGAATTTTTATAGCGTGGTCTATCGAGCTTCCTTTTGAAATATATTTTATTAATATACCAGAATGTATTGAAACTGAAACAAGTCAAACAACTTCTCATTTATTAAACCGTTTAAATGTCAGTTTTATACAAGAGTAATATTACGGGAAATACGTTCCTATGAAAGACATCTGTAGGCCAGGGGTACTCAAAATATTCGTTATTTTAGCGAAATATATTAAGGAAATAAAAATTCAATTATGTCATTTATTGCACTAAATAAATTTATACCGACTAGCGTAAATGTTTTTGCATTAGCAGATGTTCTTTCCTGCGAACTCTCTAATTTTCCACGGCCGATCCCGTGCTGACGCTTCTCACCCGCCCGCCGTCTCCTGCTCAAGCAAGTGATCCCGGACCAGTGGCAGCTTCCAACTGGAGCTTGGCAGAACTCTGGGACCAGCTCAGCCTTGGGGAATACAAGGAGAAATCCCAGTGGGAGCCGGTGTCCGACTGGGGGCCGCAGAAGCATTCTGGCCACGCACCCCCCCATCCCTCGGGAAATAAGAAGCAGGGGCCGCTTTTGTGCTATCCTTGATTGGAATTCTTCTGCGGTGGTGGTGGCCCTGCCATCAATGCCTTAATTAGAAATTAGGATAGTCACATTGGCATAAATTAAATCAGACTAAAGATGATTAACAAAGTAATGCAAGAAATCATTAAATTAAACCACTGTGCCAAGTCCACTGCTGATCTATCACAAATTTGGGCTGCTAATGAGGTCTTAATTAGTAAGTTAGGTCGAAATAACTCATGTCATTCAATTCGGAGAAGACATTTTTTTTTTCTTTTCTCTAAGACTTGATGCAAATATATCAACTAACGGGGCCATAAATAAATAAATAAGCAAACAGCATCCCTGTGTTATCAACACTCTGCCAGGCAAGTGGCACATGTTAATTTGCAAAAGTTAGTCCCCTTGTCACCCAAAGCATCCAGCCCCGTTATCTGGCATCTCCGCCTCTTCATGACCTCGGGACTGAGCCTGACCAGCTTTTTTAGGGTCAGAAAGAGAACATCCCTGCCCAAGGAGGGATGTTGGGACAGGCATTGGGATGGTTTTCCATCTAAAGCACATCACTGCCAGGGGGGAAAGCAAACCTAATGTGAGCAAAGGCAAGGCATCGGAAAATTTTCTGAAGAGCCACAACATCATTAAATTGCTCCCCTAAAACAGTAGGACAGTAGTATTTTTTTAAATTTTTTTTTCTCCTATAAACATTTTGGGCGTGCTGAGACAGAGCAAAGGCACGGTTTGTGCCATGAGCGGACCCAGAGGAGCCTGGGGAAGGCTGGAAAACCCATGGCAGAGCCCTTCCTGCCCCGGGAAACCCAGCACAGCCCTTCAGAGCAGAGTGGGGCGAAGGGCCCTCCCCAGCAACAGCGAATTCCTTCTTCCTTGCTTCACTTTTCCTTTTTCAAGCATTTTCTAGCTGGAGACATCACACATTTCTGGGGCCCGCCCTGCTTTTGGGCAGTTACATTTGCTCAGGCACCGCACGCCACTGCTGTAGGCACAAAGAGAACAGATTTATTAAAAAGTGGACTGAAATGTCCCTTTTGAACTTCTGTGCTGCTCCCAGCGCCTCTTCCCCCTGCATGATGTACAGGCGAACTCTCCTTTTCCATTTCCCCTGCTTCCCCATGGATGCGCAGGACAACGTGAAGACGAAAACAAAACTTTGCTTGGGCAAACCGGGCAAAATCCAGCCCGGTTCCCTGCGGATCCACATGCCAGCAAGGACGCAGCGTGCCACCGCCATGCTCCCCAGCAGCCAGGTTTCCTGATGACATTGCCACCGGCAACAAGAGACCAAGGAGCTTGACTTGGCTGCCTGGTGTGTGCAAGAGGAGAGCAGGGGGACCTCCCTGCCATGAAGGTGCTCCAACTTGGGCTATTTCTTCCACTAAAGAAGGGGATGAGAATAAAACTGAGACAGGGCTGGAAAGGTGTTTTAGTTGCAAAACTCCCTGAGCCAGCACTTGAACGAGCCAGCACTTGAATAAGTGCAGAACCCTGCACGAATTCAGCCCCGACGCTCAGCAGCCACCGCGGGGACAGCCAGCATGTNGGTGTTTTAGCCAAGCACTTCAACGAGCCAGCACTTGAATAAGTGCAGAACCCTGCACGAATTCAGCCCCGACGCTCAGCAGCCACCGCGGGGACAGCCAGCATGTCCCCAGCCGCAGCATGTGGCACCGCCGGGTCACCTCGCTGGAGGAGCAGCGGCTGTGCCACAACAGGGCTGCAAGTGGCAGTGTCTGCAGAGTAATAAAAGCAGAGAAAAGCAGTCCGAGCGACTGCCAAGTAGGAGATATCCAAACAGGGCTGCTGGCTGGGAAAGGGGAATGTCAGAGAGGTGGGAGATGTGTCCTCCAGGGCGGTGGGGATCCACCAGGCTCCTCAGGGTCCCTCCACCGGCAGAGGATGAATTTGGCAGAGAAAGCCCTTAGGGAGGTGTGAACGGGCTGACGGGTGGCTGCCATGCCTGTAGCCACGGAGGGTTACTGGAGGATGGGGAGAGCAGTGCTGGGCATAGGAAAGGTTCAGAGCAAGCTCTTTTTCATCTGAAAGGAAACGTTCATTCCGGCTTGACACCTGAATTGTCCCATTCTCTCTTCTTTAGGACAACAAGAATTGGGGTCTTAATGGCTCAGATGTTTTTGGAGAGCTCAGCTTTATCTTGCCCCTGCCTTTTGCCTCCAGTCCTAGACCCCACAGCAAGCCTGGACAAAGCACATGTGCACGAAGAGCAGACCATCACCCACCACCCCTGCCCAGGGGCTGGGTGCTTCCCACCTTCCTGGGTGCTTCACACCCATCCTGCCGTGCTCCTGCAGCCAAGCCTTCCCAGTCTTCCCAGCCAGTGCCCCATCGCCGCGCTGAGCTGCTCGGGCTGTAATATATTGATTTTTTTTTTCCTTTTGCAAACAGACCTAGCTGCAAGAAGAGAGCTGTGAGGGCTGGATCCGGCCATGGGGGCTGGGATGCCTGGAGCCACGAGCGCTGTACGCTGCCTACATCGGCTGGGGGTCCAGGCTCCGGTGGAAATGATGCTCTGTGAAAGCCCATCCAGCCTCCAGCACTGCAACAGCCTTCTCAGATGCTTCCAGGTTAATAAAAACTGAAGGCAAATGAGCAATAGTTAAATTTCATCTGGAAGGGGTGTGAGCATCCCCAGGGATGCACGGTGTGTGGTGGTGGGATGCACGGTGTGTGGTGGGATGCACGGTGTGTGCCGCAAAGGCCACGAGCAGGGAGGGCAGTCAGGTCTGCGGGGGTCTGCAGAAGGCGATGGGCTGTGTCACGCAGCATCGCCCCCGGTCCAGCCGCCGGCAGGGCACACAGCCGGGGATGGAGGCACTAAGGCTCCATCCATGACGCTGAAGCATCATGTTGTCTGTATGATAAATAACACCTTTAAGAAGCAAAACTGGCCATAATGGGTTTGGGAAGCGTGTCTCTGCAGAAAATAAGGAGGGGGCAGTTGGACAGGGAAACTCCAGCATCTCCCTTCCTGTCTGGGGAGCCGTGACCTGAGCTGCCCTGTAACCCTGAAGTCAGAGCTGGCCTGAGCCACCAGAAATCATGGGATTTTCCATTGTGATTCTCTCCAGAATTGGTTCCTGCTGGGTCCCCCACCCCGCCACAGGAGAGGAGAGAGACATAAATGAACCCTGCTATTCTAATGCCTGAAGAGCACCCTACAATACAGAAGCAACGGTAACAAGAAATGATCAGAAAGAGCCAAGGAGGGTGACCTGGAAACCTTGTCTGCATGCATTGAGTTCTGCCGTCTTGACTACGGTGCGGGGATGTGTTTGGGGAATTAAGCAAAGCACATCACTTTTTTTGCATAATTGAATTCTCTGCATATTTTTTTCTTTCTGTGCATAATCTTCCTTTCATGTTGTTCATGTACTTCCTAGATAATTCAGAGGTTACTTTCCTTGAAAAGAAAATACTGAAAGAACCTATGGCACTATATCCTTAAGTATTCCACTTGTTGTAAACTCCCCAAGGAATCTTACAGACACTAAACATCAGTGGAAAAATATTCAATACATTTTCAGAACAGGTCTTTGTACTTGAAATACTCTGGTTTATATTAAAATATTCTCATCTCCCTATAATTTATAAGAATTCATAGAAGGGAGAGGACTTTATTTCTTCCAAATCCTGGTTTGAAGTGGCACCAGCGGTGCCAAGCGCCAGCACCGTGGTGAGTACGTGGCAGCGCTGGTCACGCCGTGTTCACCGGGGCTGAGCATCGCCTGGCACCGGCATCCCCGCGAGGGGACACATCCTGCGCCTTCCTCCCCCAGGGCTGCGCAGGCTGGAACCGGGAGCAGGCAGGGACCGCTCTCTGCTTCCCAACATGCAAACAAAAGGCAATCTTGAGGAGGAGGAGGAGGAAAGGAGTGGAAAATCACACAGCCGGCAGCACGCGTGGGACCTACGACGGCATGGCCAGATGAGGACATGCCCCTCCAGGCTGGGGATGGTGCCTGGGGGTATAAAAGTATTTTTCCCTGTGATGCTCAGGCCTGGGAAGGGTGCAGAAGGGGTGCAGGGGTTGGGACGAGGTGCAGAGGGATCCCCGGAGCCAAATAAGGCTCCAAGCGGGGCCACAGCCACCACGGGCGAGCTGAGCCGCTTCCATTTTGCGTGTTAAAAGGGAATTTTCCACTCCTTATATGGGCCCGAGTGGAGGCTTGAGCAAGGAAAAAGGAGCCAAGACAACGCAATCGCCTCGTCCTGCCTGGATGGGATTAATTTCTTGAAAACCAAACATTTTCCAACCCCCCGAAGGCAGAGCCTGTGGCGGCTGTACCTGACACGCGGTTCCTGGTGCAGGGACGCGGCCGCCCTGAAGGGCATCGGGAAGGAGCTTCCCAAATTCCTAGCACTTCAGTGGTTAAAATGTTATCACTTTTATTCGTGTAATAGAGATGAAGTTCCCGGGCCTTCCAGGAGCATCAATCTAGAGATTTATTAACCAATTTAAAATACTATTGTCTTTCACTTCAATGTGAGATTGAGGTGTGTTGTCGGAGGAATATAAAGCTACAATCAGTGAGCCGCAGTGCCGGGAGACGCCAGTACCTGGAACTCAATAGATATTCATGAACATTCTCGTATTTAGTGAAGGAAATAACTTAATACCGACAGTGTCGATGGAATAATAGCCATTTCCTGGCTGACTTGCAGCCCTCAGAAAATGAGATTGCGCCTGCCTTCATTTTTCTTGTCTTTCCTGGGTTTCTTGCCGGGGAATGCACGGCGCAGGGATGCTGTGCGCATTCCAAATCAGCCGCAGGGCAAGCCCCGCCACCGCCCAGCGTCCCACCCCGGCCGCCTCCGGCAGCCCAGCCGCGCCAGGAATACCCCCTCCCTGCTGGCATTTCATCCACGGAAAGATTATAAATATTCCAATTATCATTCCAGGCAAAAAGCAGGGCAGGCGGCTGCTCCGGCGTCCCACGCCGAGCCCCACATTTCCCCCTTTCGCACACACGTGGCCTCGTACGTCGCATAAATATTCATAGCAAAATCAATTTGCACCTAAAAATCTCTTCTGAAATTGCGTCCCCCAGCACAGCGGCTTGGCCCCGGAGTGCGGATGGGACGTCACGGGAAATGCCACATTCAGCCTAAATATATAGAATGGGGTAAATCTCCTGTAAGTAATTGTTACATGATTTCTCGTATTCCTCCACCAGAAATGGCACTAAATCGGGTTTTATCGTTTGAAAGGCTGCCGGCAGATGCTGCTGTGCAGGCTCCAGGAAAAAGAGGGTCCCTCCTCTCTCTCGGGTGCCTGCCGGAGGCTGGCGGCGCTTCCCGGCACAGTCTTGCCCCAGCTTTGGTGGTCTGCAGCCCCGGTGAGACCAGCCAGCGGCACAGCCATAGAGCCAGCTCGCTCCCCGTGCGAAAGGATGCAGCTTGTCTGGACTGGTGACCTCAAGAGACAAGGGGCTAAACCAAAAGATAAAGTTTAAAGAAAAAAGAAAAACAAAAAGCCATTAAAAAATGACCTAATGTATTTCGGGTAAAACCGCAGTTTGCAGAAAGCTCAAGCAAGGAAAAGTATTTCATATTTCCATGCTCTCATTTCAATGCTGTGGGCTGTTGGCAAGGGCAGGTAGCACTAGGACGAGGGGCGATGGTTTAAACCAGAGCAGGGCAGGGTTAGATGAGACATGAGGAAGAAGCTCTTTACCCTGAGAGGGGTGAGACACTGGCCCAGGTTGCCCAGGGAGGGGGTGGAGGCCCCATCCCTGGAGACATCCAAGGCCAGGCTGGATGAGGCTCTGAGCAACCTCATCTAGTTGAAGATGTCCCTGCTCCCTGCAGGGGGTGGGACTGGATGGACTTTAGAGGTCCCTTCCAACCCAACACTTTCTATGATTCTATGATTTGTTTTACTTGCCTCACGCCAACCAAAAAAAGAGGCCAGGGCACACTCAGTCTGTGGTTTCCAGGTAATTCCCCTGCTACTTCCAGCACCCGCCTGCACTGTCTGGGCCAGGAGGCAGCCAGGGCTGGGTGATGTGCTAACGACCCCTTAATACCAGCCATGAGCTTCCTGTGCCTCCTCGGAGCATCCGAAGCCCGCAGGTTGCCTGAGGGCTTCCTCAAAGAAGCTTCCTCAAAGCTGCAGCTCCCGGAGTAGTGTGAAAACATGCATCTGTCCCCAAACTGCCCCCATGGAGCCTGCTGGCCCATCTTCTTGCAGGAGTGGAGCGTGGGAGAGGACCTGCAGAGCCTCATCAGGTCACCGGGGCTGGGAGAAGGTGTTTCCTTCCCACAGGCTGAGGACAAAGCGGCACGGTAAAAACACTGATCTTCCAGTCTCAGGAAAAAGCTACAGCACCTACCAATCATTTTTATACCCGCTAAACAAAGCCTGACAATGAGGATTTATTGCTTATAATATTAAGTGAAGTTTAATTTAGACCATCTATAAAAGTCCCATTCCAGAGTGTTTCCCAAAGATCCTCGACGCTTTAAAATAAAGAGGACAAATACTGAAGTGCTCTCTGAATGTTATGGGACAATTTCCTTTTATGTTGCCGTTCAACGATGTTTTCTCTCTGGCTGGAACCCAACATTTCAATGAATTTTTCAGACTCTATCATGCTCTTTCCCCTCCCGAGCTGCCAGATGATGCTCATGCGAACACGCTCACGCTGGCAGAACAATAACCAACGCTCAGCGGCCCCTGGAAGCCCCACGTTCATTTTCATCCCGTACAGCTGGGCACTTTGCTCCCAGGGAATGCAGACACGTGTGTGCCGGGCACCTCGGAGCAGTGTCTGCATTCCTGAGCCCCCCTCCCCACCCTGCAGGAGGGGACAAGGACACAGGGAGGTCCCCTGGGGCCAGCTGCCTGGAGGGACCGCAGCAGAGTCACGGCCTGAGTGCCTGGTGGTTGGGGACAGCAGGGACATGGTCCCCCCGGGAGTGCTCCAGCCAGGCCCTGAGCACAGCCCTGCACGCTCCCCAGGTGAGCAGCATCACGCCACCCCATTCCCAAATCCACCCAGGACACGTGGTGGCCAGTTGTACCAGTTCCTGGGCTCCTTTGGGCCACGGGGAGTGGTCCAAAGGCATCTCTGGATGCATCCGAGCGCATCTTCCAGCCCGACCTGTCCCCGAGGGCGATGAGGGGAAGAGGGAGTTGCGAGAGCGAGCCATTCTGGATGTTAATGAACTTGGGGCTGTCACTGATGGCAGGCGCTGAGCAGCACCCAGTGTTATTCTTTTGTTCTGGATTTTGCTTTTCCTTGTGGGGTTTATGAAAGGCGGTGCCTGGCATTTCCCTCCGGGAAGCGGGGTTAAAGAGTGCTGAGATGATCCCAGGGGGCCAGTGCCTGGTGCTCCCGGTTCCATTGTGCTCATCCCGCTCTGCTGGGCTCGCTGGTGTGTCCCCCCCGGTGCCGGGGCTGCTCGCAGTCAGGTCCTTGGATAAACAGAAAGCAGAATATGATCTGCTGTAGGCAGAGCTGGAAATGGCAAAGCGGTGACGAATAGCATTGCTATGGTAACTCAATCAGTTAAAGTCCTCTGGCTCAATCCGCTCCTGTTACCAGCAAGGTTGGGAGGAGAGTTAGGGAAAAAATAGAGACGGGAAGAGCGAGAGATTAACTCACCTGAAGACAGCGAGTGCACTGGGCTGATTGGATTAATCGCTGCAGATGACTGGAGCTCTATTTAGAAAGCACTGCTTTAAAAATATGCAGAATTTTAATTACGCATTGACACACGCTTTATTCCTAATGAAGGAGAACTTGACAGCAAGGGCAAGTGCCATTAATTACGGCTTCTCCCGGTGCCGGAGCTCACCGCCCCGGCGAGGAGCTCGGGAGCAGCCCGTGGTGCCTGTGCACGGTGCGGTGGGTGTCCCCCCAGCCTGGGCACGGGGGGTGCAGCCAACGACCCCCCCGGGGGCCCTCGGATGGGGTCTGGGGTCTGCGGGGTGAACGTCTCCATGGGGACAACCTGTTCTCGAAGGTGAACCCGCAATTCCAGCCTCCTCTCTGTCACAGGCTGCCCAGCTCTCCCAGTTACCCCAGTGCTAGACCAGTAACGCGGTAATTCAGCCCTGTGTTTTGCACCGGGGTGGGGCAGAGGAGAAGGAGTTTCAGCCTGGTAGTACAGAAGATTTTTTTATTATTTTATTATATTTATTATTCAAATATTAGAGAGAAGAAGACAGATCTTTGGGGTGGATGTTTGTAGAGCTCTTGGCATTATTACTTTTTAGTCTGTGCTCCTGACACCCGGCTGTGCCGCAGCCGCCAGTGAATCCCCATCAGGACCAGTTTGCTGCTGGAGAGGCCAACGGCAGCGAGTGAGCCTTCCCTGGGGACACGCCGGGCTCGCTGCCGAGGCACTGCGGCTACCAAGCAGCTTGCCAAGAGGAACATCTTAGTGCCGCTGCCTTTTTGGCCCAGATCTTCGAAGGTTTTATAAAGGCAGCATCAGCCCTTTCCCTGTGAGCCGGAGCCTGAAGCAGCAGGGAGCAGGCGGGGTGGGTGACTTTAGGTGGGTTTGCTTGTTCATCTCTCAGTGCAGCGAACTGGTGCTTCTAAAACACCCCAGAAATGATGGTAAATGTGTTTTAAAATTTTGTGACAGTGCATGCACAAATCACCAATTAAAGACTCCCTAAGTGCCCATTAACATGATAAGTCGTAACAGCTCCAAAAGAGACATTATTGTTTATCACGTCAGCGACCCGTGGATTAAGGACTCCCCAAGTACACATTGACAGGGTGAGCGGAACATCTCCGGAGCTGTTCTGCCGCACTCAGCTGTGGAGAATGGCAGCACTTGGGAGCTGCGGCAGCACCCAGCCCCGCTCATCCTCGGCATCACCCAGCCATCCTCATCCTCGGCATCACCCAGCCCCGCTCATCCTCGGCATCACCCAGCCCTCCTC
>VXBO01007657.1:348274-401891 GCA_013400135.1 Rhinoptilus africanus | reverse complement strand
CTCATCCTCGGCATCACCCAGCCCCACTCATCCTCGGCATCACCCAGCCCCGCTCATCCTCGGCGTCACCCAGCCCTCCTCATCCTCGGCAGCACCCAGCCAGGCTCAGTCAAGAGGCTCTGGCTCCAATGGGTCTGTCATTGTGTTACAGTTTGAGAAAACTCATAAATATTATTGTCACTTAGACAATTATTCTATCACCCGATTCTATCCCCACCTAGGAAGGGGAAATGGGGAAAACAAGGAAACACGAGGGTTGAAATATAAATAGATTTGATAGGATAAGGATAAATAATTAACAATTATTTAAATCCGTCCTCATCAACCCACAACAATTTGAGCAGGAATTTGATTAGTTTCAGAGACACCGAAAACTATTGCACTTACATTTTTTTAACAGAAGATTTTTACTCTTTTATTTGCAAATAGCATTGGTTTGCTTCTAAGAATCTTCACTTTTAATTGAAAAGCACATTTGTCCTGAGACAAAATATTATAGACAAAAATGGCAGTATTTTGCAAGGTCCTTGCTGCCGTGGTGCCTTGTGGGAGCTGTAGTCCTGTAACACTCCCCACTGGCACGGCATCACCTCTCTCAGCTCTGGGACACACCACTCTCAGGAGTTCCCACTCCTCTGATGTGTATGTCCCTGGCTCCCAAATTTCACCCGGGACCCAAAGGTCTCCATTTCTAGCCATGCCTGTTTCTCCTTTTTGCTCTCACTCTGCCTCGAGCCCCCTGGCCATGGCCACGAGGGAGGAGGAGCACCCTGTCCCCTGCTTTTCCCCAACAGCATCATTCAGGGACTGCGGCAAGTCCAGGGAGGGCACAGATCTTGCCAGTGCCAGCCCCAGGAGATGAGCTGCTCCTAGGGTGGTCCATCCCCCAGCAGGGGACATGCTCTCCCAAGGCAGCGTGGAGCCGTCTTCCCATCGGGATCCTGCTCGGCTCTGCCTTTTCCCAGCAGTGGCATCGCTCACCCGGCAGCAGGAGCTGAGCCACTGCCTCCGCCGTGACGGGGAAGCCAGCAGTTTGCTGCTCAAAGCGTAATGATGTCTCTTAATTTCCAGCCACTCTCATTACAAGTCAGGCCAGCTTATTATACACCATACACAATTTGTGCAGGGAGCGCGAATTCCCAGGCCTATAAACATCCTATTTCCAATTCCAGATGCACTGACAGAGTTGTATGGTTCAATTTCTACTTAAACCCTCATACTCTGTCTAGTCCCATGAAGAGCTCTCGGCTTTAGTCTGCTCATCCCAATTATTGTCTCAGGACCTTAAGTCAGGCTGGATTCAGTCTGAATTCCCCAAATCTCTCCATTAAACAGATCTCTTCTTGTTAGAACCTATTTATTCAAGATGCAAATGACAGGCTCACTACCCAATTGAAATCATTTTCATCCAGAGCCAAATAACACACTTTAGTCTTCTTGGCGTGAAGCAGCAAGCTATTAAAATTGGGAAGGAAATACAGGCAGGCTACTTCATTCCTAGCTTCAGGCCTTCTTCATCAATATTTTACTTAGGGAGCCACAGCTCCATTTTAATGTGAGTCCCGTCACCAGCCAGATGGCAGCTTTTTCTGCACGGTGAGCGGCGGCCGGGAGCCGAGAGCACCGCGGGACCTGTTGAAGCCAGAGCCGGCTGCAACCCTGTACCATGGACGGGCAAAGCAGAGCCCCACAGCCTCAGTGTCCCCAATACCAGCCCTAAATTGCAGCCCCGGCGTGGACCTGGGTGGCCCAACAGCCCCTGGCTCCAAAGGGCTGGAGCTTTGCAGGGAAAGGGAACCAGGAGCCTCGGGGCCGGTGCTGTGCAGCACAGGGTATGCTGGAGGATGCTCGTGGGAGGATGCTCATGGTGAGATGGGGGGGTTCAGCCTGGAGAAAAGGGGGCTGAGGGGAGACCTTCTCGCTCTTTGCAACCCCCTTAAAGGAGGGGGGAGCCGGGGGGAGGTCAGTCTCTTCTCCCAAGGAACAGGCTATGGGACTAGAGGAGATGGTTTCAAGTTTCACCAGGGGAGGTTTAGGATGGATATTAGGAAAAATTTTGACACTGAAAGTGTTGTCAAGCATTGGAACAGGCTGCCTGGGGAAGTGATGGAATCATCATCCCTGGAAGTATTTAAAAGCCAGGCATACGTGGTGCTTAGAGGTATGGTTTAGTGATGGTTTTGTCAGAGTTAGGTTGATGGTTGGACTCAATGATCTGAAAGGTCCCTTCCACCCTGGGCAATTCCATGAATCTATGATTCAATTCTAGATTCAATTCTATGGGGGCTCCCGGCTCTGCCAGTCACTGAGTCACGGTTTGACCTTGCAAAAAGTGCCAGACACCCAGACTCTGAGCACCGAGAGACTGTACCCAAGCCCTGAGTTTTGCTCAGGTCAAGGATTACGGTCAGTGCCCAGCACCGTGGGCTCACACCCACCAGCGGCTTGTTTTCTGCACGAGAGGAGGACCGAAGCAGGAGGGAGGCAGGGCAGGGCTGGGCGGCGCAGGGACGGTGTCTCCCTGCCCACTGCTGAGCCAGGGCCATGGAGGCTCCGTGCTGGTGATTCGCTGCCGGCGGCTCCCACCGTGCCCACAGCCCCCGGCAAGGCTGCGGGGCGGCGGAGAGGGAAGGCAGGCGGTGCTGAGATAGCAGGCTCCGTTACAATGGGAGAGGAGCGTGTTATTCGATCCAAGAGCTACAGGAGCAGAGATGAATAATGAGTCTACAGCACTTCCCCTTGTTTTCCTCAATAGTCAGACTTGGCTTCTTTCCCTTAGATCCGATACTAACAAAACTGTATTTGAAATTCACCCAAGTGTACAGTAACCATGCCAATGTGTTAGCAACTTACTTCTGGCACACTGCTGGTAACATGTAATTACACCTGACACCATGCTATTTAGTGTATTTCATTCAAATTAAACAGTGCGCTTTAGAGTGTTTAAAGGCAATGTCTACTTTAAGCCTCACAGAAGTGCACGGCATGTACTTTGTGCCAAAAAAATGCACACATGCGCACGCACAGGCACACAGACGCATCGCCTGGGCGCTGGATGGGCTCCCCAGGGCTTGTGGGGCAGCAAAGCCCAGCCCAGCCCAGTCCGGCCAGTCCAGCCCTGGTGATGTTCCCACTGGGGCCATGCTGGGCATCTCTGTCTTGCATCCCCTACCACCGTGTTCCCGTCCCAGCCCCGACACGAGTCACCCACGGGCAGGTGCTTCCCAGGCTCCCTTGGGCACAGGGGCTGCAGGAGAGGCAGGACGGGACACATCCTTAGTGGGATGTGCCACATCTTTCCTGGGATGTGGGTCTGGCTTGGCACAGGGCTGGCAGCCAGCGTTCCCTCCGGCGGGGGTCTCGCTCTGAGGAGCCGGCTGGCCGCGTAGAGGGGTGACACCGAGTTGTGCCATCGACTGCTGCCTTTGCAGATTAGATGGGCAATCAAAACTCTCATCTGGGGCTCCGGTTCCAAGGGTGGGAACAGGAGCAGCACATAACAAACCCATTCACATGCTAATGACGAAGAAGAATAGGGGGCTTTGCTGAACTAGCTGACTGCTGCCTTGGGATCCTTCCCAAATGCCGTGTGTCTCGGTGCTGGAGAGGGGCTGATTCGCCTTGCAGACACGCTGGGGCATCCCTCTCCTCTGGTTAAGCCCCAAGAACACCCCAGGCTCTGCCCCAGAAGCATCACCACTGTCCTGTCCTTGGGAGACGCAGCGCTTGGGAGAGTGGTGCTGGCAAAAAGCTACGAGGTCAGGACGTGGGGAGAAGGGTTTGCTGTGCCGGTTCCCTCCGTTCCCACCCACAGGGACCAAAGAGCGGTGCCACCGTGCCCTGTGAGCTGCGGAGAGCTGGGAGCTTTAACTGGCGGCAGTGGTGCTCGGTGGTCCCTCTTATCCCTGATATTCTCATTAGAGTCCCTGGCACTCCGGCTGCTGGCCGTGAGGCTCCTAGGTATTATATATAGAAAGTTAACAAGGATCTGCAGAGCAATTGTGAAGTAATGGGAGCTTTAAGGGTTTATTTTATTGAAACATTTTAACATTAAATCTCCTGTTAGACTGGCAATTTCTATTTCAATACTTTAAGCTGTTTCTGTACTTGTCACTGAATCTGAATGGGGGCAGACCGGGGCTTGGAGCGGGGTCCTGCACCTTGCAGAGCGAAAAGGGACTATTAACTTGTAACTAATGCCATTAATAATGCCCTCGGGCCTTCCTGCCTCCCACTGTCCTGCTGTGTGCAGGAGCCAAACGTATCCTCCAACCATAGCTGCTGTGGAGCTCCGGGGCCATGGACCAGGGGCCACGGTGACATGCTGCGGACGAGAGCCTGACCCCCTGCGCAGGCTGTCCTCAACCTCTGCCAGAAGCAGCAGGGGTGACGGCAGCTGGAGGGGGGGGGGGTGTGCAGGGATGGAGCCGTCTGCTCTGGGCATAAGGTTTGTCCCGCCAAAGCCAGGGTGCCCGGTCCCCCCGTAACCTCCAGTCCATGCCCAGCCCTGCCGCCGTATCACCGAGCTCGGCAGCTCCACCGGGTTTCAACTCTCTTCCCTGGCTTCTGCCTGCTTGATGCGTCTCTCATTTCTGGCAGGTATATTGGATTGCTCCCCTGAACGCATATGAAGTGTATGAAATGTTATAGAACAATAAATACATTTAAAAGATGGGGATGCAGCATGTCAGCCAAGTAATTTCCCCTCAGTAAAAGGAGCTGGGAAAGGGAGCAGTGAAGTTGCTGCCATCCTATTTCAGACTTCATACAGTATCTGCAATAACATCAGTGCAATCCAAAAAGAAACAATACATAGTTTATGAGCACCTTAAGTGCCTGTTGTACCTGTATTTACTCCATTAGGTTGTGTCACATTGCATTTGAACTGGAGACTTCGCGTCTCAGTCTGTTCGCCACGCTGCATGAGGCAGGAGAAATCCTCCCAGGTGAAGGCAGGATCCCGCCGAGCTTTCCTGCCGTCGCGATTGCTGAGGCAATCCTGGAACTGTGGTGGCAGCATCCACAGCGGGCGGTATCCATGGTGGGCAGCATCTTAGGTGGGCAGAATCCATGATGGGCAGCATCTGCAGTGGGAAGCATCCACAGTGGGCAGCATCTCCAGCAGGCAGCATCTGCGGTGGGCAATATCTGCGGTGGGCGGCATTTGTCGTGGGCAGGATCCATCTCAACCAGTGCAGCCACCCCTGGCAGGAGGCATGGCAGAGGGGCAGGAGGAGCCAGAGCTGAGCACGGTGGCGGATGGAGAGGGAATTCACAGGGTGGGTATCCGCCTGCTGCAGGGAGAGGGGGAAGATGAGCAGAGAGCAATGCCCAGGGGGCACCAGCCCCAGCCCCCAGGTGCGAGGTAGGGTCCTACCCGACAGCAGTGGAGTCTGCACTGCCCATGGAGTTTGTCACAGCCCTGCTTCTTGTCACTATCATCGCCCCTTAAGAACGACTCATCTCAGCTTAGCAGTTATCCTTTGCAAAAAAGCACAATTAAAAGCATGCTAAAAGTATATTACTCCTGAGCACAGCTTTATGGCTCCAGCTACGTGTTCCAAGTGGACCCTTCCTGCTCCAGTTCCACCCACTCTTATGGATAATAAGCTGCCTGCTCTTAAAAAAATATAGCGAGCGTGTTTGAATGCTCTGAAGGGGACGGGTTGTCTAACCTTTAGTGCAGCTGGTGATACAGGGAGGCATGATTTATTAGTATAAGGCAGTGATCTGCATGTGATGGATAATAGTAGTTCATTATAAGTCTGAAGTAAAAATTAATTGTAGCACATTGGAAAAGGTCACAACTCCCGCGCTAAACTTTATAGGACCAGTCAAAATACAGTAGCACAAAATAGAAAGGTGATAAAAAATAAGTAAGTGTTCTGAAAAAGGTAGATAGATATGTAGCTGGGTAGGTGGACAGACAGAGAGATGGGTAATTAGATAGATAGATAGATAGATAGATAGATAGATAGATAGATAGATAGATAGATAGATAGATAGATAGATAAAACAGACAGACAGACAAAGTGTGCATGTGCATTATAGCGGAAGATGAGAAGGCATCCATGGTCCTGTTTTCTCTTCCACCTGCTCAGTGTCCCCTTCTGAATTCAAGATTTCTCATACAATTACTTATTTGTTTCTCTGCATTCCTGTGACAGTCCAAAGCCAGCTCCAACATCCTTTTCCCCAGCACTGGGTACCACTGGGACATGCCCAGGACCCTGCTGTGAGAGTGAGCAGGGGGTGGCTGGGGCTTTGCAATGGCAAAAAAGGATGGAAGTCAGGTGGGGAGGGCTGGGGGGAGCCAGGGGGTCTCACACACAGGGCAGCAGATGTTTTCCAGAGCCCTGTACCCCGGGCATGTGGGCAGCAATGTCCTTCTCCAGCCCCCGGGACATCCTTCAGGGGGGACAGTCTCATCCCAGTCAGGATTCACCATCAACCCAGCTCACACCATCGCGCCCTGGGCTTCTCTGATGAGAACACACCAGGAAAAACACAAATTAGGGCAAATACTTACTGAAGATGCATTTGAGGTAACATTCAACTGGAAAGTCAGGAAGACGCAGTTGCAATTAACATTCCACAGTTCCTGCTGCATTCGTGAGTTGTGCAAGTCATCTGTTCAGAGAAGAGAAATTAGCCCAAATGAGAGGAAATAACCTCAAGTTGGACAAAGGGAGGTTTAGATTGGATATTAGGAAAAATTTCTTCATGGAAAGGGTTGCCAGGCATTGGAACAGGCTGCTCAGGGAAGTTGTGGAGTCGCCATCCCGGGAAGTATTTAAAAGGCATGTAGATGTGGCACTTGGGGACGTTGTTTAGTGCTGGACTTGGCAGTGTGAGGTTTATGGTTGGACTCGATGAGCTTGAAGGTCTTGTCCAACCTAATTGATGTGATGATTCTGTGATCTGAGAGTTAATCGGTGCAGCAGCCAGATGGGTCAGCCCAGTCCCAGCTCGGCAGGGTTTCCGCAGGACGGCTGGAGCCTGGTCCCACGGCACACACTCATACTTGGAATTTCTCTGCAGCCACCAGCACAGTGCAGGCTCTGCCATGAATGTGCTCTTCTCTTGGAGGCAGTTCAGAGCAGGAATTGGGTCTTATTTAGGAATGTCATCAGCGGCGGATGTCAGCACTGGCTTGTGAGCAGCTAACGAAAGGGTAAAATTTGCCGAATAAATTATCTGTTGCATTTTTTTTTCCCCTCGGCTTTGGTTTGTTGGGATGGTGCAAGACAATAAAACTTTTATTTATGCCTGTCTGTAAGCTGGTCTCTGAGAGTGGGGAGAGATGAATGATTTCCTGAATGCTGCATCGCATGCTCTCCCCAGGAACCCTGCTAATATCAGACTTGAAGATCCTGAAAAGAAGAGCTGATAAATGGAAACCAAAGCAGGCGCTTAACCCTCCTGACACGCAAGCCCCTCCAGAAGAGCCTGGCATTTCCAGCACTGGCTCCATTTGTGGAATATCGATAATGTTGCTGGGCTCTGACACACGCCTTTGAGGCTCTGTAGCACCCAGGAGCGTGGGTTCAGCCCCTGGATCAGCTCCTTCACACCCTGGGGGTCCCGCTGCCCTGCTGTGCAAGCCCAGGGTGGGACAGGACAGTACCTGCTGCCCCTTGGCCATCCCCAGCATCCCTGTCCTCCCTCTCTCTGGCCAAGGGTCCCGGTGGGTACCGGGGCTGGTTCGGTACCGAGCTCCTGCCCGGAGCACTGGGAGCAGGGAACACAGCAGGCAGTGGTGCCCGTACAGGGTAAGGTCCACCCCAGCGCTGTCACTGGGGCGGGCACACCAGGGAAGGGGTGATATGGGACCCTCCCTCCAGCCCTGCATCCCAGGATGGCGTCTCCCCGCTTTCTCCTGCCCGAACGCCCCAGAACAGACCCCTCACCTGGCTCAGTGTGGCCCAGGGTGCCGGCAGCGCTCCTCTTCCACCTCTCCGTGGTCTGTGACGGCTGTCCCCGCAGGAAGCACTGCCACCAAGCCCCGCCGTCCCCACCCGCCCCAGCCGCAGGATGTGGGCACAAGGCCGCCAGGACTGTGGCACCACCGGCCCCCAGCCACTGGGGCTGGGAACACTCCGTTCGCCAGGGACCTGACATGGGGCTGAGCCTGCTGGTCACGGGCAGCTCTTTCACCCCCTCAGAGAAGGGCACAACATCCACCGGCAGGATCCGAAGCTGGGAAATGCAGATGGGACGTGTTTTGAACCAAAGGGGTGTTTAGCTCAGCTAGAGCCGTCGTAGCCGGGAACGTGCCCGATTCCTCACTGCTTCAAGTGCTCAAATCAGTGTCCCGGCACAGCACAGGCTGTAATTAAGAGGGGACACACACTTGCGAGCACTGCCAAGGTTAAGGGGTGACCTTGACAATTTTTGTAGGTGATAATTTCTAAATTTGAACAATAGGTGGAGGGAAAAAAAAACCCATCTAATTAACAAAAAACCACACAGCATGGCGTAGTACAAACTTTGGGGCGATTCCATCTTTCTTTTGCTTCGGTGATTTCAGAAGAACATGAACCATCCAATTACCCAATCATTTCTACACTGTCTGAGTAACAGCTAAGAAAGGGGAAAGGTCAGCACATTCCAGAGAGCAGGACTAAAATGCCTTCATTTTCTCTAATATCTGTCTGTTTAATTACTGGAACAATTGTTTGAACATTTTAATATATTAATTTAGCAGGAGGATAATTGTATGATTACAAATTCACTTGGGCTGTGATAAACTGAAAAGCCGGAGCTTGTGCTAAAATGAAATGCAGAATTTGTAGGAAGAAAATAAAAAAGGGGAGAGGACGTGCAATGGGTTCCCCTCCTCCCTCCCTCCCTCGATCCCTCCCCACCATGTGAAATGCTTCATTAATCACAGCTTTGGCAAAACCCATAAAGCCGATCTGGGAGGGTGCTGGTCCCACTGGGATGGGGCAGGGGATGCCCCAGGCACTGGGTTTGGGGCGTCTGGAAGGGCTGTGGAACACCAGGACTGAAATGGGGGAGCAACAGCTGCAAAAGCAAAGAGATTCAGGAATTTCTCACTGAGCTTCTCAGAGGGAGTTTGGTCCAGATGCTCTGGGGAAGGGGTTAGCTTTGAGTTTTTCATTTTTCCCCCAAAAAAAGAGCCTTGCAAGCAGTGAAACATCAACACAAAGCACTCATGTTTTGACATTTAACAAAGCATTTCAGATTTTGTTTGAAATAGTCCATATTGATATTTGCTTAATTTATAGTAAAAGTATGTAAACAGAGGTCAGCTCGTGTTTTGAAACGGCTGAAGTGAAACATCCCCTGGGCTGAACGCTGGGGGTTTATATTTACCAAAAAGGGAGATTTTCATCCCGCGGACTGGCCGTGGTTTGCAGCATCCTTGCCCCCAGGGATGGGCAGGGCATGGCTGCAGCCACCAGGAGGGAGTGGGGACCCCAAGCCACCGCAGCCCCCCAGGCCTCCGCAGGCCCCCAACCCTGCATGTCCCAGGGCAGGTTTTCCAGAGGGTCTTTCCTGCAGCAACAGACTACCTGCCCCCACCTTAGCTATGATGGGTCCCACGATGCTCCGTGGTGTCTGGCACCAGCCACGGTGGTGGCCTGGGGACCTGCTTGGGCACGGGTCTGGGGACGCCGGGGACTCCCCTGACCCCACCGGTCCCAAGAAAGCCTGGGCGCCGGGTGCTTCTCCCTCACACAGCTCAGCTGGCATTTCTGCAACCACTAGCAAGAGAGAAAATTGGTCTTTAACAGCTATTCATAGAAATGTCACCAAGTGTAAACACCGGGTAACCTTTGCTTCTCTCCTCGCTCCTCGGGGAACGAGCAGCAAATTCAATAACACAGCCAGCGGTTCCTAAATGGTATCACCTCCCGTTTTAAGTAAATTAGTATCAAATCCATCTGGCCTGGCGCCTTTGCCGGCCTTCAGACGGAGGCACCTCTGTCCTCCTGGGCCATTAGCAGACACTTACACAGCCCCTCGCATCCCGGGTGCCGGTGTCCCCACTTGGTCCCAGCTGCCATCCCAGCTGGGCTCTGCTGCCGCCCCCACCCAGACCCCGCACGGCTGATGGTAACGGGGATGGGGGTTCAGGCAGGGTGGGGGTCCCTCTGCTAAAGGCCATGGGGAGCCAGAGGAAGGGAAATACCTGGGGCTGACCCGCCTGTCCCCGCATCCCATGGGACCTGCTGGTCCCTCCTGGCTGCCTCACACCCTGGCCTTGCTGACAGCAGGCAGCGCTCTTCATGCTGATGTGATTTTTCAATTAACAGAGAAGTTCCCAGATTTCTGCCTTTGTCCGGTATCTTCTGAAGTATCTCATTCCAGACAACAATTATATAATCCATCCATGACAGGGCGATCAGTCACACTCTAAATTAAGCATCTCAAATAAGGATTTATTAGAATTAATCAGACAATTAATGTATGGCCATTAAATACAGTTTATTAAAACACATCTAAGTGTATTAACTATTTAATAGGATAGATATTGGTTACGCAGCTGGCAAAAGGCTTTCCAGTCCTCCTCCCTTTTCCGAATGTGGAGAGGCAGAACCGCGGGGGCAGGATCAGTGCAGACCCCGTGGTGACGCCGCCTGCCTGCAAAACACCCCTCGCACGGCGGCTGCAGCAGCCGGGACCCCAGCCGGGGCTGACCCCCATCCCGCGATACCGGGGGTGGGGGGCAATATCAGGGTGCTCCCCTCACCCCCGGCTGTCCCTGAGCCCCCGGCACCAGGAACCTGAATTGTGCTGGAAAAATGATGCTGACAACCTGCATGACCAGTGCTGGGTGGGCACTGCTTACCCCTGGCAGACACACGGAGGTTTCGGAGTGTTTTAACACAGGAATAATAATAATAATTTTAAAAAAGGCAGAACTAAAGCGGGCTCTGCTAAAGGGGCCCAGCAAGGCCGGAGCAGCAGCTCCCAGGGGATGCTCTGCAGGAGGGAGATGGCAGGGTGTGCGGAGGGTGCAAACCTCAGTCGGAGCAGAAAGGAGCCACCAGCTGCTTCCCGGATAACGGCAGCATCATTACGGCCCTAGGAGATAATTAGCAGCCTTTGGAGTAAAGCAGCAGTAAGAGGGCATAGCAGGGAGAGCCAGCACAGCACATCTGGGTTCCCTCGCAGGGCTGTGCCCGGTCTCTGTGGCTGGTAACGGCCCCCCCCGCCCCCCTCGCGCCCCCCCCCCCANNNCCAGAGCTCTGGCTGCATTTCTCTGGTTTGCAGCTACAGGATCAACTGGCATTTCTTCCTTCCCTCTTCCCCGCCTCTCCTCTAAAGTATCTCCCAGCTACTCTGGATCATCCCACTTATACTTTGCACTTGTACAGCACTTTACATTTGCAAAGCAGACCTTAACTAATTAATCAGATGTTAATGATTCCTCAAAGGTGCAGCAGACCAGACAGCTATCAATCCTTGCCTCTCCCTTTGTATCTCCCCCGCCTCCACAATTAGATTCCAGCAGATTTTCCTCCTACTTTGCTCTCTTTTCCCTGTGGCCTCCGGTTCGGGGAAGGACGGCGCAGCAAGCATCCATCAGCCCTGCGCTCTCATTACTGATGCATAGTAAGCAGGGTTTGGCCGCGTTTACTGCTGGTAACTCCAGCCGGGGAGCACGGGGAGGCCGAGCAGCGATCATGCACAGGCAGGCCAAGAGGCGTTTGTTTTAGGCTGAAAAAGCCAAGCCTGTTCTTAGAAAAATGATGTGTCCCGGCGACATCCCATGCCGCCCACCCCTCAGCTTGCTTTTCCAGGTGGGAGGGAGGTGGCATTTTCCATGTGTCCTTGGGTGCACGCTCCTGGCGCTGGCAGGTCCTCAGAAGGGAGGTTGTGGGTGATGCAGTGCCAGCCGTGGCAATTCCGCCTGGCAAGGGACCAGGGGACCAGGCACGGTGCTGGCAGCAGGGGCAGGGGGCTGCTCCCTCTCTCAGGCTGCGGCACAACTCTCCAAACAGAGCTGACCCGCCAGAAAATCCTGCAAAAACACACAATTCCCCAAAGCTGGACCCAGCTCCTGCTGTTGGGAACGGGCAGGACAGGAGTCTCACGGGACAGGATGGGGGAACGCTGCAGAAGCACCCAGCAATCCAGTCACCATCTTCCACAGACCCCGCTGGAAGGGCCAGGGCCATCTCCAGGGATCCAGCACAGGCGCAGGATTAGGCAAATCTCTGTTCAGGTGTAACGTGATTAATCTAACCTGTGGGGCTTTGCACTTCCATCTCCTAATGAAAAAGCTGGGGAGGGGAGGAAGGGGGAAAAGGGCAAAGCAAAAATACAGATCTTTATGATATGCAAAAATATTCCAAGACAATGCAAATCAAGCAATTTAGCCTGGCAGGCATTCCTCTGTGCACCGTTATTAAAAGTTCCCAGTCTGGAATTGCAATTTCTAATCACAAGCGGGATGCAGGGCAGCCAGAGCAGGAGTGGGAGCCGGGCGGACCTGGGGGAGCGCAGGGCAGGGTCAGACCGTGCCGTGCCCACGCCGCAGGCAAAAGCTGTCGACAGCATTTTCCACCCAGGGACATCAAAAATTTAGTTTAACGTCCCACTGCCCCATGTCTTTATTGCGGGGCAAATAGTAAAATTTTGTGGAAAGGCCAGATCCAAGGACGGGAACCACAGGCTTTAGTTAACCCCATCCCATCATGCCTGTGCCCCAGTGAGCTTCCCCATCCCTAAACTGGGAAGCACTGGGATTGCTGGGGAGGACGAGGGGAGCGTGGCCCGAGAAGGGCATGGGAGGGCTAATTAGCCAGCAGCTGGGAGGTATGCTGAAGGAGCATATGAAATACATAATTATAATTACAATAATAGCAACTCGGTGAGCAACGCAGAAGTGATGAATTCACTTCAGCAGGGGTGATACAACTTGACAGGGCTTATCACAGGGAACGTTATACCCAATTAGCAATTAACTGTGCTGCAACCGCTGCGCTAAACACCCCGCACCCAGCCCTCGACTTGTGCTGGGAAAGCTTCAAATTCCCCGAATTCCTCCAAATTCTCCAAATTCCCCGAATTCTCCCCAAATTCCCAAGTGAAGCCCCCCTTCCACCACTTCCTGCACCCTGGGATTGTGCCCCAGTGCTTGGACCGCTGGCACTTGTCCCAAGATGTCCCTCGCCTTGCAGGCAGCTGCCTGGCTCTGCCTGCTGCCCATGCCAACCCGAGCTGCCCCTCGTACCCCACCTTCTTTGAGAGCCACCATAAATAGCCCTGATTGAGGCAAAGGAGCCATGAAAAGGGTGTGAGCACTGAAAAAAAGAAATTTGAGCTTAACGGGAAAAGGAGAGGGAGACGTCTCGGTTGAGATCTGGTGCAAGTGCTCAGCACAGAAGCAGCACGGGACAACCCCTTTGACCTGAGTAACAGAACGAGGATGAAATCAAACAGCCGAAAGCACAAAGTCCTGCATTTAGGGACTGGTAACGACAAAACCCTTGCCCTAACCAGGGAGCTCAGCGGCTGGAGGCACTGGGAGGAGAGGGCAGCCTGGCTGACCGTGAAGGCACACTTCTGGTCTGACACTGCTGTCCAAGGGCAGGGGCAGCTCAGGCTCCCGATCCCCCACCATCATCCTGACCCCCCCACCATCACCCACCTCCCTCTGATCTCCTCACCACACTATTTTTTCCTCCCCGCAGTGTTTTTGTAGAGGTTGTGTCAAGCAGAGCAGTCTCCCCTGTGGCAGATTCCCACCTCTGCTGAACAGGGAAGGAATCTTTTTGCTGGTCCTTCTCCCCGTGACCCTTCAGATGGATAATGGTCCCCCCCAGCTCCCTGAGCCATGCTTCATCCCCCCCTCAGCCTTTCGGCACTCACCGTGTGCCCGGGCTGCGCTTTCATCCTTACCCCGGCAGTTCAGTCTGGTCTCTGCCTTTAGGACGCTTCCCTTGTGCACCCGAACTCACTAAGAATCTTGTGATCCTTGTATTTTGAGATCGCTTGTTTGTGTGTACTAAAAGCATTTATTTAAGAAACTGGCTTCTTTTCTTTCTGTATTTCTTTCTGTATTTTCTGTATTTCTACTGTATTTCTTCCTGTAACAGTTTTGTTTCTGAGGATACTATAGCCATTCATTCTCTGAATTTCCTCTTTCTTAAAAATTCACTCTTTTCACTTTCTTTTTTCCTCTTTTTCCTTCAAGGAATCACAAATTGTATTGTTTCATGGCCATTCCTGGACAGCCTGCTGCCTTTGCATTCCCAACCCATTCCTCTATTGATTAGATCCAGAAGCGTTTCCTCTCCATTTGTATTTATGTCTTCTTTACTTGCAAATTTTTTGGTGCAGAGGAATGCAGCAGAGCCACGTGAAATAATCTACAGAGCAACTGGAATAAGGGGGTGAAAGGAGGGATGGAGGAAACTCTTTTTGTGGCGTGAAAGGAAAAGTCTGAGTGTGGAAATCCTCAGTGCCCGTCCCTGTCCCTGTTCTTGTCCCTGTCCCTCAGCAGGACCAGGCTGCACCTCCCACGCAGCCCCTGCCCACTGACACCAAGGGGCTATCAGGGAGTCATTTCCCCATTACATAAGCGACTAACGATGTTAGACTAATTAATAAGCAATGGAAGTGTAAACAATTGTGTCAAAGGGAATTTAATTATTGGCAATATAATATGATTGTGATTAATACAATTAGATTCTCTAATTGCATTAGTAAAAACAAAAACTAGCTCCAGGTCACTAATTTGATTGAAATTTCCAGCTAAATGAGCTCCAGCCTTTTTCTCCTGCTGGAGGAGGGACCCGCTGGCACCTCCTGCCCTTCAGGACAAGGACCTGCAGCACTGCCCAGCCTGACCTCAGCTCCCGCTGCCTGGAGCAGGTCACTGGGCATGGTGGGACCCACAAGCTTCTCCCTGGACCCATGGCAGGTACTGGCAGCCCTGCCCATAGCCGGCAGTGCAGGAACCTGCCCCGGGAGCAGGCATGGATGGCTAGTGGGAAGCTGGGAATGCCATCACCAAATGTCAAACTGATCCCTGGACCACTCCTGGTAGGTCCGGCATGGTCCCATGTTCTGCCGTTGGCTTGGGAGAGCGGTGCCACCTTCAGGGCAGGTGGAGATGCCCTCTGCTATGCTCCTACTGCACAAGGAAGAAAAGCATCTCCCTAATATTTTTGGATTTTGCATGTAAGAGGCAGATAGCATTTCCAAAAATTCCTGGTGCCGGTTGTCCTGCAGCAGCTGAGAGAGCCCAGTCCGGCCCAGCCATGTGCGCAGCGTACGGAAGGCAGCAGCTCAGCTGGCTGGGCAGCAGTTCCAATTACCAATGATGAAAATCTAATTATTGACTTTAATGGGAGCTGAATCCAGCCTGAAGAATCCAGGAACAATTATTCTGGGTTCTCGTTCTATTAAACAGCAGCAATAGAATAGCTCCATCCCCTGACATGCAGACATCAGAGCTGAATAAAAGCTGAATAAAAACTGAATAAAAACTTTGTCCGTTGCTTTTTGCTATCTTCTCAATGCAGGAAACGAGGCAACGGCACTCAGCAGAGCTGAGCTTGGCCTGGGGTGCTGGGAGCGCAACCAGGGCAGCCCCAGTAATAGGGGTTCCTCCTCCCTGGGCTGTTCTGAACTTTTATTGTACTCAAAACAATAAAAAATGAAGCTCAATAAAATGCCATTTGTCACTTGTGCAAGTTTGCCTTGGCAGAAAGTTCCCATACAGAAGTGACAACTTACCGGGATAAGGATGACCTTTTAAGCACAGTCTTCCCATATTGGCTTGTGAATTGTTGGAACATTATTCAAATTAATACAGAAAATGCACAGGTAAATTAAAAATATGCATATGTATATGCAGGAATGCTTGTCCCTGTGCAGCTCAACGACACCTTTGCACCGATTTGCAGGTACTAGGACATGATTTTTGGTGCTCTCCCAGCACTTCAGAGGGGCTTCAGCCCCTGCTCACGCTGTGCTGCCTCTGTGGCCATGGAAATGGGTGCAGGAGGCATCGCTGCCATCCCATGGGATGCTCCGAGCACCAGGGCTGGCCTCCTGCCCCTGCTGCCAGCTTGGGAACAGGGGGCTGTCTGCCCGTGGCTTCCGAGCTTCGAGATTTATCACTTCTGTAAAGCGTGTGAGAATTGAGACAATTTTTTAAGACATGTATTATCCACCCGCTAAACTGTGACGGCTCTTTGTGAGCTGTAACGCTCCATCGTATAAAAGCAGTATTTAGGATCTATTTTCGAATTCATATTTTCTACCACATAGAACATAACGGCTCCTTGGGAGCCAATTTAATGATTATCAGATAGATATGTTTTTATAGTTGTATTTTTTTTTTTATTTAAGACTCATATTTATTTAGAGGCCATTTTAAAAATGTGCATCATGTATCGGCCACCCTGGACCGCGCCGCTGGGGCTGGTTGCTCCCAATGATGGGCAGGGAATTTTTTGCCGGAGCTCGGAGAGGTGCTGTGGGGGGACAATCCCTCCCTGCCACCATGATTCCGTGCTCTGGCACCCAGAGGTGCCCGTTGACTTGAGGGTGCTTGCAGCCCAGTGAGCAAGGGAGTGTGGAGTCCATCTGGACCAGGGAGAAAGGACCCAAACATTTACTTATGCTTTGTATTTTGTACCATTCTTGCTAATTTTTTAAGGATTCTGTAGCAGCTTTCCCAACATTTCGCTATGCAACGGTCCTGATAATTTGGACTAATTACCTCCCTAGATATTTTAATTTCATCAAATGCCTTCGAACACATCTTCCCTGAAGCCTAAAGATGTGTCTCACCCCGACCCTGGGTCAGCCTCCGCTGCTCAGAGCCGCGCGAGCTTCAACCTCCAGCCCCAACTGGGAGCGTGGCTGGGTGTCACAGGCTTTGGGGTCCCCCTCCTGCCAAACAGCACGGGAGTCACCGAGTCCTGCAAGGGGGGAACAGCCCCACACACCAACTCTTGTGTTTTCTACCCAAAACGCTGCTGGGGGGAACCAGACCCAAGCAGCATTTCCCCATGCCAGCCCCATCTGGCTCCGCTCCTGGTGCTCCAGCCCCTCTCCATGCCCAAAAATACCACTTTAAACACCGTCTCTTTTATGTCTGACGCGTGTGATTAAAATCTGCCAGACTAATGATCCCGCTTTGCTGGTCTAATCATGGCTCTCTCTTCCCTTCTGGCACGGGGAGGTATTTGAAGCTGTGCTGGTGGGTTTTGCTTTTGCCTTTTTTTTTTTTTGTTCACATTAGAGTTTATTAAATTCCCATTCCAATCTTAACATATTAGGTTCCTAATCCCATTACAGCCAATTAGCCCGCTCTCCTTGCGTGAGCAGAGCGGGTGGGCTCGCAGCCCCTTTGGGGACAGGAGTTTGCAGAGCGCGGGGCAGCGCTGTCCCTCTGACCGAGGGCATCCCCGCTGCGGCCAGAGGCGATGCCAGGGGTGCCGTGCCTGGGAATACTGGGATTATTTCAGTTGCTGAACCAGCAGTGTTTAAGGCAGCCATGCTATGCATGGATTGCAGAAATAGGGATAAAAGGAGCCCCACATTTTGGGGCTGTGATGCTCCCTGTGTAATGCACGGTGACAGTGCCACCGGCTCGCCCTCCCATCCAGGAGCACAGCAAGCAGCGGGCAGGTAGCGAGCAAAACGAGGGGACCCGCTTCAAAAAGAAGGCAGAAAATCACTTTTGGGGACAAAATTTTCCTTTGTTTATAGCCAAAAAAGCAGATTTACGGGTTAATAAACATCTACAGTTGGCCTCTGAAAAAAAATACTCAGGTAGACGGGAATTATTCATTCAAATTAACTATAAATTAAGATCAGCCTAATTTACGTCCATTAAAATGGAAAAGCGTATTATCTCCCATTCAAAGGAATTTGTGTTTGATGCAAATAGGACAAATTCAGAAACTTTCGAAATGTTCTCTGATTGTTCATTTGCATCGTTAACCAATGTAGAATGGGACTGTGATTTAAAAATGGGAGAACAGAAGGAACAATAATTAGTTATGTAAATAATGTGGCATTCTTGTTTATAATTAGTTCAAGAATAAAATAAAATTCACGCATGTCACAGGACTAATTTTCATATGCAAATTAACAATCAAAATTATAAACGGTAATAATGCAGTTTGGGAGAATGTGGCATTTTTAATTTATTAGCTGAGGCATAAGCTAGAGCTGATTCCAGTTGACGTTGGGAGATTTCAAAGGTACCTCCGGGATGGGAAAAAAGTGCAAAAAAAGAGAAAAATGGGAAAAAAAAGGCAGAAAATGGTGTGGCATCCACCTGTCGGAGTTTTTCCTGAAGGGAAGAGGATGAAAAATGCAGCGGGACTCTGGGGAGGATGTGACCAGCCCACACGCTGGTGGCTTTTGGGGCCGGCATCTCAGCCCCCATCTCCCTGCTGTGGGTCTGGCCACTGGCATTGGGGCCAGGCAGTCACCACGGCTGGATTTCATCCTGATAATGCTCATCCTTAACCAAAAAACTGGAGGGATGGAGGAATGTTTTGAAATTCTCTCGACTCCCCATGGTCTGTAACCACACAGGTGGTTCTTTCTTTTTTCAAGGAGAACATGGTAGAGAAGAAAATCAAGGCTGGAAACCCTTTCTGCTGTGATCTGACATTCCACTGACTGCCACAGCAACGAGGGATCTCCACCGCAGTTTGCAGAGTGGGTCCCACTTGCATTGCCCGACCTCCAGGCTCACGGAAATACCCAATTCACCCCATTAAAAAAGCTGGATTTCCACCTCTTCTTGCCACTCCCCACTTCAGACCCTGCCATGACCAACACCAACAGCTTTCTGCAGTGATGGGAGCTTGAAACGTCTCTTCCCTTCCATCCCACAGTGGCCGAGCCCAGGGACATGAAGGTGACCCCAGGTTTTTCTACCTTGTTCCCATCCAAGTGATTTCGCTGCGAAGCTGGTCCCCGGTGCCTCTGCCAAGGACGTGGCAGAAACCTCCGTGCCACGGCCGGTGCCCTCCCTGCACATCCCTGGAAACAGCTCGAGCCAAGGGATCCTTCAGGATGAGCGGTGCTCTAGGATTGTAAGGGATTATTTAGTATTAATTATTAATTATGGCTTATCTTGCTTCAGAGTGTGGAACAGGAGTCAGAATCTGCATCAGGGAGGACGGGACATCTTGGGGAACAGTAATTCTTAGGCTTCTCTCTTAAAATATGCTTTCCACCTCAGTTCAACACTGGAGCTGAAATCTCTCAGAGGAGCAGTGGAGCCGAGACAAGCATGTTTTATAATAAAAGCAAGTTCAGAAACTTTAATTAAGGCTCCTCAGCCTGGTGCTGCTGCAGCCCTGCAGGAGGGGAGGCAGCTCGGGCTTTCCTGGGTGAGGGCTCTTCGGGTAGGAGCTGCCTGGGGGTGTCGGGGGGATTGAACATCCCCCCCCGGCTCCCCCTAGCTCCTCAGCATGGAGCCAGAGCAGGTAGTGCCAGATCCTCTGGATAATGGGGTGTGAACAGGGGGAATTTACAGATGAGGAAAATCATAGAATCAGAGAATACCAGGTTGGATCCTCAAGGATCATCTGGTACAACATTTCTTGGCAAAAGCCTGGTCTAGACAAGATGGCCCAGCACCTTGTCTGGCTGAATGTTAAAAGTGTCCAGCGATGGGGAATCCACCACTTCCCTGGGGAGATTGTTCCAATGGCGGATTGTTCTCATTGTGAAAAATTTTCCTCTTGTGTGCAATCAGCATCTCCCCTGGAGCAACTTGTACCCATTACCCCTCGTCTTTTCCCTGTGACTCCTTGTAAAAAAGGGAGTCTCCATCTTCTTTGTGGCCACCCTTTAAATACTGGAACCTGGTGATAAGGTCTCCCTGAAGCCTTTTCCCTCAAGGCTGAGAGGGGGGGCTGGATGCCAACATGGTCACCTGCGGTCAGCATAGGGTTCAAGCCAGTGCTCATCCCAGCAGGACAAGGGCTAAGGAGAGGTGTTCTCTCCTGGGGAGGTAAACACCGAGGAAATGCAAGTGTTTCAGGTGAACAAAATCTTTTGATAGGCCCCAACCCCTGATTTTTCGAATGAATTCTCAGGGGAAGTGTGGAGTCTCCTTCTGTGAAGACTTTCAAGGCTTGTCTGGATGCAGTCCTGAGTGATGTGCTCTGGGCAATCCTGCTTTAGCAGGGGAGTGGGACTAGATGATCTCTAGCGGTCCCTTCCTACTCTGGCATTCTGTGATTCCGTGAAGCGCATCCAGAGGTCAGCCTGTGTTCCCAAGCACCCCTCTCCGCAGGGATCCCAAGGCTTTGCTCTGCAGGTAGGTGCAAGAGGGACGTGGGCTGGAGCCTGCTGGGGCTGCTGGGCACCTTTCAGCCAAGGTCTGTGACTCTGCAAGGAGTTATAGAATCATGGAATGGTTTGGGTTGGAAAGGATCTTAAAGCCCCCCCAGTGCCCCCCCTGCCCTGGGCAGGGACACCTCCCACCAGCCCAGGTTGCTCCAAGCCCCGTCCAACCTGGCCTTGAACCCCTCCAGGGATGGGGCAGCCACAGCTTCTCGGGGCAGCCTGGGACAGGGGCTCACCCCCCTCAGAGGAAAGAATTCTTCTTAATGTCTATCTAAATCTCCCCTCTTTTAGTTTAAAACCGTTCCCCCTTGTCCCATGGCTCCCCTCCCTGCTCCAGAGTCCCTCCCCATCTCTCCTGGAGCCCCTTGAGGGACTGGAAGGGGCTCTAAGGTCTCCCGGAGCCTTCTCTTCTCCAGGCTGAACCCCCCCAGCTCTCTCAGCCTGTCCCCACAGCAGAGGGGCTCCAGCCCTCCCATGGCCTCCTCTGGACCCTTTCAAATCCTTCAGACCCTGTCCCCGAGACCAGTCCGGAAGCACCAGCCCTCTCCAAAAGGCTGGAAAATGTTTCCAGGAAGCCAATGTGTTTAAAACACTTGCAGAAGAAAACTGAAATCCCATTTCTGAGCCTCGCAAACTGCCTTCCTGGAACTAAGCACTTGCCACTGTTTACTCGCCTCACTTAGGCCCTCGGTTGCCAAACCACTGACTGAACCTTTCTGTCAATCCGACACTTTTAGGGTAATTTAACTTAATAATACCTTTGTCTGCACAAGCGTTTGTATCTGAAGGGTTATTACCAGAGGAGTTATTTTAGGTTGGTTAATGGTATGTAGTAGATTCTAAATTGACAGAGCAGCTACGCAGGCTGCTGTTCAAAGTGTTTACCTTTCAAATCTTTCCCTCACTTTACAAAACTTACTACCCTTACCTCAAAAGTGCCATCCTAAATTATTAGCAATTTTCCCCCCAGGTTCTCATGCATCATTAATTCTTTGTTTAGAAGAAAAAAAAAAAAAAACCAAACTGTCCAGGCCTTAATTGTTATCACTTTGAGAAGAGCCTGAAATGGGCTCTGTCAGAAATTTTTGACTTATTGTTGTTGGTATTTAACTCATCGTATCAAGGGGGTTCACAGGAAAAAGGGAAGGAGGGAAAGAAGTCTCCTTGAAAGAAGAAAGAATTATTATTGTGGGAAAAAATCAAGAATTGTGCGAGACAGCAGGGGAATCCAGTCTCCCTTCCTGCTGCTCAGCAATGGGTTTTGGGGAAAATCTGTGGCTGCAGGCGTGCAGGGACCAGCAACGCCGCAGCCCATGGCCGGGTCAGGCTGCCTGCAGCCACCCGCCCCTGGCATCCATGCAGCAAGAGAGAAGGGAAAATCACATTTGTTGGGAGCATACTCCATCCTCATGAACCGCTGCACAGTAGCTGGCACCTCTGCATGGCAGATGGCATGTCTGGAGAGTGGCTGGCACCTTGGCACAGCCTCATCACCAATGCCAAGGCTGGGGGGCTGCAGTGGCTAGCACATCTGCATGGTGGCCGGCACCTCTGCATGGTGGCTAGCACCTCTGCATGGTCACTGGCACCCTTGCATGGTCACTGGCACCTCTGCATGGCAGCTGGCAGGTCTGGAGAGTGGCTGGCACCTTGGCACAGCCTCATCACCAAAGCCAAGGCTTGGGGGCCACAGTGGCTGGCACCTCTGCATGGTGGCCAGCACCTCTGCGTGGTCACTGGCACCCTTGCATGGCAGCTGGCACCTCTGCACGGTCACTGGCACTCCTGCACGGTGGCTGGCACCTCACTGGCATCCCGCAGTGGCCGCAGCGGGAGGGAGGGGGCTGCACCCACCCTGCCGCGCATCCCCTTTCCCCTTCCCTAGAGAACCGCGGTGGAGCCCTGCCTTGCCCAGAGCCTGGCAGGCAGCACAACCCTCCCGCCTTCCCCCTGCCCGCGCATCATTTTTGGGTGAGAGTCCCATTAAAGGCAGCGGGGAGGGCAGCGAGGGCTGTCCCTGCACCAGGGCTGCCACCTCCCCGGCGCTGCCACCGCCCCGTAACCTCCGCTGGGTCCCCTCGCTGCTGCCCAGCCGCCCCTCGGGCCAGGTGACTTTGAGGTGGCTTTGCTCTTTGGCTCAGCTGCAGTCGGAAGATTAAATTCTGCTCCTGTCCTGGGAATTTGATGATAAAAAGTCCTTTCTAGACAGAATCCAGATAATGAACAGCTCCCTGGCTTCGCAGGGGAAGAGGGAGTGTGGAGTTATTACTGCATTAAAAAATCTCCAAAGTCAACTAAATTCACCACAGAAGCCGAGAACCAGAATTCTTCTTCATTACAGCAAGGTAGTGCATTAAACATTATAAATAATGCTATGCTAATTGCCAGATGGGCAGAGTGGATGGCTGAGGGCTTTGTGGTGGGTGTGCTGATCCCGGTGCAGAAACCGGCTCTTCGCTCACCCTCCTCCCGCTGTCTCCATCCCTCTGCTCCGCCGCAGCCAGAGAGGGATTTGGTCGGTAGGGAAACCTACTTCCAGCGTGCATCAAAAATACAGGCTTCAAACCATCAGAGGGGGTTCAACACAACCTGTTCATCACTGGTCCAGGCAGTAGGACGCAGTGCTGGGTCGGGGACGTTTTCCAGCCCTCTCCTGCTGGAGCGGGTGATGCCGCCCAGGCTGCGCGGGGAAGGTGAGCTCCCTCCACCATGGGGCTTGTGAGCAGGGGATGCACCAGCCACCAGAGGCTGCCAGAGCGGTGGCACAGGTTTTCTCCGTAGCGTTTTGCCCACGGTGTTCTCCAGAAGTGGTTTATTTAGTATTACGTGCAACAAGATCAGAGAAATCTGTGAGCCCTCGGGCGCTGTAGTCTCCATCAGCAAAGGCATCCAGCGAGGCCAGCAGTGCTGCACGCTTGTGATGGGAAGGGAAAGGGATAATACTGGGAAGAACCATTTGTTTGTGTTTTCCATCCTTGTGCAGCCTCTCTGGGGGCTGCGCTTCAGCCTGATGCAGGAGAACAAGGAGACCTGCCCACGGAGCCAGGCTCTGCAGGGACCGAAGGGACCTCGAGCTTAATGGCATCGCTGCCAGTGCACTAATGAGGTCGAGTAAAGAAAGTGGGGACCTCAGTCAAGTATCCCGTTAAAGGCACACTCCGATGTATCAGCTCAGGACCAAAACCCGGGACGTGGTCCCTCGCCTTGTGTCACCAGGATGTCTCCGTCGGGGGACCTGCTGCCTGGCAGTTCAGGGACAGCCACGAGGGCACAAGTTTCAGAGCTACCCTGGGGCTGAGCTGGTGTTTAGGTATAAATACTGTCTTTTAATTACCCAGGACGAAAGAAGGGACAGGCCAAGATACAGAATAGCTGCAATAAACAAATCTGTGGCATGTCTCTGGTATTAGTCATAGGCGAACAGGGAAGCGGAACATATATCTGGGAAAGATTCGGGCTATCCGCTAATTAAAAAAGCTTCTGACTGCTGGAGACACTGTTAATTCACTGGAAGTGTAGTCCCCCTGGACCGTGTTTAGGGTAAAAAAGGATTTACACCTCGTAGAAAGTAATTTTTTTTCACAAAGGCTGCACTTAATCGGAATTTTTCAGAAGAGTTTGTTGAATAAAAAAGGAACTGAGTCTCTGCTGGAAAGCCTTTGGCTTTCCTCCTCTTGCTTTCGTTTAGTTAAGGCCGTAGCATCTCTCCTGCAGACACAGCTCGTGCTAACTTTAATTTCTCCTTCCAGGATGTCACACAGCCCAAACCCTCTGCTGCCATAATGTCACTGTGGTCACTCCTGAACTCCAAGTCAAACCGTTTGGACCAGGTCAATAGATTTTATGCCGGTCCAAGGGCACGATGTGAAGCCAGCATCTTACAGCCCTTGCCTGCTATCCCTGATGAATTGTTTTCTGGGGGATGGGAGTGATGCAGGAAGATGCCTGGTGGTCTTATCGCCTTCCCTTCCCTGGATATGAAGGAGCGAGGGCTATTTAGGGATGGCAGACACTTCCAGCACTAAGATGCTTTCTGACCTTCAAAAACATCATCGCAAAATTGCCAGAAAACAATCCAGCGGGTGAGCGGAGCCAAAGCAGAAGCTGGAGGCTCACCCATCACAGCGCGCTGCAACAGGACGGCTCTGACAGCCCAGAATAAAAGCAGAAATAGCAATTTCTCACCGAAGATCTCGCCTGACATCTCTCTGACCTGTAAGCAGCAGGGACTCTCCGCACACAGGTACCGCCTGTTTGTTTGCTGTTGCTTTGGCTGACACTGCTGATTAGCGAAGACAGCCAGGCAGTCGGACACGGCACGTGGAGACAGCCGCTCCGGCCAGGGATTGGGATGCCTCCTCCTGACCCCAAACCTGAGTGCTATTGCCCTGCATCTGCAGCTAAATAAACGAAGTAAATCATCCTGGCAGATAGATAATTAAATAATTATCAGCCACTTAATAACAAGGAGTGGGTGTTCAGAATTAGCATATTAGACAGTGTCTTTAAGGGCTAATTGTTGCATTACATCAGAGTTACTCATTCATTATTCTTGTCATTTCGGGTGATAATTTGCACTTTAGGAGACAGAGACAATTTTAGCAGGCAATTAGAGACATGTCAGGCTTGGCCTAGTGAGTTACTGTCACAATTATTACATTTTTTCCGGTGTCCTCATTTGCAGGAGTGTATTTAAGGGCAGTCTAGTAATTTCATGGTTAGGCAAAACAGGCACCGACGCCGGGAGAGGCAGCCTGAGATGGAACAAAACCTCGCTTCCCAGGGCCAGCCGGGTGCGGGGTGGCCGCTGCTGCTGAGCTCCAGTGCCGACACAGGTGGGATGGGGAGAGGGCTACTGGTTTTGCACAGAAAAATAAAACAAAAGAAAAAGAGAAGTTTCTATATTGCCAATGGAAACGCTTTATGTTTGGGCTCCCCTGCGGTCTTTGAAAACACAGTCCCACACAACACCTGCTGCCACCAGAAGCGGTTTGTGTTCAAGAGCTGTTGCCCCTTCTTCACCCCACCGCCGTTGGTGGACACGGGCATCCCCATCTGGCATACGTGAGCAGTGAAGGGATAAGGGGATATTGTCCCGGTTTTTGGCACCTTCATTTACCTGGAGCAGATCTCAGCTTAGTTCAGTGCTCTGCAGCTGCTCGGGGACGGGTGATGGGTGCCGAGACGGGTGGGATGCACCTAACGGGGTTTGGGCCACAGGCTGTACCCAGCAGTAAGAGAAGGGAGCAGGAATTAATCTCAGAAATGTGCTTTCAGAAACTTGGAGCCCAGTTTGGACCTTACAGTGATGCTCAGTGAGATAGTCGCAGCCAGGGCTGCTACAAACGGTCTGCGTGTGGGATGGAAGTGCCTGAATCCGTTATCACAACACAGGGGAGCAGAGCTCCATGGAAACTCTTTGAACAGACCTTGCTTTGCTTTTCCCCTGCACGATGCCGGGTGCGACTGAGCTTCGCCAGCCCAGGAGCACGGTCCTGAGCCAGCGCGGAGCTCGGAGGGGGCTGAGATGCTGTCAGCGCCTCGAGATGCAGAGAATCGGTGCCTCCAGGGCCAAGGATGCTCCAGGAGCATGAGGCTGGATTGAGACCTCATGATCTTACCCTTTCCGGCGCCTGAATCCCATCCTTTATCTAGGGATCCAGTGAGCGCTTTCAGCATCTCCATGGGAAAGCCCTTGGGATGTAGCACCCCAAACGGAGCTGCAGCAGGCACAGGTGTGGCAGGAGCTGGGACACTTCCAGCCAACTCCGAGGGGAAAGAAGTTCCCCCGGAAAAGCAGCGTGTCTGCATATCAAACAGATGCAAATGGTATTGCTACTTTATCAGTTCGACTGAATGTAACGATGTGCCCCGTGATTCGGCAGACCAACCGAGCCTGAGAATTATGACAAGGTTTAAATATTTCTTAAACTACAATTGAAGGGAAAAACTAGATCTGTAACAGATGCACCTTGGGATACATGCATTATAAGGGTATATACAGTCAAATAGAGTTAATTAAGCTAAAACCACAGTAAATCTGCCAGGCCCATATTAACACTATAGTCAAAATTGTGGAAAATATAGTATTTTCTATAATAAATCCTGTTCTGTTACAGATTTATGTTGGCATCTGCATAGTTACCATAGTTTTACAATAATCATTGATCAATCAAAGTTTTATGACAAAACTATAATTTTACTGTGTTTCTTTCTTACTTAGTTTCCTAGTTTGCTTAATTCCCAGAATGCAATACAGTAAATCTTTTGATCTGAGATATTAAGTAGATAATAAGAATGCCATGTAAGATTTGCTTATATTTTAAACTGTCTTTACAAATGATTTATAATTAGGACCAAATCTAAGACAAAACATTATTAAAGTCAAAACCCTCCATAAATTACTAGAGTTTGCTTATGCCTGTAGTAATTTATTAGGGTTTTACTACAGTATTTTCTCTGGTGATATCCAAAGCTTTATATGTCATAAATGGAAAATATGAGTTTGTAAACCATACAGAAAACAGGAATGATCCCCAGTGACCCGAGATGACAAACTTGTACTCTGATATAACGTCAAAACCATTTTGCAGTGGAAATATAACAGTACCGCTAATACAATTGTGCCAGACTCAAAATGCAGCTTTCTTTGTAAAAATTAAATCTTTATTTCTATGGGTTTTTAAAGTTCTCCCGTTTACAGCAGGAATGTAACCTGGGCCGGCTGCAGGAGATGCTCGGTTTGGGTTTCCTGGCACCACACAGAGGGGTCCCGCTGGGCCTGGGGTGGGAGCGGGGTCTGCAGCGCCCAGGGCACGGCACAGGGCTGTTCTGAGCACTGTCTGTGAGCATCCTTCACTCTGCTGGGCTGGTACAAGGCATTCTCAATGAGTCACATACAGGTAGCCTTTTCTTTTTTTCTTAAGTATTAGTGTCCGAGTGACTTTCCTGCAAGTGAAATTCTCTGTTTGCAATGGTGATTCTGTGAGCGTCTCCATAACATGCTTTCCAAAAGCCCCACTGCGTACCTGCCTGTGCTAAGCAGGACCGTGGGTGATGGAGCCCACATCATCTTCAGCCGCCTGGGTTTTGGAAGAGGCAAAAGAGCATCTGCCCCTCCTCATGCTGGTTCTAGTCTACCTGGTACCAGTCTGCCTACCTAAATCCCACCCCAGGGCACAGGGACAAGAAGCAGGGTGAGGGCAGGGATGGCAGCGGGGTCGTGGCTCCCATGGAAAGCAGCAGAACTGGGTGGATTTACCCCAGAGCAGAGCAGGATCCTGGGCTCAGGGATGGGAAGCTGCCCAAAAAGTAAGCGAACATTTAATTTTCCACTGTGCTCTTGCCACAAATGACACCGTCCCCTGGCACTGGGCAGTGCTCCCAGGTGGCATCACCGGACAGGCACAGACAGTGGCACGGGGCACTGTTGGTGCCTGTAGGCAGCAGCAGAGGAGTCCACTGTAGATAAGGATGGAAACTAGATGTGGTGGGAGATCTCAGCTCACCGCTCGGCTGCTGCAAAGGCCAGCCAGAGAGAGCAGAGAGAGGAGTCCCTGTTCGTTTCATTAAAAAGCTCCTTCCTCATCCTTCACAGCGAGCTGTAAACAGCAGAAATGAAACCTGTGGCCAATTTAGTCGTCTGTTGAAGCAGAGAAAAAAAAATAAAAGTAAAAATAAATAAAATAGAAAAATAAAGTAAAATGGTAAAATAAAATGAAATACATAAAATATTAAAATAAAACTAAGTAAACAAACAAACAAAAAAAACAGACAAGGAGACAAAGACGAGTGATTGTGAAAGCTGCACAAGTGCATTGTTCTGGCCATCTCTCAGCTGCGCTGTCTCTGCTCCTCCATCTGCGATACCGTCAGAAGGCACTGATTGAATTGCAGGTTTGTTATCAGTCTCTCACCATCCATCACCCCCAGATAATCCTTTAGCTCCAACATCAGGCGGTGCCGATCTCTGTTCTACACCTGGTGCGACGAGCCCGGGATGCTCTCGGAAGCCGTGGAGATTGTTTTAGGCAAATCGCTCCGCGGGCACTCGGGCACCAACTGCTGCAGGAACTTCCCTTCTCATCCCTTCCCATCAAGGACAGCACTAAAAAGGCAGAGATTTGGCCTGAAGACAATTTGTATTCCTGAGAATAATCATTCGTGCCTCATCCAATGTGTTTCATGAGATGGATGTGTAGATTAAAGTCGATTTCATAACACTAATACAGCCTACAAATCTTCCTCCTAGGTTTTGCCAAGGTGTGGATGCTCAGAACAACAATCCGAATTAAACGACAGTGCAAATGGAAAGCAACTTAATTAACTTGCATTAAATTCATTTGTGGACGCTGGTTCAGAATTGAAATCCTGTTAATTAGGTTTAGCTCAACTTACGAGCACCTTAATTCAAAATAAAATTTTCACTGCAGGAGGGCATTTAATGACGTTCAGCTAATCCACTGCAAATTCGCACCTGAAATTAATTCTAATTAAATTTCCTGCGCAACCCTGGCAAAGCAGGACGAAAGGCAGCGAGTCCGTCGTACCTGCGTGGGTGGGGAGTGCAGGTGGGTGCTGAGCCCCACTGAGCACCCCGGGAGCATCGACCGGGCACCGGCGCCGCTGTCAAGGGAAATTCCGCTTTATCGCAGTTGGGATATTTTTGCAGCGACGTGACATTTCGTAGAGCAAAACTGGAAAGTGATTCATGCCAAAGCACTGTGTTACCAAAACATTGGATTGCATTACAGCAGCGTTACCATTTATCTTTTACACGACTGGTAGTGCTGGGACTTTACCTGAGGGAATGATTCACTGTCATCTGTGCAAAATGCTTCAACATTCCCAGGTTGAAACTGCAAACTTCTGCTGAGTTCCAAAATTTAATATTGCATGCCAGTATAATTCTGATTTTTTTTTCAGAATATATTTCCAATACATAAAAGATTTTTATTCTGACAAAATCTTCTTATGAGCCATTGCTAGCAGCTTCATTGTCCTTCCTTTTTTCTTTACGGTATTTGTCATTATTTGTCCAGTCTTCAATCACTTCTGCCCTGATTTAGAGCTTCCCATTCAGTTCTCAACTACTTGCCCCTTAACGCCGGGAATTATTTCCCGCGTGGACTGTGTTCACTCCAGCTGAGGTGATACATCTCACGGGAACCAGAACTTCTGAATTCAGCCCTGAGCAAGGGGTTTGTTGGGTGTTTTGGTGGTGCCCAAAGCCAAGCAGGACCGGTGCCCGGTGCTTTGGTGAGTGGTACCCAGCTGGGTACCAACTGGGTACCACTGGGAGGGTGCCCAGCTGGAGACAGTTTACAGACCAGCGGGGGTGAGATTAGAAAGGAGAAAAAGGAGAAATAGGAGGCACACTTTATGCTGAGGGCATATGGAAGCTATGGTGGAGACAGGCAGAATCCCAAGGCAGCGGAGGCACCGCAGCACAAGCAAGCGCTCCAGGGTGCCTGCAACAGAGGAGTGATGGATCCAGCCTCGATGGTCATTCCAAATGTATTACAAAATACCTTTTATTTTATTGGCAGAGTGGGACATCTCAGCCCCTTACACGGGCATGAAGCCCGGGACAAAGCGTGTGCTCTCCCAAAAGGAGACTCAGGGTGGGAAAGCGTAGCCAGGGTGAGCACAGCCCGGATGCCAGTGCGGGGCTCAATCTGCAATCTGCACCCCCACAGCCANCCTTTTTTGTGGTGAGGGGCCCAAAACTGGACACAGGACCTGAGGTGGGGCCTCACCAGTGCAGAGTACAGGGGGACCATCACTTCCCTAGTCCTACTCACCACAGTGTTCCTGATACAGGAACACACCAAATACACCATAACCCCGGCCAAACCCCAGCAGCCTGCGTGGATGAAAGCTTCTGTTTCCCTGGTCCATGATGTGCTGTGTCCCCATCCCATCCTGACCGCTCCCATCCCCATGGGACCTGCTGCCCTTGTGCTGGCTCTGGTCCCGCTGCCCTTGTCCCTTACTGCTGGGTTCTTTGATGGCCATGCTTCGTGCAAGCAACGCTCTCCTGGTCCTTACTCTTCTATAGGGAGGAGAGGGAAGAGGAGCCTACCCTGCAATATAGACGTATGCAGATTACGCCATTAAATTTTTATGTGAATTCAAAAAATTCAGTGTTGACTTCATGACGCAAATAGGTATGAAAATTCTGGTGAGCACGCTCATTGTTACAGAAATCAAATGGCTGAACAGCCACTAATGAGGCAGACAAGAAGCTTCACTCATCCTCTGAGGATTTGAAGGCGAGAAGAGAAGGAGGAATGCATTACATTATTCATGCTGTCTTGTTTGAGTTTCAAATCATAGCAAGTCACGGCGAAGGGGGATTTGGGATGTGCCGGTGACCTGCTCTGCTCGGGGAGGGGTGTGTGTGTGGCTTTAAAAGTCCTGTCGCCTATTTGACAGCCGCTCACTGCAAACGCGGCTCTTGCATGGCTGAGATCTCCCTTCCTGCATGGAGCCCACCTGCAAGCCCACTGCAAGGGGAGAGGGGGGGTCCCTGGGATCCCCACCCCTGTGACATGCAGGGGGATGCCCCTGGGATGCAGAAGATGCACTGGCAGCATCCTTAGGTGCTGCTGCCCATTGCTTGCCGGGTGCTGCCCACCCATAGGACCCGGCAGCACGGAGCAGGGCACCCAGCTAGAGCTGTGCAGTCTCTCTGCTGCCGCAGCACCCGCCACCATCGCTCTTCGGGTCTTGCAGCAGCTCCAGCCCCTGCTTAGGCAAGGCACAGGTAGTGGGGCAGAGCCAGCTCAGCTCAGCAGAGCCGGGGTCTGCACCGCTCGCAGTGCCCGACAGCAAGAAGCACCCAAAGCGGCTGCGCTGTCACCCCCAGAGCACCCAAACCCCCAGCCCTGCCATGGGGAGAGCACCCAGAGCTCTCCCTGCCTCCACCTTCCCTCCCCGTGCTCCACGCAGCATCACGCAGAGGCAGGCATGCCACATTACTAACTGCTCCAAGCACACCATGCTCTGCTGGAACAGGCGCAGCATGTTTTTTAGAGGGGGAAAAAAAAATAAAGGAAAAACAAGGGAAAATAATTGATCTGAGGAGACACGTAAGCAAGTGTTCCATAAAGCAGGGATGAGGCATGCAGTGTAACTGTTGACCAAGCACTCGCGACTAATAAACAGATTCCCTGAGTACTTGTGCATTTTGTAATTATTACTTACCCATAAAAATCCCTTCTCCCTCCTGCCAACATTATCTTAGTAAACTTTATGAGTGCTCATGAGGTTAATGCAGAGCCGTAAATCTGCAACGGGTCGAAGGAGTGAGAAGGAGAGGAAGTGTTCGTAAATCTGTTGGAATGGCTCCAGTTTGTTTATTTAATAAAATACTGTTTCATAAAAAGACAGGTGGGCTCCCGTGGGGGCCGTGCCTCCCGCTTAGGTGCTCCCGGCGGGCAGGGGGAGGCGAGGGGCTGTGGTCACCCAGCCTGTCCATCTGTCCATCCATCCATCCGATGGACCATGCCGCTCCAGCACTGCTGGCTTTAACAGCATCCTTCCATGGTTGTATTCAGTACCTTAAATTGTGCACCCTGGCCACCGCCACCACCCAGGGCCACCAACTAGTGGCAGCGAGGTGGCCCGGCAGCCCATGGACCCACCTCCAGCAGCGATGCTGTGCTGCAGACAGCATTAGGGGCATCAGGACCACAGTTTTGGATCCCTTGGCATGGCCAACGCGGGGTTAAACTCCCTCCCAGACTCTCCGGGTCAGGGTATATTTGCTTGGATTTTACATTGGAATTTGAAATCCACGGCTACAAGGAAACATTTATTTTCTTGCCCTTCAATGTTCAAACAAGTGGCGCCGAGGCACAAGGAAGCGGAGTTTCCATTAGTAGAGCTGTTTTCTTTTTGCTGTAAAATATCAAATATTTTGACATTTCCATCAGACTTTTCTTTGTATCAAAGCTTTAATGGCAGAATAATCTCAAGGCTTTTAGACTTCATAGGTATTTTGTATTTCCGAGCACTCCCGACTTTATAAGGGGACACTTCTGAAGGTACATGTTATTCCTTTCTCGAAGACCAAAGAAAAGGTAATAAAAACAAGAGCCTTGTGAAGGCTGCGGGGGAAGGGGGGGGCTGGGGCTCAGCACCCATTCCCTCTCCCAGGAGAGGGATGCTCCTTCTCGGAGCCTTGCAGTGCCGGCAGGGTGTGTGGGGGGGAAGAATTGCCATCCCTCCTCCGGTTGACAGGCGGGGAGATGAACATCAGGGCATCATCATCACCCTCGTCGTGCTCGCAAGATGGAAGAAGGAGTGCGTCGCTTACAGGCAAAATCCATCACGATGCACCCAACTGTCTGGAGAGCGAAACCGGCTGCTTCTTTAGCAAATCCCCAGGGCAAAGCTCGTCTGGGTCCTGTCCCAGCCTGGCGTGGTACTAATATGCCTGGTGTCAGGGCAAGATGCCTCCAAATGCTGGTTGGGGCACCCTGGGGACCAGCAGTGCCAGCATCCCCCTCCTGCCCCGAGGTGGGTCCCTTCGCGGGGGGCTGTCACCCACCCTTCACTCTAATCCCGGGAAAGATGCATGGCCGTATGACTGATGTGTTTCCCCCTCTCTACTGCTTTAATCAATAATCATTGGAATTGCAGGGATAACACACACCTCGTGTGAAGGATTAGGCCAAGCGGGAGCTCACCCCGGCTCAGAGGGCAGTGTGTCGGCAGGTGCCGTGCCATTCCCAACAGCCACATGGACCATTTTCCAAACAGGGACTGGAGGGGATCCCCCCAGCAGGTTTGTAGCATCTGTGAGCTGCAGATTATGGGGGATTTATTCTGGTTTAGCTGTTCTACCCATTTATCCCCAGCCCTGCTGTGTCCACCTCAGCCCAGGCATCCCCTCGCCACCAGCTGCCCTGCTCCAGGGATGGTCCCGGCTCCTGTTTGATGGAGGGGCTCATTTTTGAGGTCAGACTCACTGATCTGCAGTTGACTATATCACATTTTTCACCATTATTCCGTGTAGCACACTTGTTACCCGCTAGCTGAGTGGTATCACTCCCACCATTAATCCCTGCTGGGAATCGTTGCTCTCCAGTGCAGCTCCCGCAATGTTCGCAGTCCTGGGAAGCAGCCTCCTGCCTGCAGCCCTGCACCAGGACCAGCTCATTTTCTGGAATATATTCACTGCTGAAACCAGAGCCCAAAGCAGACCTAACAGTCAGCGGTCACTCTTTGGTGGGGACAATGTTCCTGCCCACCCCTGTGGTCAGAAGCGCCGTTTGCTCTCCAGCCTGCCCTGTGGTATCGCTGTCTTTCCCCAAGATCTTTATTTCTTTGGTCTCCTGGAGGTTTCTATCCATAGCTGGATCTCACCAGGGATCAGTGAGCGATGCCCAGTGGACCTTCTCATGTCTCCAGATTGATCCAGATCCAAATATTTCTGTTCTGTCCCTTACTCCCTGCAGCCTTCTACCTCAGTGATGCCCGCGTGCCCTCACTGTCGTTAGTTTTATTTGTGTTTTCCCTGGACAGAAGAGTCTGTCAAGTACACACTCCCAGTTGCAACAGCCATTTTCCTCTTTTTTCCATTTCTTCTTCGTTTTCCCATTCTCATTTGTCTGGAAATCCCCTTCATCCCCCCTGCGAGAGCGAGGGGTAGCAGGGAGCGGAGGATGCTCACGTAGCAGATAGGGGCATGATGGACAATGAGGGGATTGGGAGCTGGAAAAATGGGTGCAGGAAGGAGATGGATGAGATTGCTGTTGACATGGCAACAGGAGGGCATGGGGGTGCTGCAGACACCGGTGCAAACCCGTCGCCTGGTCCAGTCCTTCCTCACCCTGCATCCAGGCGTGGGTGGGGACCCTCAGGACCCTGCGCATCCCGGGGGGAATCGGACCGAGTTGGGTGGGAATGGATGGAGGGGACATCAGTGAGCTGGCGAGCAGCCACCTGGGGGACCAGCCAGGCTTTGCTACGGAAGCCAATTCCCCCGTGTGGCCACGCTGCCAGTGGCCCAGCTCTGCCACACACGGCTGGGAGCAAAAGGGGAACGAATTACAAAGCCCCTCTAGACAGGACTCCGTTTTCTGGTCGCATGTAAATGTCTTCCCAGGGCAAAATTGCTTTGAAGTTACTGTTTATCGCACTTTGATAACAATCTGCTTAATGTCTTGTGTCAAAGTAATTAGAGTGTAATTACTTTTTTTTTTTTTTTTTTAATAACAGGTATTTAGAGTGCTGCAGGGCTGCCGATCCTGCTGTGGGAATGCTCTTGCACTGGCACGGCTGCAGGTAGATGCTCGGCACCCTTGGGCATCCCAGCCCCTGTGTTCCCGGAGAAGGGTGAGCATCGCTCGCTGTACCTGGCACCACGTTTCCTGGGAATCGCTCCCTGTTCCATGTGTTTTCCAGGCATCCCTCCTCTTCCACCAGCTGCCTTCCTCCCCTCAGCCTCCTCTCCCTCCCAGCCTTCCACCTCCCTGCCTGTTCCTGGACCGTTTGGACTCTTTTTCTCTTGCTTGTTTACGAATGTGTTCAGTATCTCCTTTCCCATTTGTTTCCTCTAGACATCAATTTTTCATGCTGGATAGCTGAGGATAATTAATTAATGATTCATAGAAACACTGTGGCTATAATACATAATTAGAGGATGGTTCATAACCTGTTGCGGAGGCAGTTATCAGTAATTTCAGAATAATTAAGAGATGTTTTTTAGCACATTTCAAAAGCCCTTACAGAATCAAGTGGATGGGCTAATTTATTTCTGTATAAAACTCGAGGACACACCTTAGTGAAGCACGTACCAGCATTTCCCACCTCCTTTGTGGTCCTGCAGTGCTCTGCGGGCTGGGAACCAGGGCTGGACCCCCGCCTGGTGGGACCCTCCTGCTTCAAGGTCCCCCCTTTCCTGTCTGTGTCCCCCCTCCTCAGTTCCCTCTTCCCAGAGGAGCTCTGGAATGGAACTGGACCATGGCAGCTTGGCTTGGGATACGGCTTCAGCGTCTCGCTGCCAGGCTGGTATTTTTTTTCAACGTGAAGAGTGACAATTAACATAAATAATGTGACTGTTACATTTGCGATAATTTAACCTGTCTTTATTTTTGTCATTTAGAAATCTGCAAAAAAAAATATAAATCAAAGAGCGGCTGCTGGGTTGTTTTCAAAGGAAAACAATCAGATTTCCCTCTTATGTCACGAGTGATGAGCAGGTCTGAGCGAACAATTCAGGAAAATCTCAAATAATTTGCAGAAGGTTTTGTAAAGGAACCCTCTGCTCTGCGCCGTATGGCAGCCGTGGGTGCCAGCGCTTATCCGGGCTCTCTGCTTCCTGCGGGAGGGACCCACAGGGTCCCCTCAGCGAGGTTCCACCCAGGAGCATCCTTCAGTAAAGCATATACCATATTGCACGAGATGCCATTTTGAAGCTTTCTGGGTGCGATACTCCAATAATTACAGACAGATTAAGCAAAGACAGCTCTCAGCAGGGAGGAATTACGGGTAAGAAAGATCCTGACAAGAAAATGACAACGAAGAGTGGCCCAACGAGAGTTATTCAAGATTAATAACTTTGTTATTGGAGGCGTTTCTTCCGTACGTAAGGACACACATAAATACACTTGGAAGCTTCCAGATGGCCACGCCAAGAGCTGAATTCATCACATCGTTATTACTTTTGTCAGTGTGTTCCAGCCACGAACCCGGCCAGAAAACCACCAAGGGGGCTGTGCCCCCAGGGGCAAGGGGGCAAAATTTGCCCCTGAAGGCGGGCTCTGAAGGTGGCTCTGTCACCCCAGCGGGTGCACAGTGGGGAGATGGTCCCGCGGTGTCAGAGTGATGCCGGTCCAGGGATGCTGCCTTCCTCCCACCCTGCACCGAAACACCCGAATACGTGCTGCTCCTGCCCACTCCCCCCGCAGCCGGGCCCCCACCGATGCAGGCGTAGCTCCGGTCATCACGATTAGCTCTGGAGAGCCCCAGATTTCCATTTTCCTCCGCTCACAGTGATTTCAGAGGACTCTCAAGGGCAGGTGAGAGCAGGAGCACTGGTGGCAGCAGGGGGGACGAGCTGGGAAAACCAACAGAGGGGGACAATGGGCTAGAGCTGCCCGAGCATCCCCCCCCCAACCCCCCAACACCAGCACTGACCCCAACAGAGACAGATCCAGAGGCGAAACCCTTCCTCTCTTCCCATCATTACAGCAACTAAACTGTTTTGCTCTTCTCATGTTCCCCACCTAAGGTGATTAGATTTTTTTCCTCTCTTTTTTTTCCCCCTTTTTTTTTTCCCCATTTTTTTTTTTCCTTCCAGTACCGCAGGGTGTTATAACCAGTCTTCCTATTAGGGGCTAGACATATTCAGAGCCTTAATGATAGATTAAATACCAAATACCTTAACATTTGAAAAATGACATTTATTTTACAGAGTTGTAAATAGAGAAAAAAAAATGACAATAGAACACAGTGTAGATCTTACATAAACTGCACCAGTTCTGTGTAATGACTATGATAATGTCAGTGCTAACAAGCAGATAATTGGCATCACTGAGATAATTTTTGGCACCTTATGCAGAGGGGAAACTGCTCTGCATAATTATTTTACCTAGGAATATTCTTCATTTAACAGGTCTATTTGCATAACGGTTGGAACTTTTTAAGCTAGAAAGGGTGTTTAATATGTTGATTTGTTTTATCCACGAAACAATTGTTTATTCATGAGAACTGGCACCTGAGGACTTTAGTAATTAAGCCGCAGTGACCCAGTTGGAAGCAACAGCCTTTTATTGGATTTACAGGTCCAAGCGGAGGCAGGATTAAGCAGACCACTCACAAACACCTAACGGGCTTTTATAGACGTTGTAAAACTGAGTCATTCTCTGTAGTAAAACTTTACTTCTTTAACTTTTACAAAGTTGATAACTTCAGCGTTTCACTGCTGGTGGCAGGTCCCTGCTAAGGGCCTGCGTGTCCCCTGGGGGACGATGGCGCGAAGCTCCTCACCTCCCCAGGTGGGACACACAAAAAAAAGGGAATTTTTCTCAGGTTCTCAAAGCCCAGCGGCTGCAAATCATGCGCATCGCCGCCTTGCAATTAAGCAGGGGTATGCGATAAGAAGGAGGAGTGGAGTGATGCACGCCAGCCGTGCTTATGTAGGGATTGTAATGGGATCAGCGCGTAACAGGTCAATATTATCACCGCGCTGGAGTGCAGGGATGAGTGCGTTTTTCAGCCCAAGCACAGTCTGTGACAGGTCAGGCTGATGAGCTCTCTCGGTGTCCAGGCAATGGCCCTGCAAGCCTGTGCCAAGCCGTCTGGAAACATAAAAGATGCTGGACGCCAGCCTCGGACTCCCATCGCAAAGAGAGAGCTGGCCAAGGGCCAGCCGCTCGCCGGTGCTTTCTCTCAGAGCCTGGAAGCAGCCCCCATTTATCGTCCTCTGCCCCCCCCACGCGAGGGAACCTCCCACCACCCTCGCCAAACCCCGCGCTACATATCAGAGCCCTGTTTGTCCCATTCCCGGTACATTTCCAAAACAAGGAATGAATACTAGCTTCGACCAGGTGTTCCATCACAAAACCTCAGCGTGTTCATCCACCCAGCCTCCACCAGCGTGATTGATAGCAGCTCCAAGGCTTAAAGTCCGCCTTGGAAAAGTTCAAATTCCCCACAGGTTACACTTTGACGCTTACTTGGCTTTTCCATCGCTGGTTCCGAATCTGCTGGCAAACAATTCCTGCCGCTAGGAAAACACCAGGCATTCTCTGATAAACAGTTTACATCCAGAGAAGCCCTCTTGACTCCGAGAGAAGGGACCATCACTCGACCAGGCGCAATTGTCTGGAATTGTCTGGAATTTCCTAGCAGGCACTCGAAGCTCCCAACGCCGTGCTCCTTTCAGCCTTGTGCCTCGCGCAGCCATCGCTTACAAAGAAAACCCTCAGGGAATATAATTGTAGGCAAGAACTTTGCCAGAAAGCAGCAAGTCGATAAAGAGAACCTTTTAAACTCCCCTTTTATGAAAAACACTTCCAGTCTTTTAGATCCCACATCAACAAGGCCAAAAAGAATTGTTAGTAAATCACTACTCCAGCCTTGATTCTGCAAGATCTCCTGCATCCCCAAAGTTTCAACCTGCGAGAACTCCTATTGACTACCAAATTAATCATGTGCTTAAGCACCTCGCTGAATAAAAGCCCGAGAAATGGTTTGCCGACAGTGTTATTGCAAAGCAGCTCCGCTCTCCACCGAGGCAGAACCAGACACGCGTTTGAATTCAGGAATGGGAAACAAAAGCCCTGCTTTCTGGGGTCTCGTTTTATGATAACTCTTCCTCCAGCAGTGGCGGAGGCAGGACTGGTGTGGGAGCCCAGCGCCAGCATCCTTCGCAGCAGCTCTCAGCTCACCCAGCCAAAGGGAGGATGCTTTGTTTTGCTCCTTCCTTGCCACTTCCTATAATTTCTTTTAATTTTTCGGCTACCTGACGGAGCAAACCGTGCTTGAGCTGAGCAGCAAAATAATCAGCATGCTCGCGGTGCTGGTGCGGCGTGTGCCCCAGCCTCGCAGGGTGGGAGCCTGCTCCTCGTACGGCGACACTGATTTTGAGAGCAACACTTCCAGGGCCAGCTGAAACACGTGTTAACTGTGAGCACGATAGAGTGCTATCACCACGGAAAGTTCTGGCACATTGTGTAGCATCTTTCGCTGAAAGCGCCTGCATCATGTCCAGATTGATAGTGAACAGCAAACATTTCCCGGCGGCCAAGCTGACCTTTGGTGGGGGTAATTTCCATCAGTAAACACCAATCCTCACCCCACAGGGCTGATGTTTGCCCGGGATGGGGCTGTCACGGCGGTCGCAGCTCCGGAGAGCTGCGACATGGGAGCAGCATCCGGCAGCAGGAGGGATGAGGGCTGCTGCTTTCGTGTTTGAGGAGATGGTGTGCGGCTTTGGGAAGCCTCCTTTCTCCTGGCTGGGCTCAGAGACTCCCCCTGACCTTGGTCAAGCCATTTAATGTCTCTGCCGCTCGGGTCTCCACTCTGAGCAGTGCCACTTCTCGCCCTCAGGCTGCCAGGCTCTAACGTGGGGTATGAGGAGCCTCCGAAATCCCACCGGGAGCCTCTGCTGGATGCTGCCTTGGAGGAGATAATACCCTGGAATGCTCCATCCATGCAGCTTGCAGGTGACTGGCTGCTTCCCTTAAAAATCCTCTTCCCGCAGACTTTCACCTGCCCCACTTTAGGGAAAATCATTCCATTTGAGTTAGTTATTCTCTGAACCTGCAGACATCGTTTTTCCTATGAAAAAGCTATCTGTGTAACTCATTTTGTTATTTGTTATGTTTGTCCACGTGTGTGCACGTATGTGCGTGCTGACACACTTGTCTGTGCTGCTCTACAAACCTCTGGGCCTGCGGCTTTCAGCTCAGCGAACTTTTTTTTTAGACTAAATTCTGTTTCTTCCCAAACAAGGCTGTTGGCTTTAGCGGAGAGAGGTCTGTAACGTGTTTGCACATGAGACATTTAACTTCTGACTGTGTTTTGATGAGGTTTCCCTAACCTTCGTTCTAGCATATCTGCTGGAAGGAATAGCCTGTACCCAGGCGATGGACTCAGAGTCAATACATCACACGCTCATTCTTTCAAGGCCATCTCACTGGCCTCTGATGTTCTGCAAAATGTTTCACTCTCTGCTGTTTTATAAACTTTATGTGCGAGCCTGCCATTTTTCAGCTCTCACCTGGAGTTTCCAGACCCTAGAGCCACCCTCGCCCCACCTCTCCCTTGCTGGCACACGGATCCCTACAACCTGCCAGCAAAAACCTCCGGCGTTTCCAATAGATCCGGTCCATCTGCTGCATTACAAGAAAAAAAATCCTAAGTGCTTGCCTTAAATCACCATTTTCGCCTGGTCGGAGAAAGGTGTCCATCCAACCTTCTCAGGGATTAGCAGGTGATGGCTGGAAGCCACTCTGCTCTCACTCATTGAAGGACCGTAATTACAGCCTCCCGTTCCTCCCACAAGTTTTGNTTTTTTTTTTTTTTTAATGACTCCACCAGGCCATCTGTCTCGGGGATGGAGACCACACTCGCTCCTGTTGGATTTTTCTCCTTTTCAATTCCCAAGTCAGCTCTAGTTCAGTGAGTAGATTTATTACCACTCCTCCGTGCTCCCTGGCTCCGTGCCACGGCAGGGAAAAGAGCAGCTCAGAGACTATTCTAAATACAAGGAAACGTGGTCCTGTGCTGACAGCCATCGGTGTCATGCATCCAAGCCCACAGTTGTGGTCCCTGCTGAGTCCCAGCATGTGGGAAGGGGGTCAGCACCCCAGCGATGGGATGGATGCTGCCGGCAGCCGGCGATGCTCAGAGGTGCTGCGCAGGGGAGGGTTGGTTTCATGGATGTTGATAAGAACGAAATCTCTGCTCCCTGCCCTTGTGAGACTCTCAGGGGGTGTCGCAGCTCTGTCAAAATACAGGGAGAAGGGCTTCAAATTGCCCTTTTTCCCCCCAAGGAATGATGTGGTGGGATTTTGTGTGTGAGAGAGTGAAACCGAAACTCAGCTGAGCGTGGTGCCATGGCCCAGGAGAGGTAGTGCCCCGGTCCAGGGGCGCTACGGCACCCAGCACCAAGCCGTGCACCCCACTGGGTCTGAAGAGCTGCCTGGAGCCACAGCTGCAGTAACACTGATGGGAGACATGTCCCCAGGTATGGCATTGTAGATGCTGGGTCCCCATCCCAGCTCCGGAGGGACAGTGGGAAGGTCTCATCACGGGCAAGGGATGGAGTCTCATGGAGAGAAACCAGAGAGCCCAGGGAGCTTCATCTTGGTTCAGACGAGGGGGAAAATGGTCAAACTTTGCAAAATGACTGCATCTACCATGGCTTGGGAAACCAGCTGCCTGCGGCGGTAGCCTTCATGTCAGGCTCCATGGAGGGGAATCGTGGAGACTGGCTGTTCCACTTGTTTGGCTGATGGAGCCCATCTTGATTCAAGATGCTGAGGACATTATTGATCTAAACAAGTTGTCAGTGAAGGAAAAGTTGTAATTGCTGCTGTAGTTGCATTGTAACACACCAGCCCCGAAGGGAAATTAAAGTTTGTAGCTAATAGGGTTGTATGATCCTTCAACCTTTGATGTATTGAATCTTGAGCAGCCTGTGGAATACTGATTTGATGCACAAAGGATCATTTTTAACAGTGGCTGTACCTCCAGTTTCCTCCGGTCCAGTTCTCCTTCCCATCCTGCTGTGTGATGTGTGCACTGGGGGATGTGGCGGTGGCAAGGGAATGGCTCCCAGTGCAACGGGCAACATCGATCCGCCGAGCTGGCATCCTCCCTCCTCTGCCCTTGGGTCTCTAGCTTCAGCTCCCACATTTCTGCGAGTCCCTGANATTAGCCCGAACTGGCTCACCTTTGCATGGCTACCTGCATGAAGGACTATTTCTTAGCTTTAGACTATAATAATTCTTCCAGCGCCTCGGGGAAGGCGGGATCAACAGGCTGCACGGCTGATAAACAAGAGGGAAATACAACCTCGGTGTCTAACAGCAAAAAAGCGTGCCATGCCCTGCTGGCGGCATGCAGGAGAAGGCTTTAAGTGTATTCCAGCGTACAGGGGAAAGAGGCACCTCTGACTGCAGCGTGTGCGGGTGTCCACGTGCGGGGGGTCCATGTACAGACCCTCGTACCTGTTTCTGCTCTGCCCCGTGGCTCTGGCCGCTGGCAGCCCTGGCACCGCGGCCGCAGTGCTTTCCGTGGAAAAGAGCTTACACTGGGGGTCCTCCAATCCATGCTGGAGCCGGTGCTGCCACAGCCACCCACAGCCATTCAGGGAATACGGCATTTGCAGCAGGAGGAGCAGTTTCCTGAATTCAGCTTTTCAGCTAGGGTGTAACATCTCATCGTCCCGCCTGGCCGTGATTTCCTTAAAGAAGCAATTACTGATGTTTCTAAGCACAACTGCCTGCTCCCCCATTAATCACCTGCAATTATAAACCAGAAATCTGCTAAACAGTCCGTCCCCAAAGGTCACTAATCAGGGAAGTTAACAGTCCTCAGGTTTTTGTTTGGGAGTGAGAGGGGGGCTGCGAGCCTGGGGCTGGGCTGAGAATTCCCAGTGTGTCCCAGAGCGGAGGACAGGGCTGTGTGTCCCCAAAAGCTGCCTGTGACCCCGCAGCCCTTCGCACTGCCTCTCGCCGAGCCCCGGCTCCCCCACTCACCGCCAGCTCCAGCAGCCAGCCCGAGGGATGATCCTCGCCCTGCCTGCAGGAAGACACTTTTATTCTGCCGTATGAAGACACTCTCTCTAATTACTTCAGTTAATTAGCGCTTCGCGGCTGCCGCAGATTCTGCAGAAGGAGCAGCCCACAAGGACACATCACTGTCCCTCCCCACTGCCGCTGTGCCACTGCTGTGCCCCTGCCGTGGCGGAGGGGACCCCCAATCCGCCACTGTCCCACTGCCACCATGCTCCCGCCATGGCAGAGGGAACCCCGGCTCCACCGCCGTGTCCCCTCCGTGGCAGAGGGGACCCCCACTCCACACTCCACCCCCGTGTTTTCCCCACCGTGGCCGAGGGGACCCCCGCTCCTCCGCTGCCCAGTGGGTCAGGGATGCGCCCCAGCTCCTAAATCCCTGCTGAGGACAGCAGGCAATTTAGACCTGAGTGCAGCAACTAATTAAATCAATATGAGATAATGAACAGCAATTAGAGGTCCAGCTAGGCACATCTTCTCTTGTAAATACTGTTTCTCTCCCAACGGGAAGCTCTTTTTTAATAATCTGTTTGTGTTTCATTTCCAGGAGCCGTAATTCCCCAAAGAAGCAATTTGGGAAAGTGATTTGTTTGTCTGTATAATTGCCAAAGCACTTAGTTAGACTTGTTTGTTTTTCTTAGCTCCTGCTACTCCCAGAAAGAAACAATGCAGAATTTGCGTGTGTTATTTTCCCTTCTCTCTGATTTTTTTGATGTTGTGGGGTTGGGGCGGGGGGGTCCCTCCATCCCTGTGTGCTCTGGAGCCGGCTCCTGTCTGGACACAGGGCATTACCTCGGACACCGTCCCCTTCACCGGGGCTCAGGGGGTGACAGACCACCGAGGCAAAGCCAACAGCGGGGACAGTGACAAGCGAGGAGCTGAGCCTTGGACCCAAAAAGCTCAAGGGCCAATGCTGCCGGAGGGAAAGAAGGACTAAAAAACCTTTTCCTTCTCCAGCTCCCAGGGCCCCACCTCTGTTAGAATGGCTTTTGCATTTTTGGCTTTACAGCAGAAGTTTTCCAGACATTCCCCAGCCGAACATCCTTATCTCCTGGGCTCCTTGCTCCTCTGCGCTGCGTCAGCCCAGGCAGGATCTCCTTATGAGGAAGTTTTTCCCAGCTCCTCGAACACTGAGCATCCCTGAGCCCGTGGTCCTGCTCCCCCTGCTTCCCTCCCTGCTGGCTGGGTGGCACGCACCGTGCTGGAAGCACTGGGCAGCACTATTTTCTCCTGCCCTCACCACAGACCCTGAGCTGCCGCATCCTCTTCAGCGCCTGTTTCTTGCACAAAATGCTCCATGCACTGCTCACAGACATACCAATGGCTTTTTCTTGGCTGCTTATGGATCCTTTATGGCTCTCATAAGGGGCACAAGTGGTTCAGCTTATTCCCCCCCTTAGGCATTATGGAGACCCAGCCAGTAACACACCTCGCCTGCCCAGGGCTGCCCACCTGCAGCCTTTCACGAGTCTTTTCAGAGTGTCTCTAAATAAAACAAAGTCAATGTTCCCCATGACTAATTAAAAGCTGAACCTCAGCCCCGGAGATCCACACCTTTCCCACAGCCCAGGGCTCGCTGCTCCGCATGCCAGAGCTGGCAGAGGATGTTGCTTTTGCTGTCGGAGCTATTTGTGCCTGGAACTTGCCCCGTCACAAGTCTCGCTCGTGGCCGATCCATCACTTCGGCTCACCAAATGGGATGGAAACAGGGCAGAAACAGCAGACGGGGTTTGGATGGGTGCTCTCAGCAGCGCACACATCCCCTGGTGAGAGGACAATGAACCCCTGGTGACAGGGAATGGTTTCTCCGGTGCTGCAGGATGCTGGGCGTGAGCCGGCATCCCCAGTGCACAAATTGCTTTGACCTGCCCAGCCCAGGGCTCCCTGCCCACAGTCCCTCACCGTGGCTCGGTGCCTGCTCAGCAAACCACAGCCTGGGCAGGGGACAAACTGTCTCTTCCCTCCATGCACTTTCCAGCTAGGTAAACAACCATTTTTAAGTCCAGGGAGGAAATCAGTGGGTTTTTCTGGGGCTGCCAGTGCTCCTGGTGACATTCCCTGGGGCTGGGGAAGCCCAGCAGCCTCAGGAGCCTTTTACATCCCAGCCGGCTCTGTAGGACCACCAAGAAGCAAATCCCAGCCTGATTTTGTCCTGCGTCTGTTTTGTACTGACCAGATGCTTCGGGATCGGAGCATGCTGCTGTTGTATGATAATGGCTCCTGCAACTTGCCATGTGAGCGCTCACCGCCATTCAGTCATATTAAATTGCAATAACCTTTCAAATTAAACCATGCACCTTGTTTATTAGCAGTTAAATGCTTCCCTGAGCCTCTGAGCTACGGCAGGACACAGGATGCTTGGTATACAATCCCATAATTGGATATCTATTGCTTGTTTAGTTTGCAGCCAATTAGATAGCAAACAGGTTATGATCTGCGTACGTATTAAATATGACTTTCAGCACTTCCCTGCAGGGATTAGTTATTGTTTAATTCAGCTGCACTACAGGCTCCATGCTATGCCAGGCGATGGGGACCCTGGCAGCTCCAGCACTTGGTATGGCTGGGTCAGTGGAATTAGTGGGAGGAGGAGGATGGGGATGGTGCCGAGGTCTCCCAGTGGGATATAATCCGAGTTTAGCCCTGGGTAGCCCATGGGTAAGGTGACCGTGGGTCCTGGGCATAGAGGGGTGGGCAGATGTCACCCTCCCTATGCAGAAGAAAACCACTGACTGCCCATCCCAGTCCATATGGGGAAGCACAGAGACCACTAGGGCAGGCACTGGGAAAGGAGTGGATGCGGAGAGCTCGCGACGGAGCTGACCCCGTGTCCCAAGTGCCCTGGGCTGCGACCCCGCACCTGCAGGAGGGGAAACCTTCTGCATTGCCAAAACCCAAAGAGCGTGTTTTTCTTCTCTGTCTCCCGTACAGCAGAGCTGACTCCTCCAGGGCAAACCTTCGTACTGTCTCTCTGTTTAACATCTCAAAACCTGAAGCTGCACAGTGTTTTCCTTGCAGCTTTGAAAAGAGACAGGCATATTTTGACAAACTGAGATTACGTGAAATCATCTCTCTTAGAGTGAGCGGTTGCTGTATAGAACTTAATTATAAATTAATTAATAGCAGTAAATTTACAACCCAAGCTACAGGGAGAAAGAGGTAGGAAAGATGATTTGAAAGTGAAGGCAGTACGCCTGGAATGTGCAAAGACAAAATAAAAGTTGTGCTCCCAGTGAAAGCTCCTGCAGTGCCCGGAGCAGCGGGTACCATCAGCAGCGGGTACCACCAGCAGCAGGTACCATCGGCAGCGCATACCATCGATGGTGCACAACGATGTGACACCAGAGCCCCTGCGAGCCCCACGGTGCCAGACCTGACCCACTCGGGCACAGCCTTGGCTCTTCAGACCCAGTTCCAGCCAACGTGGCCAGGAGTCCTGGGAGACCCTCAGCTCGGGGTGCTGGGCAGCTCTGGATCAAAGTTGGGTTTGCAGCATCAATTTATGGGGCTGGAGCCTGCCATTAAGTCAATGCTTACTCCTGTCCCTTTGTCCCTGGTTGTCCCTGGCTGGCACAGGCAGCTGGCAGGCAGACAGGGCTGGATGCACCATGAGGATGGGGTCTCAGCTAGCGCTGGCCTCAAGCCTCAGGAAAAGCGGCTGCGGTCTCTGGCCACAGAGGGCTACAGGAATCAGTGTGGGCAAGGGTGCATGCCCACAGGTATCCCTGCCAGTGGGATCCACCTCAGGGACAACAAAACACCCGAAGTACCTGCCTGGGCAGGGAGAAGTGGCAAAATGTGTATTTGCTCCAATCGCAGCTGCCCCGTTCATCCCGTGTCCTGATTCAGCAGGGCTTGGAGCAACCTGGGCTGGCGGGAGGTGTCCCTGCCCAGGGCAGGGGGTGGCACTGGGGGGGCTTTAAGGTCCCTTCCAACCCAAAGCATTCCGTGATTCTGTTATCCCATGTGCACTGGTCCTGTCCCCAGGCATGGCCGCAGGGGGAGGACCCTCCAACCCCCCATCCCCACTGGCCATCAGGGCCGGGAGCGGTGCCACCACACCAGTTTGTAGTGCTGGTGAACGGATTCATCAACAAAAGTGATCTGCAGTGACACTTAGGAAGGGGAGTAAAGACTACAATAACAACATAAGCTGTAAAGCAATTAACTTTCTTCTTGTAGATCCTTAAAAATAGGATTACTAAAAGAAAAAGGACACACTTGGGATGAGCGGAAAGCAAAACCATGAAGAGGTCGGAATTTTTTTCAGTTCCCCTGTGGAGAGCTGTAGTGCTTTTTTCGAACTCTGACAAAGAGAGAAAGGGGAATCCTGGCACTTACTTTCGCTTTTCACCAGCCTCTCCGCGGCTCTGCTGCTCATTTTGCTAACAGACCTCCGAGGAACCTGCTGCTTCCAAAGGACCAAATGTGAAACATCAAATTCCATCCTCTTTGTGTCTCTCCGGTTTCGGTTCTTCTGGAGAGAAATACTGGGTGCTAGCAAGGTCTGAGGCAGAAACAAAAGGAGCAAGTGATAATTTTGCTTAATGGGGCACCAGCCCAGAGGGATGGGGCATTACTGGTCCCCAGTGGGCACAGGCGGCCGTCGCTCTGGCTCCTCGCTGGGGGAAGAAAACATACCTGAGCTTTCACCGCGAGAGGGGAACCGTAATACAAACTGCGATCTGTTATTGCAGCGACGGAGAGGTCTGCCTTCGTGCCTGTCCCCGGCAAACTGGGAATGAATCCTGATCAATGTGTGCCACCCAGGTGTTTTAAAAGCAGTTGTTTTCTTGTCAAAACTTTCACAGTGGCTGTGTGGCAAAGACTTTTACTTTTGCTTACAAAACAGGGCTGGGATTTCTCCAGGGAGGCAATGGATGCTGAATTTGTAAAGCTGCTTTCACCAGCACTCAAGCCTGAAAGAGGACTTGAGATAAATATTTGCATTTTTATTTTGCAGCTCCCGTTCTCTAATGGAGCTTTACAAGGAAAAAGGACGGCCCTGTTTGTGTACCCTGCGTGTCTGTAGGGGGGGTAAGTGTCAATCATTTCTAAAATGCGGGATTTCGAGCCATCTTCAAGCAGGGAAGTGTTTAACCTCAGGTGGGGCTGAGCTGCTCAGACCCAGCCCTGGCTGCAGTACAGCCATGTCCCCCCCGGCACCCGCTGCTCCCCTCCTGTGATCCTAAACTTAATCTCCCAGCGCATCCTTAAGAAAAACAACCTGGGGAGGGTTTCATCCTGGAGCCTCGTACATCAACCACCCACCTGAATTTGGGCAGAGGGCAGAAAGGGGCAGCCGAGGGGGAGGTGGGAGTTGTTGGTGGCATTGCCACATCCTCACCGAAGCAAGTGACACCTCTGCCGGGACAGACAGACGCGGGGTCCAGCCCATCCCTTTGCAGGAGGCTCTGGGTGCAAGCCCAGCTCAGCCCCCCCAGCTGCTGGGGAGGGACCCTTGTGTGGGAGTTTCTCTCAAAATGTTCTCTGAGGACATTCTCAGCCCTTCGGGCGATGAGCGTGGCCGGCAGGTGGAGGGAGGTCATCCCCCCCCTCTGCTCTGCCCTGCCTGCTGGGTGCCACATCTGGAATGCTGTGTCCAGGGCCCCTCGGTTCAAGGACAGGGAACTGCTGGAGAGGGGACAGCGGGGGGCTAGGGAGATGCTGAGGGGCTGGAGATCTCTGTGCTGAGGGAAGGCTGAGAGCCCTGGGGCTGTTCAGCCCGGAGAAGAGCAGGCTGAGAGGGGATCTCAGCAACGCTGTCAACAGCTAAAGGGGGGGTGGCAGGAGGATGGGGCCAGGCTCTTCCCAGCGGTGCCTGGGGACAGGACAAGGGACAACGGGCACAAATTGGAACATGGGAAGTTCCACCTAAACCTGAGGAGGAACTTCTTTCCCTTGAGGGTGGCAGAGCCCTGGCCCAGGCTGCCCAGGGAGGTGGTGGAATCCCTTCTGGAGATATTAAAGACCTGCCTGGATGCGTTCCTCTCCAACCTACTCCGGGTGACCCTGCTCTGGCAGGGGGTTGGACTGGGTGATCTCCAAAGGTCCCTCCCAACCCCTGCTGTTCTGTGATTCTGTGATTCCCACGGCACGCTCCCTGCTCCGGCTCTGCCAGCAGCGCTGCCATGCAGGGCAATGAAGAACACATCGCAGCCTATCATTAAAGTGTGTTGTTGTTTTTTCTTTTTTTTTTTTTTTTTAATTTGGGGTATTTTTTCCAAAGTCAAACCTGTTCCTGCTCAGCAGAAGCCACTTTAGCAGCAGCCGTCCCACGCAGTCCATATTGGTATCAACCCCTTGATGGGATGGTCAGAGGAGTCGCAAACAGGGGAGACCAGCAGCAGCAACAGGCAGCTTGTGAAGGTCCGGTTCTTGTCCCTACATTGAGATGGCTGCGACAAGCAGTCCCTAAAAACACTGTCCAGAGTCACAAAATGCTTTTCCAAGGCAGCAGTCACTGCCCAGAGCTGCGCAGGGGCTTGCAGCCGTGTTCCCAGTGGGCTGAGCCCCCTCCCAGGAGCGGGGATGGGACAGCGGTGCCTTCATGTCCCCGACCCTCTGCTGCTCCATCCCCGCTGGGCACAGCCGGGCACTGGGCTCTGGCTCCAGCGGCGGCCGTGCGGGTGAAAAACATGAGCTTGGGGAGGGGGTTATTTAGAGAAACCAGCAAATCCTTCTAATGCCAGATGTTTTCTGCAAAAACGCTTTTACATCCACATCCAAACATCCCACGAGGACTTTCTCATCTTGACGAATTTTTCAATGAAATAATCCAAGATCAAAACTGATCCGTTTTGACTTTCTTCACTCTCTTAAACATTTCAAAGATAGTAATGAATTATGGTATATTTCTTTTTTGTTTTTCCTTCTGTTTTATTATAATATTTTAACAGCTGTCAGATTGTGTCATTCTAATAAGGTTGTTTCGGTGTTTATGAATTGGAACGTTTCTCCAGAATTTCCATTCTGGGAAATACAGTTTCCGTCTCTGCAAACTCACTTGTGGGGGGAGAGAAAAACGACTTCAAATACTGAACCCGGCACGGGAAGGCATCTTGTTTTCCAAGTAGGTTAAAGTTACCAGGGAGCTGAAATGCTCCCCATTCCACCCCAAATGTCACCCCACGACTTACTGAACATTCATTTTTCACAGCTGAGGGGTTTTCTGCGTTGAATCCTGTCCCACCATACACAACAAACCTGCTCAGAAAGGTAAACCCCCTTCTCTAATTAAGTCCCCCATAAACACATCTTTTAATTTGTAGTATCTGCTCCTAAATGCAAAGGAAAAAGAAATTTCTTTTCCAGAAAGTCATTCTCTTCTGAACTCTTCACCTTTTCTGGAGAAAACACCCGAGTTTTGTCGACTTTTTAAAATTCTTGTTGTGATTCTTTCTCTTTTCTTTTTTTTTTTTTTTTTTTTTTTTTTTTTTAAAAATAAAAAATTTGTTTTTTTTTTTTTTTGTTATTGAACATCATAAATTAGCTGTCACTGTTTTTTAAAGGTTACTGAATGTGTAAAATAATGTTTGCCCGATTCAGGAGTGCAGTACTTTATGCAATTATAAAATAGCACATCAAAAAAAGCCAGCCTTTCCTCGCTACTTGCATAATTCATCACTCATCCTGTTGTCATGGGTGAGACCTCTCCTATCTCGCAGACAACAAAAAATTAAGTTTACATTCTCTTCTCTAATTAAAAATTTAAAACTTTAAAGGAAGAGAGTTTGTAAACTGTTCAACCATTAAAAAGCTGGAGACACAGCCTTAAAAAATACAAACTCTAGTGACAGAAATAAAACACAATTTTCTGTTTCCGCGCTCCTGAGGAAGGAAGGCTGCGGGAAGGAGAGCAAAGCGAGGAGCACCAGGGAGCCAGGGTGGCAGGATTGGGGACAGCCAGGGATGGGGACACCATGGGTGGTGGTGGCCTTGTCCTGAAGGTGTCTGGAGTGACCGACCCCAGGCGAGGACGGCTGCTGGCACAACTGTCCCAGCACTGCTCATTGGAAACTGGGTCTGGGAGGAGCATGAGGGCGCTGGGATGGTCCTCATATGTGTATGAGGGTGTATGGGCGTGCATTTATATACATATAGATACCTATAAATGCATACGTGCATATTTATATGCATGTGTATGTGCTTACGCGTGTGTGTATGTATATATATACCCAAACATAATTGCAGCTTGAAGGAGTCAGCATTTTCAGGTAAGCTGGAATCCGCATGGCACAGCTGGTCACAGAGGAGCTCTTATCACATAGCTCAAAACCACACATGGCTCCTCAATCCATCAACAAATTTTGGACGGACAAACAACAGATACCGAGGTTCGCACGGCTGTGCCAAGGATGCCTGGCCACGCTCAGCCCTTCCCAGCCCCAGGCACCACCGGCACTGATGCTGCAGGAGATGGAGCAGCTGCTAGTCCACCCATCCACCCTGGCATCCCTGGAAAGGGGCATCAGTGTGGGGACAAGGACCACAGGAGACGCGTGGGAGGGTTTCCTGATTGCTGATGAGGATGAGGAGAAACCGCTGAGACAAACCCCATGGAGCAAAAACAGGTGGTAATCAATGCTCATAATACAGTTTATGCAAAAATGCACCCATAAATCAGGCTGAAATACTGCAATCCCAGAATTGAGGAGGCTGAATTGCTCTGGTTACCCCGGCTGTGCCCTGCAGTGAGAAATCACCCCACTGCCCCTGCTCCTTTGCCTGCCACCCCAGAGGGTCTCCCCGCGGTGCCCGGGATGGGTGCACCGCGTTCCCAGCGACGCCGAGCCGCAAAACCGGCAGGAAGGGAATCAACAAGGCCGCCTCGGAAGAGGCCGAGTCGGAAATAGCGGGCCCCGTTGCCTAATGGGACTTATCAATTATTATCTCAGACCATATTTCTTTGAGGGGTGATTGTTTCACAGAGCCTGACATCTCATATAGCTTTAAATTACTCACAACCGGGACGCCTTACAAGATAGCAGTAAAATCAGGAGAGGATTGGGCAATGTAATTATAGTATGGAAATGATGTTGATCGCTCAAGCAGGGAACAGACCTTGAATCGAAGCCCCCTCCCTGCTCCCCCCCCTGCTGCCGCCCTGCACCTACAGAGCCTGGGGAGCTGGCAGCAGCCACGGCTCCTCGTTAGGGATCTGCAAACGAGCAGACGCTGATGGCGGGCACTGGAGGAACATGCAGGGCTGGAGAACGGAGGGGACGGAGCAGGATCTGGTCTGTTGGCTGGAGGCACATACAAAAAGAAAATGGGGGCATGATGCTCGGGTGCTGGACCACGATGCTCAGGTGCTGAGCACAATGCTCAGGTGCTGAGCATGATGTTCGGGTGCTGGACCGTGATGCTGAGGTGCTGGACCACAGTGCTGAGGTGCTGGGCCATGGTATTTGGGCGCTGGGCCACGATGCTCAGGCACTGGACCACGATGCTGGGGTGCTGGGCTCTCACTTAAGCGGGTGCAACTCGCCCTCAGGCTGGGTATTACCAAAGCACAGCATGGGGTCCTGTCTCAGCAAGACCCACAGAGATGCTGCTCATCGCCTTCACCAAGGGGCAGTTTCCTTCAGAAACCAGTAAAGGAAGATTATGGGGTGGGTTTTTTTTTTTTTTAAAAAAAGAAAGGATTTTCTAGAAAAAAGTTTCAGCTGTTTTCAGCTGGGCATTTTCATATTCCAAGTCAGAGGCAAATTTTAAAAGAGTTAAAAGGTGTTTTCATGGACATTTTCAGCAAGTACAGCTCCCTCCCCTTCCCCACGTAGAGCTGACACCTCCCAGCACACCACTGGTGATGGCGGGGACCTTGTGAGAGTGGACAAGATCAAAATGAACTGGCCAGAAAGCAGTCACAGGGGACTACGCAGGAGTAGAAGAGAAGAGGCAGCTGTTTGGGTTGTTTTTCCCTATTTATTCCTTTGTGGGGATGGGAGTTGCTGCCATGGCTGTGACGTGTTGGATAAGGCACATGCACAGGGATTAAGAATTGCACGGCACCAGGGCATCCTCCCACCCACCCTGCTCTCAGGGCGCAGCAGGGATTCTTCACTCCCCGCACAAATACACGTTTAGTCATTGACCAAAGTTCAAAGGTTTCAGCAAAAATAGCCCCAGATGCAAATCTGACCTGAAAACCTTCTAAAACTGGTACTATCAAATAGAAATTACTTGGCAAATTTATACACACCACTGTCATGTTTATACCATTCACAGACAGACCCTGCCTGTGGCTGCTCTAAAATACGGGACCGCAAAAGAAATGGGTAGTTCAGGAGGACCTTTAAAAAGGCCAAATTTCCTCTCTTGGACTTCTGGCATGCTATAACCAGAAATGCTCCAAAAGCTGCATTTCCATTTCGTGCAGAACTTCAAGGCTTTGCAACTCGGTTTTGCTCTTAATTGGCATTAAATTTTAATTTTTAAAAAAAGCAGTCTTTCAAAACATTATACTTCAGCTTTGGTACTTCAGGTCTTTTACTATATTCTGTATCAGAAGCCAAGGGAAAAAAAAAAAAACAACTAGAGGAAATTATAAGAATGAATTACTTCATCTCAATGAAATGTTCGTATGAAAAACAATATAATAATTTCACACCAAAATGTGGGGAAGGCGGTGAATCCCTTGAAACCCTGATTTCCCAGCAGCTGCCTTCTCCCCTGCCGGCACCGCGTCCATCGGAGCATCTCCAAGCCTGGGAGCGGGTCAGGGGGGCTCACAGCGGGACAGTGGGTCAGGACCGGGAGTGGAGCAGAGTGTGATGAGTGTGGTTTGGCAAGTGGAGGATGCGCCGTCGGTGGGTGCTGTCAGGGGGTCCACACACAGGTCGGGGGGGTCGGCTGAGAAGAGGCTGCTCACCTTGCTCGGCAGCGACCGCTGGGCACACTGACCAGGACAGAGATAACCAAGTCGAGGATGGAGTGAGGAGATTTAGGAATTGGGGGATTGTGGAGGTTTGTGTCTCTTTTCATTCCCTTTCAAGGATTACTGCTTCCCGCCCCCCCCCCGCCCCCCCCCCCCCCGCGCATCT
>VXBO01007657.1:321692-347611 GCA_013400135.1 Rhinoptilus africanus | reverse complement strand
ATCTCTTTGCCTTTTTTTTTTTTTTTTTAATTAAAAAGCCCTGCTTTCTCCAACTCCTTAAAAGTTGATGCTCTGTCAGGCTTAACAAGCCGCTGTCAATCCGTCCCCGGCCGTGCCTGGTGGCGGGGAGGAGCAGAGGCAGCCAGGAGCCCGGGCACACACAGGCTCAGGGACACAGTCACCGCCAGCTCCCTCACAAAATGGGCTCTGCACCCCGACAATCCCGGCTGGAACGGAGCCGGCGCCCAGGGAGAACTGGCTCCCTGCTGCTGCCTCTCCCTCCAGCATCCCTCCTCTGGGAGCAAAACCTGCGGGCTGTTGGATCAGTGGAAGGGATGAGCCCCCCTGGGCTGGGCTTCTCCCCCAGCCCCTCCATCGCCCGCTCCCAGCTGCGTGTCCCTGCAGAGCCAAATATCCCAACCCTCCGGCTCTGGCCGCCTCCGGCTGAGCCCGGGAGTAGGAGCCCTCCTTGGACCACAGGCTTGCCGCGGTAACACCCTGTCTCCGTGAGTGCTGAAATGATCCTGGATAATGAGGTTAATTAATATGTTCCTCCAAGCCCAGAGGCACTGGGGAAGATTGGGATCAGCCTGTCCCCATCGGCTGTAAGACGTGCGCTCAGGAGCAGGTATTGTCCAAAGGTTGCACGGCACAGATATGCTTCGGGCCATGCCGGGAGATAATAAATCATTGTTTATTAAAAGCCTTTTAAGGATGCCTGCAGAATAAAAGGAGGTGTGTGGCTCTCCCCCAGCTTCTCCCTCCTCCAGTTCTTACCCAGCGCCAGGAACGAAGCAGCCCGGTGCTGACAAATAGCCGTTCTCAGCTCATAGTCCCAGAAGCACCTTAAAAAAGTGGAGGAATGCTGGGCGCTGGGACCAGGCTGGAGGGAAGCCAGTAGCCGAGGAGGCAGCTAAGAAAGATGGTCAGCAGAGCAGGGAGACAGGCAATAACGCTGATGGGCCTCATACGCCAGCCGCGGAGAAGTCCCGATCTTGAAACGCATCCAAAACAAGCATCGCATTTGGTCTAAAATGATGTCACTGCCGATCATTAGTGTGGTAATTACAGTGAAAGCCTTTTGCAATTGCATCCTCTGAAGGGTCATTAATGCAACCCAACCGCACCAGTAAATGTCTCATTAGTCTTATTTCAGACTTATGTATTTTTCAGAGCTACAGAATCCTAATAGTCTTTTCCCTCCAATAACATTTATATCTGCTCCCTGCTCCGACCTCGCTGACAATGGGCCCTTCTCCTCCTGCTTCCCGGTGCTTCCCGACGCATTTCTAGGAGGAGAAGGACACCGAGAGCCAGCGTTTGAGAGGTCGAGGTTTGGATCCTGGTCCCTGGTCACTGCAGAGGCTAAAGGAGCAGCTCCTGCCCCTTGTTCACAGCAAACCTTACCTGGGTGGAAACCTGGGGGAGGTGGGAAGGCAGCTAAACACACGGACAGTGGATCAGCCACCTTAGGACCTCCTGGAGTCCAATATCAATAGCCAACGGTGCACGAGATCCCTGGGTGGATGGCTTGCAGGGGACGGTGGGTCAGATGCTGCTCCGTGTTTCCATTGATCTTATTTTTGGGGAAAAGGAGAATGCCAGCTGTATTTGCAGAAGACTTACGGCTGTTCGGGAGCGTAAGACCACTGAGAGGAGATCAGAAATCAAAACCCTGTTGACAAATTAGAGGCCTGGCCCAGAAAGAAAGAGCAAAACCCAGCAGAGACAACTGCAAGCCGTGCAGCTCAGCGGGAACACCCAGCTGCACAAACACGGCCAGGCAGGCAGGCATCGATGAGAAGGGGACCTGGATTAAAAGGCAAACCTCAACAGCTGCCACAACAGCGAGGTACGTGAAGGGACTCGCCCACCCTCGGCACCATTGAACCTCTCTTGGATGGAACATGCGGCTTTTGCATGAAAAAAAAAAAGCCCGTTACAGAGATTAAGGAGTGATTTGGGGCAGGATTAGGCTCAGACGGTGGTCGCGTCATGTCTGAATGTCCAGAAGAGACTTTGGAGAGTGGAGACAGAGTGGGGAGGAAGATTCTCCCCAGCAAACTGAAGACAAAGAGCGATGCCACTTCTAGTGTCACAGACCCTGAGATGCTCCAGGACCACTGTTAGCATCCTGGCAGAGACAGCAAGGGGTGGGAGTCCAGGAAAGCCATGTCTGGCCTTGGCCCTTGGCTCCTGGCACAAGGAGGACACCCTGGGTGGGAGCTTCACAAAAGAAAGCTGAGAAAATCTGCCTGGCTGCATCCTCCAACGCTGCGAGCAGGAGCTGCTCCCCAGGACACGTCTCGGTCCCACTCCCCCTCCCAGCACATCATGTGTAGCTGTTCCTCAGGAAGCCAACTCCTTTAATCAGAGAAGAAAAACCCTCAGAACACAAGATTCAAATCCACCAGGAAAGGTGACAGATTCTCCTATTCTTCAAAGGGGCTCTTTAAATATTAAAAATAGCATTGTTGTTTTAGCAACGTTAATTTAAATGATGCACACATGACACATTTAATCGCCTTTGCATGCTCCAGACACCGCGCTTCTCTGCGGCAACAGAACCCAGGTTGGAGCTCTTCTTTTCTAGTTTGTCCTATGACAGAAAAAAGGAGTACATCCACCACACAGAGGAGGAGGAGAAGGAAGAGGAGGAGAAGGAGGTTTATTCCCAGCCTCCACATACACAATGTGCGACGAGAAACAACCAGCCGACAGCCATAGCTTGGAGACGCAGAGCCCAAGAGCATCTCCTTCTTTTCTACAGCTGGGCTTCCAGGCCAGCTTGGCTGAAAACTTGTTCCCGTAAGACATGGCTTAAATAGGTCAAACACAAAGAGTCATCCAAAAGCACACCCTGAATGCTTTCCGAGTTCTTCCCACAACTGCTCAGCCCATGCTAAATTCCTGCTTTAATAGCTCCTTCCCTTGCTCTGATGTTCTTCCATCTTTAGTAGTTTGATAATCCATTTTGGTCCCTATTTTCAGGTCTGGCTGGTGGCTAAAAGGGAACCAAGGTATTCAAATACACCTGGGAGTTGTCTTGAAATAAGTTGGTTGCAACCATCATCTTCACCTTTTCCCTCCAAATGTATTACTGACCAAGAGAACAAGCATAACTCAGGTACAGCAAGCTGAAACTAAACACAGGTGGGGCTTTAGATTGGTTGCCACCATCATTAAGGAAGAGTAGAAGACTTTACAAGGAGATACACAGCCTTCATCCACCACAGGTGCCTCATCAGCTCTTTCTTTTATGAACTAGAACAGTTTTCCCAAGCTCCCTGCTTCAAAGGGTCTTTGCAGAACCAAGGGGTTCAGGTACCACTTGTAGAGCAGCCCACGCACCATCAGGATTTCTTTTCATCAGCCTCTGAGGAGATGAAGAGACAACCTTGGTGGCCTGTTCTCCACCACAGTTTGTCCTAGTGGCTGCACTGAGCACACCCTCCAGTCACCTAGAAAACACCCCCCCTCCACAGGAGAGCTTCACTTTCTTTTGCAGACCTAACCAAGGGCAAGGGGGGGGGATCATATGATGGCAAAATGATGGAATTCATCTGCAACTTGACCTTCACTGATGATGGATGGCCTGTTTGTAAAGATCATCAGTTGAAAGCCTTCACTCTGATGCATCACCTGCACCTGCAATGGATTGAGGGGAAAACCTCATGTCTCTGGGGGTTGTGCAACACACGCAGGGAATAGTCCAGTTTCTGGTGACCAAGATATTTAATGTGTAGGGAATGAATTCGAATTTGAGACCTGGTCTGTACGCAAGTGCAGTGGTTAAGCTGGGGCTCGGGTCCTCGTGTCCAAGTGTCCCCATATGGAGTTGTGTGTCTCATTATGGCTTACTTCAAAACAGCCCTTGTACAAAGGGCTGAGCGTAGCTGCAAATAATTTGACTCTCAGTCCTGGCTGCTTGCCTGGCTCCGAGTCACGTGTTGCTGAAGGAATTGTTGTAATCTGCAAATCATTTTCTCGTGTTAATTCATTCGGGTGAAATAAAACTATTGCAAATTGCTGCCAGCCTAAAAGTGGACGTGCTGGGAGCTACCTCATGGGCAGTGCTCTCTCTGCTCTTGGTGAGAGCGTGTAACAGCTTCTTGTGTCCAAATGTGAAATGTCACCTCTTTGCGCTCAGGATCTCACAATGGCCACAGGGAGTCTCTCTCTGTTTTTTTTCTTGAATTGTGATTATGATTATTTGAATTATTATTTGAACTTATTGCCAAAGGAAAGAAGAGAAAGAAGCCAAAGATCTGGATGAGCTTTTTCTATATTAGCATGCCCAGATGCAGAATAACAGGAAAGTGGCTCTTCTTCCCTAACCCGTCCCTGCAGATGAGGACTAGGACAGCAGGTGGAGGAGTTAGAAACCCTCTCCTGTCCCAGGCTCCTGCTTCTCCTTATCGGTTCTTTATCTCCTTCTTATCCACCTCCTGTAGCCTTGGAGCAGCTCTAAGGTGTTCAAAAAGACTGAGCTGCCTTTCAGCCAAGATCACAAGTGATGAAGTATCACGGGAAGATGTTCTTCGGACCCTTCTGGGGGCAGAACTGGCTGGCTCTCAGCAATCTGCCTGTGGAAACGGCCAGGCTGGGGAAGGGGCTGTCCCTGTGGATACAGCCCCTAGCTCCTCTGCCAGCAGTGAGGGGGGAGGATGCCTCCAAGTGTTTCTGAGTCGATGTGACACAGCGGAGCAGGCCAGGGGGCAGGAAAATAAGAACTTCAAGAAACCCCCTTACACTGCCAGGCAACTTAGAGCTGGTAATTAAAGGCGTGAAGGTACATTCTGCTTTATCCCAGCTCCTGCCTCTTCAAGGGAGGGAGGTTTGGATTATGCATTCCGACGTGTAACAAGGTCCACTGGTTTGGAACAAGAAGTCTGCCAAAACGCACAGCCTTGGAAGGGGGAGCTGAACAGGAGAGAGGTCTGAAGTTGCCTTGGTGCTGCTCCTGCAAGCGCAAAGAATATTAACAGCACTCGGAGGGAAAAGCCAGTCATTCCCAGCAGAGGTGATGGAGAATGCAAACCCCCTTCCCCAAATATTCCCTTGGATCTGCTTTCCCTTTGCCAGGTGTACTGCCTGATTGCCACTCTGGGAGAAAAATTTGGGCATGGCAATTTGGTTTCTTGAGTCGTGTAACCACTGCTCTTTGAATAAGGTACCAGAAGCACGTAAGAATGGTACAAGCCGTGTTGAGAAGTGCTGTGCCCTGATTGCAGGGGTAAGGAAAATTATCGCTGTGTCTGCCTAACATCTCCAGGCACGAAGCACGCTGGTGCAGGCAGAGGGGATTGGAAATCCAGGCTGGGTGCCCGAACAGAGCCATCCCTGTGCAAAGCTCCCTTTCCTGTCCAGTCTCCAGAGTTAGACACTCAGCAACAACCACTAAACAACCCCCTGGGCAGGACCGTTTCTCCGTAATTCAAGGAAGGGCTTTTCCAGTTGTGTAAAGCAGCATGCAGTGATCCCATCTTTGGGGTCTGGAGGTGATAAACTCATTCAGCATTGCAGGGAAAGGCTCTTAACAGCTCGTGCTCTGCCAGGGGCCGTGCACAGGTTTAGCTCTGATGAAGCAAAGCACCCAGCAATTTCAGCTCAGCAGGGGCTAAAAGTTAAACATATGCTTGAGGCTTTTATGAATGACTCAGAAAAGGAATGTATTTGCTACAAGGATGCAAGTTTAAATCTGAGAAGGTGCATCTTACAGAGGACACACGCTGCAGCCCCGGGGAGCTGCACACCAGGGACAGTGAGGGACAAACATCCCACAGGTGCTCTCTGGACCCAGCATCTGCGTTCGCTTTTTCTCCGTGTGTGTTTGGAATGAGACAGATAACGATGCTCAGGAGAGGGGTTTGATTTTTCTTGCTTGTTTGTTTCTTAATCCTGGATTTTTCCCTGTGATTACAGAAATACTGCCTTTCTCCGGGTGCTAAAGTGTCTGGTTGAAAAAGACTGTGGCCTTTGTGTGCGTGGAGGTTGTACAAACTCTTTGCTGTTCCGTGTACAAGTGCTTGAAGGAGTGTTTGTGCAGAGCTAAGCAAACAGACGAAAACATTTCTGTATACATAAAATTTATTCAAACACAGATTTCAGTGTAACTACGTTTGCAACCTTTTTACGATTTTCTTTGCACCTGTGTTCGAGTGCTGGGGCTTGACCGATCGTGAAAGCAGAGACTGTACTCAAACACGTCCAACAGGTTTCGCTGCCTACACTTGATTGCAAAGCTCAGAACGCACAGTTTGGCTGGGGCTGGTGTAGTCGTGTAGGTCTGCAAGAGGAAAGCGGTGCCAAGAGCAACGATAAGCAGAGGGTGGTGGCAGTTTCTGTGCGTAAGTCGTCAGCGTGGGCAAAGCATTAGGAGCGCAATCCTGAGTAACACGCTCATTCAGAAATGTGATGAAGACGTGACAAAAACCTATTAATAGGGAATTGCCGTTATGCATCGTTCCCTCAGCAATCCGTGCACGTTCATGGAGAAACAACTGAGGAACAAACGCTGCGCTCACTCCAGTGATGGTCACCTGTAGGTGCAGCCTCCCGGTACCTGCTAGAAGGATTCTCGTGATGCTATTTAACGCACACCAGGCTCTCTCCAGCAGTGGGAGACAGTGATTTTTGCCTTTAGATCATCCTCTTGAGCTGCTAGAGCCTAAAATAGCTCTCCTATTCCCAGAGAAGCAATGGATGCAATTCACATTCATTATCGGCGTGTCATTCACAGCCCATGCACCCATGGTAGCTCATCCCTTCCTCTCACACCTCCGCTGCCTCCTCCCCAGCTCGCAAAGGACAGCGAGGTGCCTGACGACATGGATTGCTCTCATCCAACCTGCAACCCACCTCATTCTGTTCGTCTGCGCCAGCAGCTGAGCTCTATGATACGTAGGAGCATCGCAGCTCCCGCAGAGGTGGGATCATCCACGTCCGGGCACATCCCTGAACATGGTAGTGCCACCAGCCAGAGCTGAGCCCCAGGCCACCAGCCACCCTGAGCTCCTTAATTTTGGAACTGGTGAGGCTCTAAGAAGCTGCAACTCAGTGCTGGGCTGAGACCAGGGCAGATCTGGGGCTGCCCAGTATAAACCAGCAGTTTATAGTTTTAATAATAAGCAGTTTATAGTTTTTAACCATTGTGAGGGCTGGGCCACAATGGGAGAGCTGTAGTATATGGTAGGGTAGGTCAACGGAGAGGGGATGAGCAATCCATAAACACCCCTGAGCTAAAATCACCGAGTGCTGTTTGCTCTGTAAGGTCATGTCCGCCCTTACTGAAAATTATTTATATACCTCTTGCTTGAGAAAATTTAGGAGAATTCCAGAAGTTCAGCCTGATTTGGCCATAAACTCCTCCTGAAGGTGCAAGACTTGTTCCTACCTGATAACTTGCTACCCTCTCCCCCTCTCCGGTCGGAACCAGCAGCATCGACGAGGGAGCTCATCGCTTACCCCTGGCACTGCAGCAGCAAACCCACGAGAAGAGCCCCTCTCCCCCAAGGCCATCAAACTCAGGGTGTGAGGACAGCATCTCTTGGGAGCCCTTTCCAGTGACCATCCTCCCCAACAGACATCTCTCCCAGCTCCAGCGATCCCTCGAACCACAGGCACATCCCAGCTGGGTGCTGGGTACCCAGGCAGAGCCCACCCTTCTCCCAGGGCTCCTGTTAAAGCTGTCACCTCCGTTCAGACACTTTCCCTCCACAACGTGACCCTTTTCCTCCACAGGCCGTATGTTTAGCTTTACAGAGGGGGGGAAAAACCTGTGCAAACATCAAATTGCTCCATCCCAGCCCCGCCGCTGCTGAGCATCCCCTGGACCTGCAGCTCCCGGCCGCACACCCGTGCCCTGGCCGGCCGTTAATACTCCTCACATGCTTGCGTGTAAGTGATGGAGAAAAGTGTCAGGCTGGGGAAAAGACAGATCATGAGTCTTTCTGGCCCTGACATTTTCCTCCAGATATCTGGATTTCCATATATTTGAAAACCTAATATAAACAACAGAGAGAAAATTTGCATTTCGGGCAGTGAGGAATGAAAAATGGAGGCGGCGTAATGTATTGCTGCTCGAGGAAGAGGAATGACAGTGGTAAAGTCGAGCACACACGACAGCACCCAATCGGCTTGTGGCAAACTCATTTCCTGGCAGAATATAGGGTTTCATCTGCTGGAACATTTAATAGGCATCAAAGAAAGATCACTTCCCTCCTCTCAGTGCAGATTGAGAGCCTTCGCTCTTGCTTTATTTTTGCCATTTTATTAAACCCTTTATATAGTTTTAATACAATATGTATGATCCTCCTGAAAACAAATAAATTCTTAGGCGCTTCCCAGATTCTAAGGATTTCTAATGGTTACATATGTTTTATTTATATTTTCAGAGAGACATTAAATATGCGATGTGTAAAAATATGCAACAAAAAAAAATCAACTCTAATTTATTGCTCCATACAGAGCATCATTATGTTATGGCGTTAATTTGCAGAGCTGGGGAACGCCAGCCCAGGGAAGGGGCTGAGCACCCTCCCACAGCATCCAGGGTCACCGCTTGGACGAATAAGCCCCATAATGCCTCCTCAGGGACTTTTAGTCTTCACTGCACTGGGAATAGGGACTTTACCAGGGCCATTCCCAGCTGGGTCACAAGGAGAGCACTGGGAGCAGCGGGATGTGCTCCGAGAGCTGCACAGAAACACATGGGACTGAGAAAACCCTCTCCCAGACTGGGATTGCCCAGTTACTCCGGAGCAGCATCATGAGTGAACACCGATTTCCATGCCAGGTGAAGAAACGTCTAACCCTCAGCCAGCTGAACGCGCTCCGAGCCTGGCTGGGCTGCAGACACTCCTCCCATCACACAAAAATCCATACGCCGGAGCCCTGCAGAATCCCGAGCTCCCGTTTGATTCATCTCCAGTACAACTGGCAGGCTTGTGACGGCCACCACCGCTCATGTGCCAGGGCACCGAGTAGATAAGAGCCCTTCGGAAAAGTGCTTCCAGCCCTGGAAGGTGCAAAGGAGGCTCCTGTGCAAAGCCAGCCGGGGGATGGAGTGCCTTAGGTGGACTTTAACCATGTTTGGAATTCCATTTCACAGTAGCTATTGGCTTCCCAAAGCCGGCAAGCCTGGGTGAGGGGTGGGGAGGGAGGAGGAGCAGAGGGCACAGGGTAATTTTTGATGACAGTATTCAGAGCTAGACGCAGAGTGTCTGGTGTACCTTAGTTATGGCTTGAAGCAGCCTTTTGCTCTGAGATGCCTGTATTTAGGAACCAGAGAAATGCATCGGAAGGTTTTCAGAGGTTCATCAATTCTGATCAGGTTCAGTCTGGACACACGAACTCTCCGGCTCCGGCATATTCTTGGCAGGCGGCTCCTACCCCCTAAATACGCAGGCACACAAACACGCTGCTTGTGGCAATGCTGCCCGCGCTCTTGCAGAGGGAAATGGCTGAAGAACTTGTCCCCTTGCACATGGACCTGCCTGTCGTGGTGCAGGGGTCTGCCGAGGGGTGCAGGGTGCCCTGCATCATCCGCATCATGGCCTGGAGCGTGCCCCTTCCCTCTGCCCCTTCCATCCTTCCCAAGCTGAAGCCCAAATCCCGTTTGTGACATGACATTCATTCCGTATCACCCAGCTGTGACGGCACAAAAAGAGCCTGGCTCGGGCTGGGCAACAGTCAGAGATGGTTCAGAGCATCCAGAGCATCACCACGGAAATCAATTCACAGTTAAGAGATATAGGGATAAGGAAGACCCAAGTACCCAAGGGTTTCACCAGGAGGCATCAAGCGGCTCGTCATGCCACCGAAGAGTGGGCTGAGCCTGCACATGCATATTAAGAAAGCTTTAATTGCATATTACAGATCTGTAACTCCGCGGCACAGTAAACAGCCTCACGTCAGGGATGTGACAGAGACTTTCACAGCCTTCCTATCTTGGGCAATTTACAGTTATTTTTAATACCATCAGAGCAATAAGGCATCCATAAATCCCCCCTCCCCGATGTCTCCTGAGGAGGCAGGGAGCTGGTGCCACCGTCCCCCACATTTCTGGGTGCCGCAGAAGGACCCGCAGCCCCCGCACACGCTGCCTTTCTGATGTACCGTTTGTGCTGAATACATTATTTTTGGTCTTGTGAGCACAGTGATGTGAAGTGACCTACTGGTTAAGGGTAACCTGTGTTAACAGAGCTGTAGTCATGTTGATTCAGAATATCTTTCATGTGTGTCCTTTAGAAAAATGTATTTGCAGACGACACGGTCAGTGCCGGAGCGGCGGGTGCCTCCTAACGTGGTGTGTGACACACGCTTGTACTTCTTGCGAATCATTAGTCCAGGCACAAAAGTAGACAAATAGAAGCGAACACTGCGTTGGCCTCCGAGCTGGCAGCCGGGCTCCTCGCTCCGTGGCCACGTTGCGGCGGCGATGCTGGCTGCGTCTGGCACACTCTCATCCCAAAAAGCCAGCCTTTCACCCAAACTCTTTTGTCCTCTCTGAGCTCTGTATATTCCACCAGAGAGCTCCGAAAGGCCCCACAAGGACAGATCCTGTATGCAAAGCCATGCCCGAAGCCGGGGTCTGTTCTGAATGGGTATGAGATGGGAGACCAGAGCCCTGCGGTAAGAGGTTGCTGGCCGAAATAACAAGAACACAACCAGAAAAGTTAGCTTTCTAGTTCTCCCAAAATGAAAGTGATATGAAAAATGAAAAGACAAGAGAATTAGCTCTATTATCACTAACCAAATGCTTCATTTTGTTTATGGGCTTATCTCTTTACATATACACCTGTATTTTTAAAAAGAATATAATTAAATAAAAAATACAAACCAAATCAAAACAAAACCCAACAAAATATCTTTTTAAGGACCATAAAAAAAAAACCTTCCAGATTTTTTAAAACGTATTTTCCAGTTAACTTTGGAATGAACTAATTCACAAGGTTAATACCAGAGGGAGTTATTCCCCCCTTGCACTTCCATCAAGGCTACTAAGGGATGCTCGCCATGCCCCTTTCTCTGAGCCATCCATCTGAGGCAGCCAGGACAGCCCCAAAGTCTATCCCAGTGCTCCCAGTCCAGGCAGGCAGAGCCTCCCCATCCCTCATGGTGTGCAGAACCTTCCCCCCGGACCCCCAGCCCACAGCAGAAGCGCAGATGAAAGAGAAAAGAAAGAGGAAGCAAATTAAAGTTTTTTGCCAATGTTTTTCTGAGATGGCTTAAATTCCAGAACTAGAGACAGGAAAGTTGCCCTCCCTGACGATTTGGGACCTGGAAGCAATTTTCGATGACTGCAGCGAGCACACGAGCCGCATCTCCCTGCGCGGGCTGGTCAGCAGATGGGGAGGTGGCCGGACGCCCAGCCGAGCTGGCTGCTGGCCACCGGCAGGGAGAGTGGGGGGGCCGCGCTCGCCCCTGGCTCAGCTGCGCTCGCCTCCTGCCATCAGCAGCTGGACACGGTGCATTTTCCACCATCACCTCCTGGCACCCAGAAAATCCCTCGCCTTCTGCTTTCCTGGAGGGAAGTCCAGCACCTCAGGAAAGCTGCTGCAGGCTCCCACCCAGAGGGGTCCAGGAAAGGAGTGGGGAGAGGTGCCTGAATCCCGAGGCAAGGAGCATCTCCCTGCATGGAGAGACGGTAGTGCCTGGCTGGAGGCTAATTCATGGTTCCATGGAGCAGCTCCAGCGGCTCTAGAGATCCCACTCAGACAGATCCGTACCTGTCCTTGTCCTAAAGAGCCGTCCATGATCCTAGACCTGCTGCCAGTACGGAATACCCGGTCCCCAAAGAGGGGATGTTGTGGGGAGCCTTCCTCTGCTGGCAGATCCAGGAGACAACACCAAGACCAAGCTGTCTCATCTTCCTTGGCCCGTTTCCTTCATTGTCACCCACAAAGTGACAGTGGGGACAGGACGTGGCACCGGTAGAGCATGGATAAAGGAAGATGCAATTTGAGCGAGTTAAGACCGTGTGTGAGATATCATTGCTCTTTCCACTGCTGGAAATGTTTGTTCCCACAAGGGTATCCCAGCCCTTTGAGCAGGGAAATTGCCCAACACGAGCTCTGAGAGCTTCAACCTGTTCACGCCTCTCCTCACCTGCACTTCAGCAGCTTCCCCCCAAAAGCCACCAGTTTGGGACCAGCTTTCCTGCCTGCTGCCCTGGAAGGCTCAGCACCCACCGGCTCCATCCCTGCCTGCACCCTGTGACCGGGATGGAGACAGGCTCAGCACCAGCACTGTGACACTGGGATGGATCGAGCCTCCCAATTCCGCACGCCACATCCCACTGCCACCGGCCACGGCGTTTGCTGCGGCTCAGCAAAGCTCAGCAGAGCTACCCAGCAGTGTTTAGTTTTCCAGGTTTGCAGTTGGAATGATGATTCTCATCACCACTTGAATTTAATTTAAATGGTTTGCTTCTACTTTCATTTTATTGGCACCCATTATATCCCCCTTGTACCTCTGGCATTTCCTTAATAGTCTTTTGACTCATCTGCTCTCAGGAGGAGAAACATTTTTTACAAGAACAATATGAAGTAACAGTTATAAAATCTGTAGCCTGGTGATAAATGTTAAGGACTCATATTCTTTTATTGGAAATTGCTGTCTTTCAAATGTTTAACAGATTTGTAAAAATAATTTCTCCAAAAGGTTACGGTTCTATTGAACTCCATTAGAGAGAGGCTGGGCTCTAAATCACGCATCGCATCCCGGAGCCCGTGCACGGGGACACGCCAAAGTCATAACTTTCTCCCTTCATACACAGCGTCGCCTGGCTCCTCTCCAGCATCATTCCATTTCCAGGACACTTTCCTTGACCCCTGGGTCCCTCCGCCGCAGCCGAGGGGGTGCGTCTGCCGGAATCCAGGCGTGAAATGATGAAGGAATGGGGCTGCGGTGGCTCCGGCTGCACTAGGACCTCAGATGTGAAAACACCACTTTCCTGGTTTTTTCCTTTTTTTTTTTTCCCCCCTCTTCTCCTCATCCTGGCCTGTCGCATGCCGGGCGGAAAAGATTGTATTTATCACCTGTCAGGGCTTGGCAGAGCTGAGTTACGTGGAGCAGGACAGCATAAAATTATCATACACAAGCATGAAATTACAAAATCGCTCGGAACTGAACAACAAAATTATTTCATTTCTGAGGGAGGCCATTCCATTTTTTAGTCGTGACACCTCAACTGCCAAACTTTGGATTGAAATTGAGTGTGAGGTGCATGGAATATAGACAGCAATAACAAGCAAAGGCATGTAAACTAGCCATGCAAATACACTACATTAATGGCCCCAGAAACCTCCCACAGGAGATATGTAACTAAATAAATGTCACATGTCCCAATAACTCAACTTTTCTTATACATTGTGAAATGAATTATGCTGCAATCGGAGCACAGGGCTGCTCCTGGCGACGGGGCTCCCATTTCCCTGGCATTCTCCTGGACGGCGTATGGTTTTTTTTACTTTTCCTCTCCCAGCATTTTTTATCAGAGGTGAGCAAACACAGGGAAGGTTTGGAGCTGCAAAGGGGAAGCAGCAAAGCAGAATGCGGCTCCCTCAGCTGCAATTTGGTGACAATCCTTTGCGAGAACTTCCCCGCAGCGGTGGAGACATGCGGGCAGCGAGGAATGATGCTATCGCATCTCACCCAGACTCTAAAATCCCCTGGAACCTGTGGAGCAGAGCTAACGTTTCTATCTCACCATTGCAAATGGGGTCTCAGGGCTGCTCTGTATGCTCTGAAAGGTCTCGCAGAATGGCACGGGGTTTATTAGGCTGCTTATGCAAGCCGGGCATCACGCAGGGAGGTAACAGCGGCTCTCTTCCCGGTTAGCTTCCTCGCCAGGGAGAGCTCGGCCGGCGAGCCCTCGCCCTGCTGGGGACCAGGCACCGGCAGTAATTGTGGCCAGGAGTAAAAGAGCAGTTCCATTTTATCGCAACTAGTAGCATCCTGGTGACTGTAGGCAAGACGGTCCCGGAGGAGCGATATTTTATAAACGCTATTTGTGTCAAAGCTTATTGTGTGTTTGTCTGACTTCCCCCCGGGGAGAGGAGCCCAGGGTGTAAATAACACAGCACCTTTTGGGGGCTGACACGCTGCCTGCATGGCCGGCTCCTCGGACAGGCAGTGGGGAGCGGGCAGGAGCGGGCAGGAGGTGCCAGACACAGTGGGCATCCAGCCCCCAGCTCTGCTGAGGAGGAGGGAATGCCATCCATCATGATGGGGAGAATGGATTTGTCAGCTCCCTCCGCCGCGCTGATGGGCTGCGCAGGGTCTGAGCCCAGCAAAGCAAATGAGATGTTAAATAAAATTAAAGACAGAGTGAAATAGCACTCTGGGATTGGGAGAGACACCGAGCTGCCTCCTGCCAGGCCGGATCACCCTCCCTGAAGGCACCTCAGGCTCCTGCCATGGCTTCTGCTGGTTGCTGCCTGCATCCCTGGCTGGAGAGGGGATGCCCCACAGAGCCACGGGACCAGGACCCACAGGAGGCAGCTGGGGAAGCTCTGAAGGCTCTGAGTGTCAGCATGTCCTCAGATCCCCCAACAGCCGGGTGTGATGCAGGATCTCCCACAGAGACCCCGGAAAGGGACACACCAAAACCCTGCTGCCGGCATCGCTGCAGGGCAGCAAGGAGACCTGCAGTGGGGCAAGGAGGGGCTGGGACCAGAGGCACCAGAAGCACCAGAGGTCTCCTCCCAGAGAGGAAAAAAACAGCTGTTGAGGGGATTCCAGCCAGGAAACCTTGTCCATCCTTCCTTTTCCATACAAGCCTTGAACCTTGTATTGCATCCCCAGCGGGTTTTTTCCTTTTTCAGGCAGGCGATGTAACCCTCACGTTGGGGCCCTGCTTTAGTGGCCACACGGCCCCGCGCTGTGCCAAACTGCTGCAGGGCCAGGGCTTGTTGTACAGCGACTTGCATCCCATCCCCTGTCCTCTCCCACAGCCTGGACATCAGCCCAGCCCCCCCGCAGCAGCCCTGGGAACATCCCATGCTTTATCCCCCGTGTGACAGCCGTGAAGAGGGGGAGCAGAAGAGTTTGTTGCAGTTTTCAATGAAGAGGATAACAAATTGGAGACAAAGACAGTCATCAGGGACACAGAATAGAAATCCCAGTTGTCGCAGTCCCAGTAAGGAGATGCTGACCCCAGGAGAGTCACCCCCAGTCCCGGCACCGGTGGCAGTGCCTGCTCTGGGAGGTGCTGCCAGTCCTCTGCTTTTCGGTGCCCTGGCACAGCTGACCTTTTTTTAGTGATAAAAAAGAGGATTTACAGCCCTCATCTTTCCCGCACTCCCCATGGCCAGGCACAGCCATGCCGGTGGCATCCAGGGAGTATGCAGCCCGGGTAGTTAAACTGGCAACAAAAGCAGCCCAAAACACCATCCTGGGGGTGGGAACGGGCCAGCATGTTCCCACCTGGATCTCAGCATCCCAGTAATAACCCAGCTTAGAGAGTGAGCTCGCATGGGGCTGAACGGCTCTCATCCTTTCACGGCAACTTTTGATCTCAGCGGATTGATGTTTATTAATAATCGTTTGTCTGCTCCGCTTGCTTTAAAATATGAAGAGAGATTTTTTTTGTAAGGGTTGGAATTTCCAACTGGGAAATTCGGCAATGTCGGAAGGCAGCCTCATGCAACGGGGCGTTTTGAGAGAACAGAGATTCCTGATGATTTATGATGAAGGAGGCAAACCTGGCCTTTGCTTCTCCCAGGCAAGCCTTTGATGCTGCCCCTTTAATCGTGAGCCACCTGGTGCTAATTATAACTGTAAGATAGTCTTTATATTTAATTAAAAACAAGGAAATGCTTCTCCATATAATGAGAAAACTCCGGCAATGGACCCTGCGTTCTCCCCCCACCAGGTTACGCTCTGGTCTCCATCCCCTCTTGTTTTTATTTGAACACAGCGGTGCGGGAGCCACTGAGGACCTCAAGGTGTACCCTCCAAAGGCAGCATCGGTCCCCCTGCCCCAGGCTCATCGCCCTCCCTGTGCTCGCCAGGGCATTGCCACAGCTTCTTACCAGGAGCCGGAGGCCAGGAGCCCCCTCATGAGGGGCATGTGGCCATGCAGAGCGCGGGGCTGGCCAGTAATTTCCCCTCCAGGCTGTCTAGAAGTGGCTGCGATTGCAATCTGTGCCTCTACCTGGAAAACTCCGGAGAGATTTTGCTGGCGTCTGCCCAGCTCAGCAGAGGTTGGGGGCAGCCCTGGCAGGTGGGACAACATGGGGAAAGCCAGGGCACCATGCGACGGTGGGTAGGACCATATAGCTCCTGTCCCAAGGCACCAGGAGCGAGTGGGTAGGACCAAGTGGCTCCTGTCCCAAGGCACCCTATGAAGGTGGGTAGGACAAAGTGACTCCTGTTCTGAGGCACCAAGCCAGGCACGGGCACAGGACAGAGCATCCCTTGCTCTGCAACAAGGGAGACCACGGGTGGGAAGGGAAGGAGATGGAGAGGTAACGTGGGAAACATCAGGGTTATAAACTCTCCTTTGCATCACTTAAAAAAGGTCAGCTGTGGTCAGGTGGCTGTCACGATGAATGCCATGGCCCCGAGAAGCAGAGGAGGAGATCTCAGCCTGGCTCCTGGTGGCCCCCGAGGTGGGTGCAGGGTGCGGGAGGCAGCGGGCGACGCAGATAAACAAAAGCAAAGCCTGCTCTGCAAAGGGGAAGGAGAAGCTGAGAAATTATAATCAGTTTAAGTCAGTTCAACTTCAAGTTGCCAGAAAAATATTGGAACAAATGATCAAACAAACTATTTATAAGCACCAAGGAGATAACAGGGTGAGTAGCAGCCAACATGGGTTTGTCAAGAACAAATCGTGGCAAACCGATCTAATTTTCATCTGCGACAGGGTAATAGGCCTTCTGGATAGAAAAGAAGCAGTAAATGTCATATCTTGACTTTAATAAGATTTTTGACACCGTCTTATATGACATTCTCACAAGCAAGCTGAGGAATCATAGTCTAGCTGAAAATACTATTTGGTGAGGGTAAAACCAGTTGAAAAACTGCAGTCAGAGACTAGTCATCGATGGTTTGCTGTTGAAATGAAGAACTGTTGAACAGGTCTATCTTATATGCAGTGCTATTCAGTGTTACTGACCTGTATGATGGAAAAAAAATATGTCATTATTAAATTTGCAGTCTTTGAATACATTAGAGGGCAGAATCAGAATGGCAAAGGTCTTGAAAAAAGCTAGAAATTATTTGAGAAAAATAGGAATTTATCCCATGCATCCAGGGGCAAAGCAGTTCAGTGTAATTGGGGAATTACTGGTATGAAAGGCGGAAAGGGTCTAGGAGTTATTCCAGATGAGAAGCTGAACTCAGGCCAACAATATCATGATGCTGAAGGAAAGCAAACAAGTCGCAGGAATTTAGAAAATAAATGCATCATGTGTGATGGGCGGGATGCGATTGCTGTGACCATCTCAGCAATGACAAGGAGCAGCTCAAAGACTGTTCCAGGTCTGGGAACATGGCCCAACCAGGATGAAGTCCACAGGTGAGCAAGGAGAAGGATCAGAGATTTGGAATAGTTTGAGTGAGGGGTGCGGATAAAAGTCTAAAGAACTCGTGTCTTCCTGTTTGCATCCTCTGTGATGTCTCCTCTGCTGGGTGTAAAACACTGGCCCTAGGCAGGGAAATGCTGGGAATGGCTTCAGCAACTCTGCCTGTGGATATTCCCTGTGCCGGGACCAAGCAGAGCGCACAGGGCTGTGCTGCGTGTGATTCCATTGCTGGGCTCCTGGGATAGCCCTCCTCTCCGGAGCGCTCCCCAGGCCAATGTGCGGTCCCCGTGCTGTGGGTGCATTCACGGCAGACCTCCGGGAACAGGGTCCTTCTCCCACCGCCGCCAGACAGAGCTCTGTGCATCACCTCTGCCAGGCTCCCAACAGCCAGCCCAAAGGAAAACCGAATGAGCCATGGCAAAAGTCACATCTCCCTGGGATGTGGCCTCGGGCCAGCACCCCCCTGCAGATGGCTAACAGCCTCCAGGCACCAAACCTTTACCACTATTATTTTTGGCAAGGTTGGAAATAATACACGTGTCCACAGCAAGGGGAAAGGAAAACACACAGCATGAGAAAAGCTGGTGGGACCTTTAGTCCTGTCCTGCGGCTGCTGATCCTGCGGGATGGAGTGGCTGGTGCCGGAGCTGCAGGGATGGAGTGGATGATGCTGGAGCTGCAGGGACAGACAGAGTTCTGTGGGTGAAGTGGCTTTGGGATAGCAAAGGGTAGGCTGGGAGCGTGACACTTGTGGCGGAGAGAGGCAGGTGATGAAAAATCCCTGCTGCAATCCGTCCAGAGAGCCCCCTTTCCCTGGCAAAAGCGCTGCGGGGGCAGCTGCCGCGTGGCTCGGTGCAGATGTGCCGGGAGAGCCCGTCCACAAAGAGTTAAACCCTGCTTCGCCAGACTGTGAATTCTCAGCGAGTCTCCCACATGCAGCCAAACAACAGCTTGACATTTTCCATCCTTCACGAGAAAGACAAAGGCGTGAAGATATTCCCATGATTCCTTTCTGCATGCCTAACTATGAGCTCAGGTGCAGCAGCATTTGCCCTGGACCGGCCTCATCAACATGAAGGGCGAACTCATCGTTTCTGCATCTTTCCTCGCCACTGCTTGATTAATTGGCTCACAACGATGCTGGCTGAATACCTAATGCTTCTCCTGTCCCTGTTCTTTCTTCACAGCCTTTTGCTGCATTTACATATACTTTATATTCCATAATTTTCACACACACACACACACACACAAAAAAAAAACGGGAGCACATCTCAGTAATTTGATGTAATGACGGCATGTCACCAAAAAGAGGAATTAGAAAAATCTGTAGGTATTTAATTTATTCTTGTTTTTTTTCAAGTAGATCTCTCTGAGAAAGGCATTAATATTCATGTGCACGGAAAAAAAAGTACCCTCGGAAGGAAATTTCCAGCATTTTAGTTTAAATTAAATACATTTTTAAAGAAACAATATTTAACTAATAATGCTTAAAGGCAAAATTAACAAAAAGTAGCAATTTTTACCTACCAAAGCAAGGTTTTGTCTCGGGGGTTTCCAGTAAAACTGCCCTGACAAGAAAACAGCACGCTGCTTTTCTGAGGAAGGATTCAATGAGTCCAAGAGGGAGGGCATGGAGAAAGGAAAGGCCTTTTCCATTACCCTGCCTGTAATTTTTGTTTAACGGTATTTCAATAACACATCACTTTGAAGAGTGTTTGGCACCGTTTTCAGCTGCCCAGACCCCAGGAGCTCCCCCTTGGACACGCAGCCGGTGTCTCACCAGGACTTTAATGCAAAGTCTGGGGATGCTGGGGCTTCTTTCCTTTTTCTTCACACACACACACACACACACATTTCCTTTTTTTTTTTTTCTTTCCGTTTCTTTCCTTTTTTTTTTTCAGTTAAACACAAGGAAGGAAAAAATAGCAGAGAGTTGATTCTGGGGAAACAAGCACAAAGTATTCATCAAACAAAACATAGTGACTGATACGGACGGTAATTCTCCCCAGTTAATTCCAGCTGCTGATATTCCCCCCAAATAAGTCCAGCTGTTTGTAACTTGCTTATAAGAGAGAAAAATGGCAAAAATAAACAGCAACTTTTTTTTCCAGTAATTCACGGCAAGAAGCAGCCCTGCCTTCCGGCGCGGACAGGGTTTGTGGAGGTGTTTTGAGGTGGATAAGGAGGAATGAGAGCGGTACGAGCCGCACTGGGCGGTGTTTTGTGGCAGCCCAGTTTACCCAGCGGCCACGGTTGCACCGAGGTCGGTGTTGGCACGAACAGGCTTGGCTGGAGGAAAATGTGATGGGGACAAGGGTCTGGAGCCCCATAGGATGTTTTCTGTGGTGGCATCATGATGGCTTCGGCAGGTGGGTCCGGGCAGCCTGGCCCAGCCATTCTCCACCCTGGCACTACTGGGAATGGGTACAAACTGGAGGAAAGCACACATGGGCCAGGCAATCCCTTAGTGCTTTCCCCCCCCCACCAGCCAGGGCTTGGAGCACCCTTGGGTGATGATGTCCAACCCCACAGCGCAGCGAGCAGCACCCGGCACCGCTCCATCGACAGCTGAAACCATCCACGGCCAGAGAAGGCTTCAAGGATGCACGTCCTTGAAAAGGCAAAAAATAAATCTTGCGAGCTGGCATTGCCTGTAAATTCTTCCTTGTTAGCAGGGTTAGGAACCACCTGGGAGCCAGGCAGGGCCTGACTCTGCCCCGCTCCCCGCCAGCCGCCCGGGGATGCTGCTGGCAAACACCACCGGTAAAGGATGCTGTCGGGTTTCTGCAAACACTTGGGCTCTCCCGCCTGCCAGCGCAAAACTGTCTTAATCTGGTCTTCGGGAAATAAAACTTCCCATCTTTGTCCTGGCACATTAGGAAAAGATTATCCCCTGGATTAAATAAAATTATAAGGTTTACTTCTCAAGTGGGAAAGGCTGAGCCTGCCAGAGGCAGGGGCTGGATAAATGATGGGAAGGGGCCCCGCTGGTGGGAGAAACCCGCTGAAAGCCTCACCATTAGGCAGGGCTGCACGGGCGGGCAAGAGCTTCAGCAAGCTTTTAAATTGGTCTCCTGATATTTTATGAAATAACTTTTTTTTTTTTTTTTCCTAAAGTACTTCTTGATATTTTTATGTTTATATATTTTAACTTCGGATCGGACTCATAAAAAATACATGAGGAGTAAGTGGTTTCTGCAAATGTTTTATACATGATTTGGGAACAGATACTATTCAAAGAGAGAAAGAGAATATTCCTTTTCATGCCAGCCACGGCGAGGAGGCGGCAGGGTTGGGTTGGCCATGGGGGGCAGTGGGTGCCCTGCGTCGTGAGGAGGTCCCCGTGGGCACAGAGGGGCTGTGGCCCCTCCATAGCACCAGGTGGGCAACGTGGCATTCCCAAAATGTCCATCCCGATGTGCCCATCTGACACCCAGGAGCAAGGGCGAGGGTAACCCCACCGCCACGGCAAATACACCGGTCTGCAGAGCCACGCTTTGCCCCAGCCTTCAGTTTTTCCAGCCAAAACAGGAGCCAGGGGATGGGCAGCACCTCTGACCCTGCAAGGGAGAACTGGGAGCAACGGGAGCCATGTGGAAAGCAGGGAATGCATCCCACGGGACACTGGCCACTGCACAGCCCATCACAGGGACATGGCAAGGGGTTGATGAGCTTAGCTGCAGCGTGGGCCACAAAAGAGTTAACGCAATATTTCATTTGCTTCCTCCATCGTAGCATATATTATCTTTTTTGACTGTGTAATATGATGCAAAGTTTTTTAAATGATACAATTGTATTCTATTATATTCCACTCTTCAGGGAGATTTTAGGCTCATTTTTTGCATGAATGATACTCGCTCGATGCATTTCAATACTGACACAGATAGCACTGTAGGCACACACAGCAGATAGGGTTATAGCAAGTGCACAGATAAATGCAAAAACATATGGCAACATGAGGAAACTCTACATTTTTTATTATATAAAAGCAGAACTCGTGTTCCCGGATACAGTGCGCAGGATCTGAAAGATGGAGTTACTTGTCTCCTTCAGATGGATTTTTATAGGATTTGCTTAAAATAAAAATCTAAGCAGGGACTCTGTGCAAATTTTCCCCTTTGGAGAATTGAACTGTGAATCAAATTTTGCCTGATCCACAGATGAAAATCAGTTTGGGGGTTTCTTCTCCGGGTCTCTGGTGAGCATTTGTCCAGCTTAGCTGAATTTAGCATAATCTCTGCTTGAATGAGGCCCCGGGGTGGCAGAGCACGGCGGGGAGCAGGGACAGCCCCTCGCACAGCCTGGGACGGGGCAGCCAGGCTGCCTGGCACGGAGAGCAGAGGGTGCACCCCTACGCCTCCTCCTCCTCCTCGCCACGGGGCGCATCCAGCGCCAGACAGCCCCATGGCACACCACCCCCAGCAGAGCGAGGATGAGAGGCTCCGAGGTGGGAGCAGGGGCTTCCCGTGGTGGCACCTTCCCAAGCAGGGGCCAAAGCCAGCACAGGGAAGCTTTCCCAGGAGAAAGCAGGCTGATGGGCTGCTGCTGGCATCTTGGAGGAAGGCTGAGGAGTTGAAAAGCCACGTGTCCCTTTTTGGGGATTTTTTTTTCTCCTTCTTCCTCCTCTCCTGCCTGTTTCCAGAACTGCTGCAGGGAGTGTGGCCATATCCAGGACCACGCATGGTCCGATGCCCACCTTCATCTGGCTGAAGGAGGCCATGGAAAGGTGCTGCAGGGATGCCCACCCCATAGTATGGTCTGGTCACAGCCCCTTAGTCGCCCCAAGACCCCCAAGAGGTACCGATCCTGGGCACCTTCCTCCCCCCAGCACCCTCCGGACCAGGAGCACTGCCCCACTGCGTCTGCGCTGGCTCAGGGTCCCCTCCGATGCAGTCCCCACCCCGCAGCGCTCCAGATGCAGGGAAAGAGAAGGACGCGGTGAAGGCTGCCTGGCTGCCGGCGAAGGTCTTAAAAGAAATTATAGCCTGCATAAAAATATTCACTCCAGCCAAGGGCCTTAAAACATTCCCCTGAGCATTGAACAGTGACTGAAAGTATATTACTGTGCACTTAAGGTTACTGTAGTAACCCAAGGTCAAATAGCAGCGCGTTATATCCAGATGACTCGGGGATGGATTTGCTTCAGCACTGGATGGTAACAACAGGGGAGGCAGAGGTTTCACCGGGCGCTGGAATTTAACTCAATATTCAATTTACCCTGGAATCAATTTTGATGGAGTACAATTCCCATTTATAATCCCGGGTTATTGCCAGCACTGTCGTTTGATTAGACACCAGCAGACCCCGGCCAAGAGCATCCCTTGCTCCCCCACACTGTGTCAGGGCGAGGGGTCACCCATTTCCCCATGGCCCACCCCACGCTGCACCCCGGCTTATGCCTGGCAACCACGGCCCTTCGAAGGGCCGCCCCATCCAGTGGGGCCCTGCGGGACCCCCAGGGGCAACCTACCCGCCCCAAGCCTTTCCCTCCCTCCTGGAAGCTCTCCTCTCCCTCCGCACAGCTTGACGGTGGGAGATGATACAGAGGGGCGGGAAGAGATGTAATATTTCTCTCTTAACTTTAAGTTCCCATGAATTTAGAATTCTTTTCTCTGAGGGGCTAATTATATAATTTCAATGTTTACTCTGTGCAGACGGATCTTGTAAGATGGTGCCCCAGGGACACGAGAGCTGGATTTAAACCCTAGCAAGGTAGCACTCGCCGGATAGCTTTATGGCACGACTCACATCGCAACCTGCTGCCTGTTCATTTGTTTTGCAGGGGTATCTGCCGCTGCTCGGGGTTTTTTTTTTTCCCCTCCGCTGCTTTTGATTATCGGCCATTGATGCTTCATTTCCTCATTGCTGCTTCAAAGACAAACAAGCCTCTCCCCGCTCCCCCATGCTGCACGCAGGAGCCCCAGCCACTTTGCCCAAACTGCCCTTTTCCTGCACTTCCGCACCCACGCGTGGCACCGGCCCACGGCCAGAGACCTCCCGGCTCAGGCTGCAGCTGCTCCTACAAGGGTTTGGTAGCACCCATGGGCTCTGGTGGCCCAAGAGCCCCCCTCCCTGCTGGGACCCCTCCTGGGCATGTCTGGAGCAGGGGACCCACATTGTGGCCCCTGGGCAACTCCTCACCCCCTTGCTCCAGGCTCTGCCCACAGCCAAATCCTTCAGCTCCCAGAGCAAGGCTTTGCCACAGCCCATCCCCAAAGCCCAGGGAAAGGGTGGACCAGGACTGGCGGCTTCTGGCACAGAAGAGGGGGATTTCTGGTGGGCAAAGGCGAGCTCAGTCCCCAGCCTGGATGGCCACAAGCATCCCTTGGGGCTGCCCCATCCCTGCAGCAGTCTCCGCAGAGCCCCTCGGGGAAGGGACTCGGCTCGCCATGGGGCATCCCCCCCCCCAAACCCAATGTTTGCACACCCCAGCTCCCCCCAGCCCAGTGCTCCAGCAGCACCCTGCTGCTCCCAGACACCCCTGGGGACCTTCCCCGCAGCCACCGCCACCCCGACCTGCACCAAAGCCCCCCGGGCCCTCCTGGGAAGGAGGAAGAGTTCACACTCCTGCCCGAGATACACAAGCCGAGAAACATGACATCAGACTTCAGCCTTCTTCCCTTTCCCCTTGGGAGGACGTTTCCCATAATTACAGGGCCGGAGAGGCCATTTTTGCCTTTCACTGTTCCCATCTATTTATATTTAACACATTTAGGCTCCCTGGGTCGGGAATGGAAATTATTCCGCACCTAGCTCAACCTTAAAGTTACGATCGCTGCTTAGGAACCAAAAGCCGAATACAAAAGGGAAAGCTTTCAAAACTGCACAATTAATTTAACAAAACAACAACAACAAAGTACAGCACGGGGAAAACTTTATCATCTTTCCCGCGGAACCAGAAGGGGAAGCAAAGGCGATGAGATTATCCGTTGACAAAGTTCACAATTCCCCCAGCCGTGAGCTGTCCCTTTAACCACTGCTAAATTGTTTTCTGACAGCCCTTGCTGCAATTTTATCCCCTGACATTTGATTTACATATGATCTTTAAGCACTACCACTGCTGTAATAGCTATTTGGTTAATATTCAAATCACTCTGTGATGTCACATACCTTGATAGGTCATTTCACTGCGGCTCGGCAAAATGCATGTAAAAATAAATGTATAACTAATGAAATAAACTGATTAAGGGGAGAAATCAATCGTTTTACTGCTGTAGTGAAGATCTAGCAGTTAATTTAGCATGGATCTGCAAGGGTGCACGTTAATAGAACAGGCTCTCATCTAATTGGTGCCACAGTAAATGAAATACAGTAATATTCCATGATGCATTGGAAGAGTTCACTTCATTTTCTCTGCTCTTTCCTGATAACTGTTTACAGCACAATGCATTTTTATTTATTTATTTATTTCCCCCCAGCACGTGGTGGCGGAAACTTGCCCATCCCAGCAAGCCCAGTTAACCCACCCCAATTAGCAAGTCTAACGTTCTCCTTTGAATCATTTCTTTAATCGAGATCTGTGGAGCACGGGAGCCGCTATTTTTGTTTGTTTAAAGCTTTTTAAAGTTTTCTCCCTGTTGCCGGGAGCTGCTGCTCCGCAGGCAGCGAGGTGGGGCTGGGATGGGTGGGTCCGGCAGCCCCCCAGCCGAGCCCCCCCAGGCACTGGAGGTCTCACTGCCCCATTTACCCAGCTTATAGCATTGATGACTTTCAGACAAGCCAGTGACACCAGGAGGGATCCAAGAGTTCCAAAACGGAGACCAGGGCCATCCGGTGACACTCCCTGGAGGAAGGGTGGTCCCGCATCCCACCGGCTGTCCCAGCACCCGGACCACGAGGGTGCTGCACCCCGTCCCCCAACTCACCCCCTGCCCCCTCCTGCCCGCGGGGCTGTGCCTGTGTAAACTTTACCCAGACTCGGAACAGTTATAGTAAATAAGGAAGCTCCAGAGGGCTGCGTTAATTTCCCAGACATTTAATCAATACAATGCTGCCCTGTTCATTACAGCTGTCAAAAATATGCAAAAAGTCCCATCTGGTCCTATCAGGTACCGAGTCTGAACTCCCTGATCTAGAAGAATCAGCTGACTGACTAATTACCACACCCTATTTCTCCTAATTTAAGGTCATCACATTAAGGATGAGTTACCACCTCAAGTATATAATAAAACGATAAATATTTGAGAAGTGCCATCTTGGAGCCGCCTGCACTTGCGAGCCCAGGCTGCAACAGGGCAGAAGGAAACCAGCAGCAACTGGTTAGTCTGGGAGCAGGGAGCATCTGCCGGGCACTTGCACCGCCATGAGAGAGCCCCTTCCCTCCCCAGAAATATTTAGCTGTATTACAAAAAAAAAAAAAAAAAAAGAAAAAAAAAATATAGAAGA
>VXBO01007657.1:299611-312527 GCA_013400135.1 Rhinoptilus africanus | reverse complement strand
ATACAGCCTCTCCAGGTATGCATATGCATTTTCTGACTTGTCAGTTCATCTTGCCTTGGGGGGTTTCTAACAGTTTATTCTACTTTTTTTTTTTTCTCTTGGCCTTTTCAAGTAGAACGGGGTGCCTGATATCTGAATGATTGCAGCCAAATTGCGCAGGAAAATATGCGTCTCCAAGTAACAAGAGCCTCAAAACTTCTTCCTCGCTGTTGCAAAGGGCTCTGCTTTCTGCCCAGGTCCTGATATATTTGCCCTCACGCTCCCTGCCTGGGCACAGTCGCTCACCCCAGTCAGGGATGGGTAAATCTGTTGGAGAGGCCAAACCCCAACAAAGCTCCCTGTTTGCAGACACAGCATCGCTCCCCCAGGTGCAGGAGGTGCCAGCCTGCAGAGCCAGAGCCCAACAAGGCTGGTTTGATGGGAAACTATTCGTTACACACTCCTCCTTACTCACACCGTGCTGACACCTCCCGCACACGCCGATCCCAGGGTCTCACACACCTCTGATGGGCCTGAAACCCAGCAAAACGAGTTGTCCCTTTAAGGGACTGAAGCTGCAGCTTCAAGTTTTTGGGGGTTTTCTCCTCCCTCAAAAACTCACGGGTACACTTCCAGCAAAGCCAACACTACTAACATGTTGTTTTTAGTGATACTCACTGTTCAGAGACGCAGACTCCAACAGCCAAGATTTTTAGATGTTAACCCTTTGTCTTATCAAATTCTCAACTCTCCAAAAAGCCTTAAAACCAGTTAAATACTCCAAGTATTAGTTGAAGGTGGCAATGAGGCGCACCACTCACCTGGAAATAGCCTTCCTCCCCTATTAAAAATCACATGTATTTGGCTTTAAACACCTTGAAGACCCCCAAGCAGAGCTGGAGCCAGCAGCCCTCGTGCATCACCTGCCGAAGAAACCTGGGTGCTCTTCTCCTGGGCTGTATACACACCCCAGCCCCGATGCCTTATTCCCCTCTGCTGCTGGTAATTAAGGGCACAGGGCAGGCTGAAGGAGTTGTCTTTCAGCTGGTGCTTGAAGTGAAAAAGGGGGTGAGGAAGAGGAGGAAGAAGAGGATGAGGAGAGGTGGCACAAACCCATCCGAGATGGTGCTGCAAATAGGGACAGTCTCTGGCTCCCCGACGGACCAGTACAGCCAAACCTGTGCTGGAGGATGGATGTGCTGCTGATAAAACGAATCCATCTCAATCCTGGGCAAAAAACAGCAGGCACACGTGGAGCTGTGCCTATCATCCCTGGGGACTGCCATCCCTGGGGACACCCAGGGGCCTGGGACACCCACGGGGGGGGGCCGGGAAGCAGTGACATGGGTGCAAGGCTTGCACTTTTCAGGGCTGTTTGCGCTTTCCTGGGCACAGCAGACTCAGATGAGAAGAGAAAGTGAGCGCTGCCAGCTGGGTGCCTTATCTTTGTCTTTAAATAAATATGATTTTGTCAGGTTTATGAAAAATAATATAGCGTGTTATTTTTCATAAGCCTGACTGATATCTCCATTTCCCATGGTTCAACTTAGGCCATAAACATGACCCTGCTTGAGTGATTTCACCTTCTCCATTGAGCAAGGAACCTCAGCAGCGCTCAGACCAAGGTCCTGACTGATTATCGACAAATTAAAAATATAAGCTATTGACCAGACACTGAGATAGAGTCCCTGAGCCGGTGTCCAGAATCTCAATGAGGTTATTGAAGTGGTACCGATCGATACTGCAGTTATAGCACAGAGAGCAGGCAGATTGCTGCATACATAATGCAAGGGGGAGCAAGCTGGGTGCTTAAGTAAATAGTTGTTCAAATTAACAAGGGTGCTCCGAGATGCATTTCTCCGCTTACAACCTAATGACTTTCTAAAGTCAGAAAAACAATAAAGCACGTCAGCGATCGGCAGGCGCAGGGCAGCGTGTTCACCTTCCCAGTGAGGAGCCGGCGCTAGAGGGATGGGGATGGAGTCTGGGGGGGCCACCATGGGCTGTCACTGGAGGGCTGCCTGTTGTCTCCAGCACAGCCCTGCCCTGCACCCGGGGCCATACCTCGCCAGCCATCCCTGACAAACGGGGGAGGCAGAGGGTTTGTGGCACCATCAGATGGGCGCAGATGGTCCCATGTGCCACCAGCACTTGTTTGCTCGGCAGACGGAGCGCGTGGTGACATGAGCCGGGCTGCCGGTGCCACCGCTGGCACCAATTGGTAGCAGGGACAGATTTTATGGGGACAGCTGGCAGCACCGGAGGTCCTGGAGCCCTTCCCAAGGGTTTTTCGCCTTGGGAGGGCTGCATGGTTTATCCTCCCCTATTTGCTGCATTTTATGGTGAGGGTTGGGGAAACCCTGCTCCCCACAAGCACTGGCATCACGCCGATAGGGGTTCCCTGGCAGACTTCAAGGTGAGAGCGAGGTGTGAGCCGTCTGACTGGGGAAACCCCGTGTTTCCGGCAACAGGGAGAGCCCAGATGAGGCTCAAGGACAAACGTGACTCCCCTGGTCCCCGTCCCTACAGCAGAAAATCCTTGTGGATGGTGCCAGAGGCAGAAATCTCCTGTGGGCAGTGGTGGGGAGCACAACACAGCTTCCCTGCAGCATCCCCTTCTTCCTTCGCTCCCTGCTCTCGCCCCCAGTGCAGACAGCCTTTGTTTGGTGGTTAAGTGATTTCTTGGCTCTCCTGCTAATGCTTGGTGACATTTATATTGCTTTAATCAATATTAATTATCTTTTGGCCCAAGTCAACAAAAACCATTTTTTTATTCCCTACCGGTTGGTTTGATGTCATACGAGATTTGTGCCTCTTTCTGCCCCCGATGGTGGCACCACCAGGAAACCTCCCACTGGCCTTGTCATCTCCAGCTCTGCCTCCTCCGTCTCCAAAGTTTCCTTTGCTTCCAGGAGGGATGCTGCGAGCCGGGAGCTGCCGGCACAGCCCCAAGCGCCCGCCTGAGCCCAGCTGCTGCTGCGCTTCAAGAGTTAAACCTTTTGCTGGGAAGCGGCATCATTTACCGGCAAAACCCAGCGCACAGCGCTCGCACCGAGGCCCCAGAGCCCCATCCTCTGGGGAAGGCGCCGATCAGATAGCTGCCTGCATGTTTGAAAACATTTATGTCACGGTGCAGGCTGCCGGCAGGCTCGCTGGCTTTCCTGGCACTGCCTGATGGACAGGGTCAGATCCCAGCAGCTGTTTGGAAGGAAGAGGCGCGCTCGGCAGCTGTGCAGAGCGATAGGAACCGCCCGTGATGGTGCCATCCACGTCGCTGTGTGGTACCATCCTGGCCCTACTTTTGGGAGGGATGCTCTGCTGGCTCAGCATCCCCCCCGGCCCCCAGCGCCTGGCGTGGGGGAAGCAGTGCCGGCTGCCGAAACTGAGTACCAGCATCAGGACAGGAGGCATCAGTGGTGCGGCATGGCTCTGAACAAACCCTCTGAGGGGGTTTCTGGCTGATATGGGTTAAATTTGGTGCCAGGTAGCGCCCGCTCCAATGCTGCCTCTCTCCACTCCTCTTTCTGGGTCAGAAGCCCCCGGGGGTGCATCACATGCAGGAGCCCTCGAGCCCCTCGGCTGCACCTCCCGAGCCTGGATGCAGCCTCCACTCCCTGCCCGGGGAGCAAACACATGCGACGGGTGGCCTTTGTGTTATCAAAGCTCCAGGTCCTGGAGCCATGTGAATCTCAGCCTACAATTTTCTTTGGGAGGGGGTTTCCAGCCCTTTTACTGCACGGATATGAGGGAAAATGTTCAAAGAAGGAAAAAAACCCTATAAAAATGAAAGCAAATCCTCCTTTTTATTTTTAACCCCATAGACTTTGAGGCAGTGTTGTGATCGCGGAGCATGACTCCCAGAGATTTAACACTTGGAGGCGGCGCTGGCCTAACGCGGGAAGATTGCAGAGGAAAATCAGGAGCACGCAGCCACCTGCATGTTGTTTTTTCCCTGTTTGAGCCTGGGATCTGGTTCCTGCCGTGGCTCGGTGCGGCTCGCTCAGCCGATGGCTTTCTCTGCTTGCCCGCGGTAACGATGTGGAGTTGTGCAGCAGGCAGCTAATCGCGGCGGTGCTGCTCAGGGGCACGGGGTACGGCTCAAGCAGCCTCCTCCGCTTTACGAACCGCCGCGCTGCAGTGCCAGCAACCGAGGGAAGGTTTAAGCAGGGAGCAGCTACTAACAGATTCATTAAACTTGCTCCAGAGCAACTATAAAAAATCAATTTAGTTCACCAGGCGGCTTGAACCAGTGCCAGTGGCAGGGAGCACCTCCCAGCTGAGAGCTCTCCAGCTCTGAAGTGCCGCTATGATGTTACCGGGATTAGAGCATGGTGGCAGGCGATGATCTAAAGCCAGGCTTGGCGCAGGGCAGCGGTGCTCCCTGCTAAGGGAGAGGCTGTCGGCCATCACTGCCTCCCAGGCAGCATCCGCACCCGGGGGAATCCCTTGCCTTAAAACCAGCCAAACATTCCCAGAGCCGTGGATGAGTGGGGTTTGTACTGGGTGGGCTGGTGCTGGTGCCCACCGCAGCTCCCAGATACACAGAGGAGATGCCCAGCCCCGCACACCAGGAGCCAGCTCCCCTTGCAGGGAACCGAGGCGGCAAAAATGCTCTCAGTGACCTTTTTTACTGGTGGTGGCTGGTGCTTTGTGGGAAGGTCAGCCCAATCTTTCCTGCTCTCACTTTATAATGAACATTTTCTCTTTCGTCACAAATTTTCAGAGCCCCGAGGAAATGCAAGGAGTTATTATCCGCCTGGAAATATAACTCTTGGGAGAGCCATCCCTGCCCTCCCAAATAAATGGTCCTGTACCAGCATGTCTCCATCAAGCCCTGTAGCCGATGCCCGGGTCCTGCTGGGCCAACTGGCCGGTTTGGTGTGAGCAATTGTGAGCAATTACAACCTCAGCTGCTGTTCTTTTTCAGCAAGAGGAGTCCACCTAGGCTTTGCCATGACATTCCTGTGCAGGGGAACAAACAGCAGAAGTGCTGAGCCCTCCACTCTGGCGTTAATGAAAAGGTCTGGTTTTGCAGCATGAAATATTCATCGTGGCCCCATCCCTGCTCTCTCACCGCTCTGACTGTGCCTCTGCAGCTGGTCCCAGTGCCACGGCCAGCAGCCAGCGCAGAGCGCTCGGAGCCCGTGCCTGCGATTCTAGCAAGTGCAAGTGTAAAGAAATGCAGGTATATGTATTCCTTCCTCTGCCTGCAAGGTTCATTAGAAGAGCTACCGCGGCGGATTTTGTTCCTGGTGGGCTGGCCTGGCTGGCAGCTGCCTGAAGGAACCGCGGAAAATCCTCATTAAAAGTCACTTCAGAGAGCGGCCGGAGGAAGGGGCGGCAATGCCGAGCAGAGGGCACTGGAGAGCAGTGACTTGCATGTGCCTGGCGCTGCTGGCACTTGTCATCGGAGAAAAGGAAAGGAGGGTGTTTAAATTGGAGAGGCCGGCAGAAGCACACCCTGCTGGGGGAGGTTATTTCGGCTTTGCAGCATCCAGCAAACGCTCCGCAGCAGCGACTGGTCCCTGCTTTGCCTTCAGGAGGCCTCAGTGGGGGCTGCCAGACCCTGCCATTGGCATCTGCATTTCTGCAGGCCTTTCACTGCATGAGCAGAGCCCTGTGGATCCCTTTTTCCCTCACAAGACCAGCACCATGTCCCCGTGGAGGGGGAGGAAATCGGAGCAGGGATGTTCAGCACCCAGGGATGGGGCAGCCGCGGATCGGGTGTTGCCAGGGAAGAGCAACATGAAGCATAAACCATCACAGCTCCCATTAAAACTGCTTCATCACACAGCAGGGGAAATAACACCTAGAAAGGGAAGAGGCTGCAGGAGGGAAGGTGAATCCTTCCAGGCATTTCACCGTGGGACGGTGATGGGGTAACGGTGCTTCTTCATGTTGTAAAACCTGTGCGAGCCCCTGGGCCAGCACAGCTGGGCACGGCGAGATGATCTACACCCACTCGCGCTATAGCTCACAGGCAAAAATAACCCCAGATGAAGAAAGGAGATTTTTCCGGCATGCATTAAGCTGAGCGGGGTGAGAAAAAGGAGTGGGCGAGGGGCTCCTGTGAAATTCAAACGCTTCCTTTCATGCACTTTCTAAATGTAGCTGCTCCTTCCCCATCTGAGATGATGCTCCTGCCTCTTACATGGCAGCCCCAGGGAGGCTCTGAAGGGAGGGAGATGAGGTCAGCCCTCAGCCCCTGTCCCTGTCCCTGTCCTGTCCTGTCCCGTCCTGTCCTGCTGCTCCACATGGGTTCTTTAGCAGGGGCAGCACTTCTGCCTCCCGAGAAGGGACTGGTGCAGTCATGCATGGCTGGAGGGGGGCATAGAAGCACAGTCACAGTCACCTGGCCCTGGGGAAGGAGGGCAACGTTAGTCCGACCCCACACGAGACGGTGGATGGCACTGCAGCGTGTGGCATGGGGCAAGTGGCTAGTGTTTGCCCAGGGCGGGACCTGCACCAAGTCCCACCACAGAGATGCTGGTGGAATGGTACTCACCGGCCTGCACAGCTGCCTGGTATCCAGACAGCCTCAGCCTGACCATGACACCCAAAATTTCCCCTCCAACCGTCCTGCTGTCCCTGTTAGCTCCTGGCCACCAGTGGGTCCCTGGCAGTGAGCCCTGGGGCAGGGGCTGACCGCTCTGCCTGCAGCCAGTAGTTTCACCAGTGCCCACGTGCACTGGAGTAGCAATTTTTCCATTGCTCAGGTCACCTAAGTCATCTCACTTATCCAGCTGAAGGAAAACAGCTGCACAAGACACGCAATGAGGTTACCAGCAGAGACAGTCCCTTGCCCTGGCTGGGTACAGCCACAGGAGCCGTGGCACTTGCCATCCTTTCCTGGGGACCCACAGGAACCATGGCACTCGCCATCCCAACCTGGGGCTCCACAGGAACCATGGCACTCTCTGTCCCCACCTGGGGACCCATGGGAGCCATGGCACTCGCTGTCCCTGCCCGGTTCCAGGTAGCTGCGATGAAGCATCACTGCATAAATCCTGCTGACAGCACCTCCTCCGGGGCAGGGGCAGCCGAGCCTCTCCGGTGGAGGACAGCGATGGGAAAGAATCAGAACGAAACTTCAGCAGCATTTGTATTCCCCACTGCCCTGTTCTATTCAACTTCACTTTTAAATGCATTCCTTAAGTTTCTTTTCTCCTCCTGAAAATTTTCCTACAGTGAAAAATAATGCAAGGCACAGGCTGGAATGAGCAAGTGACTTCCATCTCAATGACATGCTTAATGTGCCTGTGAATGGAAAGTCTCTAGCTCATTCTGGTCCCGTCCGTTGCGTTTGGCTGTTCTGAATTTAGCAGGGCCATCCTTAAACCTGAGCGATCTGGAGAAGGGGGTCCCAGAGGTGGGTGAAAGCCTGGAGGGGTGGGTGGAAACAGACCCAGCACAGGACCCCCCTCACTGTCCCCACCCTCAGCAGCCCCCACGACTGTCCACATGTTGGGGACAACAGTGGGGGATGCTCTTGGGATGATGGTGGGGGTGGCAGCCCTTTGGTCTCAGGATTTCACCCGTCCCTCTGTGCCAAAGCGGGGGGATGGAGGCTGAGCCAAGGCGGACACCTGCACTTACACCAGCACGGTGGCTTCTCCTTCTCTCACCCTCAGCCTTGGTCCTCTCTCTCCTGCTCCTTCTCTGCCCTCCGAGGAAGGAGGGAGGATTTGGCTTGTGGAACGTTTGACCCCAGCCTTCCTCAGACTTTGAGAGGGGCAGGAAAGCTGCGGTGCAGAAGATTGTGGAGGGTTTCCCTCCAGGAGCTGTTATTTGCTTAGTGATATGGTTTTTATCAGTCTTAGGTTGATGGTTGGACTTGATGATTTGATCCAATCTAGGCCATTCTATGATTCTATGATTTGCATGGGTCTGGGGTTTTTTTCTTCCTTTTGGGACCCTCGGCCAGGCAACTCTCCAAACCCACTGCAACAGGCAAAACGGGGGAAGCAGCAATGCCTTGGCACAGCACATTACAACCAGGTTAGAGCTGCTGACTGGGTGCCTCTGAAGTGTTTGAAGTCATGAACCACCTCTTCTTCCACAGCAAGCCGTGTAATGGATCTGCTGAAACATTCCGTGGATCCCAGTGTGGACCACGAATGCATTTTGCCGGGACCTCAGCGAGGTCCGGGACATGGGATGCTCCTGTGCAGGACATTCCACCCTTCCCGCTCTCCCTGCTGTCCCCTGGCAGCCACCAGGAGCAGCCTCAAGCCAGCTCCTCTGGAGGTGCCCTTGGGAAAATCCCGCAGACCCGAGTGCATCCCTGCAGCCGGGCTCAGCACAGCGACCCTGGGAATCCATGCTGTCCTGCATGAGGTACAGGTGAGAAAACTTTGCGTAACCCCATCCTTCCTGTTCCGCTTATTAAATCAACACTATTCTGAGCCTCAGCAGAGTTATTTAATAAATAACTTCAGGACACAATTGTCACTGTGGGTTACTCTTGAGCAGACGACTTGCAGGTCCAGGCTGACATTGGCAGGGCGACTCTGCTGCTAATTAGTTTACTTCTCAGCCCTTGTGCCTTTTTTTTTCTGTTTACATAATTAATTCTGTGAATTTTGTATTCTCACTTAAACTCACTCTTTTTTTTATAGAGCAATCACTACTAAAAGATGAATTTTTTATAAGTTTGCCTTTGTTACTTTAAATTTTTTATAAACTTCTTACCCTTAAGGAATATTTCTTACAGCTGGCAATAAAGTATGTTAATTCCATTTGAAAAGGGAAATGTAAGTTTGTGTTTTATTAAACACACACACTACCCATAGATCTGCCCGTGTAGGGGGAGTTTGGGGCATTGAGGGCTGCGCCATGAGCACAGAGGGAAGGGCTGGGGGGGCTGTGGTGACCCACCGAATCCAAACGGGCTTTAAGGGAGCACTGATGGTGTATCCCACGTCTATCCCCAGCTGTACATCCCGCTCCCACCATCCGATTTGCTGGCTTTTGGAGTTTCCCAGCCCCATCATGGGCTCTGCCCAGACCCTGGGGGTTCATCAGCAGCTCCCCAGCAGCAGAGCCCCGTTAGGAGGCTGCGGGTGAGCTCTCGCTGGAGGTAGAAAGCTGTTAATGACCCCCCGTCTTTATCACTGTGGAGCCACACCAAAGGGCCTTGATGAAAATCTCATGTTTTAATGTGATGAGCAGTAATTCGGATTTGTTTCAGCTTGGTGGTTCGACTGCCGGAGGGTCCACCATGGATGTCCAGCGTCTTCCTGCCGGGCTGAGGGCAGGATGGGCAGGGATGCCCGCAGCAAGCCGTGATGGCAAGGGCTCCCCATCACCCAGCCCGAGGATCACCTTCTCTTGTCACACAGCAGGAAAGCACCTCAATCCCACGGGATCAACAATTGGCTGCAAAGGTGGGGCTGGCAATGGGGCCACCCGCTCCTGAGATGCAGGCTCACTGGGAATAGCCATCCTTCCCCTTTGCCACAGAAATCTATCTCTCTGGAAATGAAGTCCCTTTTTCACTTCAAAAATATTGCAGGGGTTTTTTTTCTTTCATTTGCGTAGCACTTGAGATAGTCGGCTCGACACATGGAATATCTGCAGGATCGCTGAAATACATATAATAGGTATCTCACGTTATCCAAGGAGGCTGCAGCTCCAGCAGCAGAGGATATTACTGCATCATAAAGCACAAGCTACTGAAAGGAGATAAAGAATGTTTTCCCCTTTGGACAAGTAACCAGCGAGGCTCTGACATGTCCTCAGGTGAAGGCTGCTTGTCTGAAACTATCAAATGCAAGAACAAGCGGAGGGCAATCAGCAGTGACAAAGCCACAGCCCTTCTCCCTCGTAAAGCACCAGAGTAAAGGGGTGCAAACACGCATCTGGATGCAGATTCCTTGGCTGGTCATTGCGTTATACACGGTGCACGGCCTCGGCGCTGCCTCCCCGCCCCGCAGTGCCCCCACCAGCAGCTTGGCCGGGGTGCGACAGCTCAGGCCAGTTTGGGGACTGGGGCAGCTGGTGAACCCGAGCTCAGCGCAGGGTGAGAGAGGGTCAGGCTTCAAACGCTCTGGCCACCATTTTTCTGCGCTTTCCAGAAAAATTGCAATAACATTTGAGCATCTTGCTGACCTGAAGCCATGGAGAGCAATACATTAATGACAACCAAAGCACGCCTTGCTTTGAGGAGCTCCGGTTCCTGGAGCAAACACTAACGCAGCATGCTGGGGGGTGTGAACAGTGCCAGCCGCATTAAACCCGCAGCCCCTCCTCGCTCCTTTACCCCGTATTCACCGCACATGAAACGGCTTTCCATTTTCTTTGCATCCTACTTTGCACGTTTTCATTTCCTTGGTTTGCTTTCATAAAGGGATTGTGCGTTATTAATATTTGCGGAGCTGCAGGAAAATACATCCCCCTTCTTTCCCCCAGACTCTGTTTTCACTCCGAGCAGGGGCCGGCCCCCTGCCTTTCTGCCATAGGACCACCACGATCCCCTCCAAGCCAGCGTGTAAGGGTTATTCACCTATGTTGAGCTGGATACGTCACACATGGGGTGATTCTTAGTCCAGACATAAAAAGAACTCTTTGTTTTTCTCTGATCTGCTCCTCACAAGCAAAGTCCCTGCCAGGGATGTGACTTACCGGGACAGAAGCTCCCAACCTGCCTGGCTCCCTCTCCCCACCTGCCTCATTGTCCTGGGTTGAGCAGCACAGGACTAATTCTCTTCTAATGTTTGTGAAAAGTCCACTTTTGGAAGACTCTAGTGTCTGAACTCATGAAAATATTTACTTTACAGCCAGCTAAGCTATGTGGGATTCAAGGTCTTGGTGTTTTCAAGGTCGCCAGGTGGAGGGATGAGGAGCAGCGAGACCTGGGCACTTGACCCAAGCTGCCAACAGGATTATTTCATACCATGAATGGCACATTCAATAGAAACTAGAAAGTTTGCTGGGGAGCTCTCTCTCTTCCTTGATGGAGTTTGTTCTGAGTCCTTCTCACCCCGGTGCCGGAGCCCCAAGCCCTTCCCTTCCTCCCAAAGCCACAGTGCTCCCAGTGTCAGACATTGGCTGTCCCTGCTGGGAGTGCACAGCTCCCTGCTGATGGAGCGGGCTGAGTATAATCCTTGTATATCTTATATTAGTATTGGGATCAATACTGGTTCTTTACTATTATTGTTAATTATTTAGTCTTATCCTATTAAATCTATTTATATTTCAACCCTCATGTTTCATTGTTTTTTCCCCATTTCCCCTTCTAGTGGGGAGGCGTCATCGAGTGATAGAATAATTGTCTAAGCAATAACAAATTGTTGTGGGTTTTCTCAAACCATAACACATATGTCTTGCTCAGGCCACCCTGGGGAGCGTGGTACCCCCGACATCCCACGGGATGCAGCTCCGGCCAGCCCGCAGCTCCTGCGCAGCGTCACGGTCCAGCGGAGCGAGGGCTCCTGTCCTCACCTCCTTCACCTCAAAGACTTCTCCAACCAAACCTACTCCATAGCCCGCACGCTCCAAAAAATGGTTTGGGGGAGAAAATGCCAGTGTGCGCCTCAGTTGAAGATGATCTATGACAACTCAGGCTGATTTGGGCTACTCGGCCACAAATCGATGGACTGCTGGTTCCCCAGACTAATAAATAATAACAATGATAAAAATAAAATACAACTAATAATAGTAACGCAGCGCATTCATAGGACACATTCCTCACACTTAATAGAGGCTTTGCTATGGAGCTTAATGAAAGGTGACACCAGATAAACTTTTCTTTCACATTTGACTCGAAATTGTCGGTTGCTTTCTCTTAAGGACAGAGGCCACCTCGGCGGCTAATTACCCGGCTGCAGCGCGGCGGTGGCACGGCTGGTGCTGGCATTGCCTGCGTACCATGGGAACACCGCTGCCCTCTGAGGTGCCAGCTCGAGCCCAGCTAGATATAGGTGAATTCGGAGAATGATCCCAGAATTGTGCGCACATACGCACCAGCCAATGCAGCCTTATAGCTGTAATTCACCCTAATTATTTCCTCCGTTAGAGTATGCATTAACGACCCTGGTATTAATGCAGAGTGCTATCATTTGTTCCCATATGTACCAGATTGCTCATTAATACCTTGTAAATTGTAACAAGATGCTTCCTGGCTGTTAAGTATCACTGTGTATTTATGGGGGTTACTCTGTCGGGGCAAGAAGACCCAGAACGTGTCTGCAGCCCCGACGCGTTTCTGGGAGGATGGGGCTACAGAGGCTGGAAAACGTTCCGTTATACACCACCGAGTCACAGATACTCCCATCAGTATGCTCTGAAAGCCCAGACCTACCACCTCCTGGTTTCCTTTTCCCCTGGAGCCAGATGGGTTCAGTTGGCTTCCTCCACTAAAATATTGCCAAAGATGGAGCTTGTCTCAGATAAAATGTGCCTGAATCCTGCTGCTCTCTCCTGCTGCAGACCTGGTCCCCGCTACAAGACCTGGAACCTGCTTTGGCTGTGCTCAGCGCTGTGATTTTTGTTGCCCACGGCGTGCCCAGATGATGCTCGGGGCTCTCAGCGGTGTGTCGGTACAGCGGTGAGGTTTTCCTTGCACCCTCCCTTAGCTCTGGGTTCACCCGGGGCACTCATGCACCACAGTGCACACACGGGGTTTTTACAGAGCAGTGGCTCAGAGGAGGGTCCTGGCCACTCCTGGTGGGACAGGGGCTTCATTGCTGGGCACAGACACCTCCCCTGAAAAAAGGCTACTGACCCAAAAAACGTGTGCCTTACATCAGCGGAAACTGGGGAAGGGGAAGGATGTCTATGCCCAAGTCACAGACAAAGCTCTGCATTACTTGCCCAAAATTGTAGCAGAATCACAGAATCCCAGACTGGCAGGGGTTGGAAGGGCCCTCTGGAGATCCCCCAGTCCCACCCCCTGCCAGAGCAGGGTCACCCAGAGCAGGGGGCACAGGAACGCCTC
>VXBO01007657.1:281227-299445 GCA_013400135.1 Rhinoptilus africanus | reverse complement strand
CCTCCCTGGGCAGCCTGTTCCAGGGCTCTGCCACCCTTAAGGTAAAGAAGTTCCTCCTCATGTTTAGGTGGAAGTTCCTATACCCAAGTTTGTGCCCATCCTGTCACTGGGCACCCCTGAACAGCGCCTGGCCCCATCCTCCTGACACCCCCCTGTCAGTATTTATAAGCGTTGATAAGATCCCCCCTCAGTCATCTTTTTTCCAGGCTGAAGAGACTCAAATCCCTCAGCCTTTCTTCATAAGAGAGGTGTTCCAGTCCTCTAATCATCAGAAATAAAGCTTTGGCTTGGACCCCAGATGATCTTCAGCTGATTGTCCCCTCGGCCATCCTTACTTCTCCGTGGTCGCCAGCAGCTCTGCAGAAGCACTTCTGAAGTGCCACCCGTACGCCCGCAGCCCAGCCCTGCCGCGGGTCTGCAGGCCAGCCCGGAGCTCCGCTGCCGGTAAAGGGGAGATGCTGCCGCCCCAGCCCAGGCTCTCTGGCCACTGCCACCACCCAAATCCCGGGGAGCAGCTTCAGAGCCAGCCGCTCCGCCTCCGCGACGATTTGAAATCAGGAACCGGCTCGTTTGAATCTCTCCCGCTTTGATGACTTCAGATCTGTATTAGCACAAGATGTTTTTAATCTCTTATCTATGGCATTTTGTTCTCCCTTTAATCACTCAAGGTGGGCTTAACCAGGAGGATATTATACACTTCCCTCCCGCTGCTCCTTTGTAGCTCAATTCTGGCACATACTAATGTTCAATTATTTGTTATACAGTGTCTAATATTTTCTATAGTAAACAGAGTTGTATTATCAGTTAATGTATTGATGAAAGAGCATGAGTTAGTCGATTGAATATATAATAAATACAGAAATATACTTGAACTATTGATTACTCCAGTCGCTTACGTGAGGTATTGATATACAGTGTGCAGATTTGCCCTCAGACTGTTGAGTCATGATACACCAGTCACCATTTTTAATAATAAAGGGAGACTATTTTTGAACACTTTGCAAGAAAAAATCCATTTGCTAAATGGGTTTGTGCGTATTGCCGGGATTACTCGTGTGGAAACTGTGGGAGAGGAAGAAGGGGAAAAGTGCCAGCTCCCTGCGTGCCTGTGGAAATACACGCTCAACTGGGAAAATGCAGATTATCATCTGTATCAGAGTTACATCAAAGCTGTTAATGAAAGCCTGTCAGACACGAAAGTGGCAAAATTGGTCTCTCCAAAGTTTGTGTCCATAGAATCATAGAATCATAGAATCATAGGGTTGGAAGGGACCTCGAAAGATCATCTAGTCCAACCCCCCTGCCAGAGCAGGGTCACCTTAGAGCAGGTTACACAGGAACGCGTCCAGGCGGGTTTTGAATGTCTCCAGTGAAGGAGACTCCACAACCATCAGCTGGGAGCAGACACCTCCACAAGGCTTCAAATCAAGCTCATTCCACACCGAGCCACCTCCGGCCAGCACGGAGCTGGGGAGAAGCCACATCTTTTGAGAAACCTTGTGTTAATCCCTCTGCTCCTACCAGCACAATGTGGTCTTCCCCCTGTCCCTGCCAAAAGGGAGGTTAACCAGTCTGAGGAGCCTCTGTGGTAGAGGTGGCGATTTGCTGGGGTGCCCTATCCAGCAGCAAGCGGTGGTGAGCTGATTTCCAAGTTGCAATGTCTTCCTCTGAAATCTCCCGTACGTATAAGCACAACTCAGGTGGAGAATCCCCAGCAGACAGCCCCTCTTCGCAGGCTGTGGTGCAGCCGCGGTCTGTGTACGCATTCTTAGTTTGCAGCAAATGTAAATTTATATTTAAATCACTTTCTTGACATTTCAGATCGGTAACGGTACTTTGCAATTACCATGGGATAAGAGTGCACACATGACAGTTAGCTTAGGTGACCTGTGGCAGCCTGGTAAGTGCATTTACTTATTTGCAGAAAAGAAAGAGGGAGAGTAATGAACTGAAAAGCTGTGACGAAGAAAACTCATTGTCTGGTCGTGCCTTCGATGTTAAACTCAGGCACAGCTGTGCTAGGGCACGGCATCCCAGCCAACCTCCACCTCCCAAAAGCACGCTGTTCACCACATCCCTCCCAGTCCCGATCTCTTCATTGCATTTCATTTCAGCCTGAGCCACGGCCAAGTCCCCAAGTCATGGAGACAAAAGGTCCCGTGAAGGATGGGAAGCAATGAAGAACCCTTTCTTTCCCCCCCATGCTATCTCACCATCAAGGCAGATTTCCTGGCAGCGGCACTGTCGGCGACCCCTGGCAGGGCAGGGGCTGCTGCCGCCCTGCGTCACCGTCCCCAGGGCAGCGGGGGACGGAGCAGCGGTGCCTGTGGGGCTCCATTCCTAGGGTTACATCCCCAGGTAAGGTAGCTTTCTGTGGAAAGAGGACCCCGGCTCTTGAAATCCTATATCACCCCCCCACGTTCGGTGCACAGCTGCCCTTGTGTCTTTATTAACAGCCCCTCTCTATTCTGCGGTTCTAATGTTTCTCTTGCCTCCCCATTTTAACCCTGAAACACTCCCCTCTCAGAGACCCTGTTCAATTAATGTCTAATCTCCATGACTCGCAGCCAGGAGGCGGATCAGTTACTGCCACCAATAATGACTCCATTTACAGAGCTCTTTCAGTAGACGCAATGTGATCCTAAGCCCATGGCTTTCCCAGTCCATTCACAAACTTCTTTAGACGTCCCCCCTCATTAAAGAGTCACTCCCGTCTTCTTCTGCCCCACCTTTGCCGGGCACTATAGAAGAGACACTTACACCGCATGGAATTTCTCCTACACAATGGCCAGTGACCAGGCAGTTTTAGGGAGCACATCCTTTTTCTGCCAGTTGCAAAGCTTTGTTAAGAAGATGGCAGCAACCTGGAGAATTATATCAAGAACAAAAAATTCAGGGCATCTGCTGGCTCAATTGGAGCTCGTACACTTAGCCCCCAACACGCTATAAGGAAAAACTAAGGAAAGCGACGCCAGTTCAAATCCGCTTGCTAAAGAACTGGGAGGAAATGAGAGATTTCCAGATATGGTCGCAGCAGGGGAGGGCATCTAGCTACGGCAGGAACCCGGCTTTAAAAAGTATAATAAAAGACAAGCCAAAGAGAGAGAGTGCAGATGGGATTTCTCCCTCCCTGTTATCGGAGAAGTGGGGTTTGGGTGGAGGGAAGGGCACCCCAAGAGATGCAGCGGATCTGGCAGAGGGAAACGGGTGGCCCAGACCCCCACCGGCTTCTCGCTCCATTTCCCTCCCAGCTTGAAATCACCCAGGAACATTCACAGAGCAGCGGGCACGGAGGAAGGGAGGGTGAAATCCCCGTGCAGCAGATCTGCCAGCCGAACCCTTGCACCTAAACGAATTACACAGCAAACATATTTTTTCCAGATTTTAGACAAGTCTGCAACACAGCAGGCAAAACTCACGGGCAAGGTGTTGCCCAAATTATTGATTTATTGGTGATAAACAGCCTGAGTACAGGTGGGACTGTAGGATTAGGATCCTGCTGTGCCAACCTGAAGAGACACAACGGGCACAACCCTCGCTCCTCTCTCTTCACGGCTTCTTCTTTTAATTTAGCTTAAATGTTAATTGTCCAAGTCAATGAATTTGCATATTTCTGCGGCTCTGGCTATCTATATTCGGCAGCTTGTCTGCATGACTGAAAAATCTTCTGACCTTTACTATCAAATAGATTTTGGATCCTGGGAAATCAGAGAACAAATTATGTTCATCCAAAACATTTTCACCCCAGAGGAGCAATGAAAGACCCTCCCCGAAAGGCAACGCTCTTAGTTGGGAAGCGAACAGAATTAATTCCAGGTAAATATTAGTGCTGCGTAAGTGGTAAAAAAGTGCAGCGGGTACTTTTTCTGGTTCAAAATATAACTTTCATTTGGCCGGATTGTTTAGCAAACGTCATTTATCGATTTGCAGTTTCAGAAGCTATTATGAAAAATTCTCTGCCCAAGAACCTGGGAGCAGTAAGAGCCTCTAGAAAAACGCACCAAGAGCAGACCCATCAATCTCTGTGGCACGAGTCGTGTCATCCCACCCGACGTAGGGTGAGCAAAGCTCTTTCAAAATGATGGTGTCACTTTTTTTTGATGGAAAGCATGGCCTGGGGTTGCTCAAAAAGGGATCTTTTAAGAAGGTTTGTCAAATCATTCCCTGTTTTTCAAAGAAAAGGGTCCAGTTTTCAATGAAGAAGTCATGAACTCAGGGGTGTGAGGTTTTTTGCAAATACCAAACTTCGGTTCATGTTTTCTGGACTTTTCATTGTAGTTCCCCTTTACAGGAAAACATTTATTGGGAAAAAAATCAAAGCAAAGATGCCTTTGATGATGGTACCTAGTGAGTGGTGACAATGACCAAAGTACTCAGGGATGCCAATGCCACCATGTCCCCGCTCCCCCCGTCCCTCCTGTTTCTCCGGGAGCTGGGGTAAGGAGGGATGCTGGTAAGAGGGGGTTCTGCAGGACCAGAAAACTCTCTGGTATCTTTATCCGCAGCAGAGCTCATCCCGGTTTGCTCCCCGTGCATCTGCCGAAGCCGCTCTGAGAACGACCCCAGCACCAATGCATGACGCACACGACGGTGCAACTCAGTGCATGCCACAGGTACGGGCGCCCGTCACCCTCCCCTCTGCTGCTGCCTACCTTGCTGCGTTAGTTATGAAATTATCTCCGCATCTGGGGGGCAAAAATAAATATTTAATTGCCATAATGGCCATAATTTGCATTCAAATGTTTTCCAGCGCAAGAATTCCTCACTAAATGACACCAAAGGCTTTTGAGAATGATGAACTTATTTGAGAACATTGCTCTCTATGCCGCCGAACGTCATCACCAGAAAAATGGCTAAATTTAGCAAATAAAAAAAAAAATCCCAAACAGAAAAGAAAAAAATCTATTTTCTCAGCTGTAATAAATATAGCGGGGCAGTAAAAAGGAGCATACTTCAGCTGTAAGTGGGGTATTGTTGTTTGATATGTGGGAGAAAAACCAGAAAGCAAATAAGACATTTTTATACATAAAAAATCACGTAATCCTGGTGCATTATACATATTGGACTTATTCACGGTCTATCCATGGGCAGATATTTATTGTTATACACAGCTATCTTTTATGTGAGCGGATGCAGATCTGAGCTTTCATACGGAAAATCTTTGGGTATCTCCTTTACCTAGAGAGCATTCGAGTGTTATTTATCTCAGAGGTAAATAGGATTCTTTCCTCTGGTCGGGGGCATTTCGTGTCACCATTCCTGCTGTGACCCCAGCAGACCTTGTGCTCCTCAGCTCTGCCCCCGGCTCCCAGCCTGCGCATCTCCCCTCTCCCATGGCTGAAACTCAGACTTTGTGTCTTTACCCTTTGTTCCGTAGACTGGGGGAAATGTCTGCTAATGAACTGGAAAGCGGGGTTACGCCACAGGCTCAGGTGGGGTTTGCCGACGTGTGGTCCAGCCGCCCGGAGCAGTTCCCAACGCTGGGAAGACGATGCTGACCAGTGCCCACACGCCTCTCCCAGCAGGGATGCGGGAGCCCGTACTGGCTTCCCCCACTGCCACCATGTGTGTGTGTGGAGACGGAAAAGATGCTTCTCTAATACCCTGAAATTTTGTCTCCTGGTTTTCTTTCGTAGGCAGTGACTTATCTATCCGAGTGTAATTCAAAGCAACAAAAAGAGCACATCCTTTTAGCTTTACCGGCTTTCTGAGTTGCGGTAGGGTTTTTTGTGGGGTTTTGGGGGTTTTTTTTGCAATTTCCTTTCAGTCCTGAACACTGGTTGCTGTCTGTCTGCCCAGTCTGCTCTTATGTGGAGATAATCCCATGACTTGATTTTCAAGTACACTTAGCGTCTAGACAGGGCATTGCGATCCATTGTCCTTCCCTCCCGCTTCCCTTATTGATTTCAATAGCCCTTCAGGCACTGGCACTTTCTAAATTCAAAAAATCTCCAGTGCTGCGGGTTTCCCCACCCCATTGTCCACCCTACCATCTCAGAATCTCTGTGCCATCATTCTGCCAGACTTTCTGCTTGCTCTTCTCATAAATAGCCAGGAAAAAAAAAAAAAAAAAGTGTGGTGGGAATATGGCAATTATAAAGGAGGAGGAAAAAGAAATCCTAAGCCCAGCTGCCGGGGCTTCCCCAGCCCAGGAGCAACCCCAGCCCCCAGGAGGGCTGTCAGCAGCCCCCCAGACAGGCTGCAGCACATCCCAGAGGTTCAAAACTTCATCCGTGTCCCAGATGTCCCCGTCCCCAGGTAGGCACCAAGCCCGGCGTGTGTCCGTGGCAGCCCCGGCGCCAGCATCAGCCCCCCTGCAAGATCCAGCACACACTCTGGCTCTCCCCATCCATATATCAGGACAACCCAATTAAGTCATTTACAGTGAGGACCTGGAGATGGCAGCAACATATAATCACAAACATAAGCAGTTTTTACATGGTAATTATATATTCTATTTTTTTATCAGTGCAACACAGACAGAAGATTATTTTATGCTTGATATCATTCTAATTTTTGATCCATTTCCCCCCCAACTTAAAAAGGATTAAGATTGGGCTTCTGGTAATAATTTTGGATACGCCAACTTCATAAGTACTACGCAGCATTGTATTAAACTGATTATTAGCCACTTTTGCTTATTGTTAACACCGTTTCTCTTCTTTGGGTTAACATCTGAAATGTATGAAACCAGATGGTTCAAACGGTCAAGCCGAAAGGCCGGAATATTTTTTGAGTCTGTTTTAAAATAAAACATGCTATTGCTTTAAACTCCATCTGATAAAACAGACTCGAGTAGATCGGCAAGGAGAGAGGAAACACCGTGCCTGGCTTTGATCATTTTCAAAAGGAATTGGCACATGTGATTTTCCAGAAGATGAAGGCACCAGGTGAAACTATTTCATATCCCAAGACCTTTTCTCTGCCGAAACAAACATCTGCTTCTCATTTTCCCCAGGTTTGAAGCGCGGTCTGCCTGACCTCCCAGTTTACATCAATAATCGGTTTGTATCAGTGGCTGGGCAAAAGGCAGGGGCTGTGACGAGCGGCGGATGCTGCGAAGAGGAAGAGGAGGATGAAGAGGAGGAAGGAGAGGAGCTGCACCTCCATTGGACGAGGGATGGGCAGGCGGGGGATCCCTGCAGAGGGAGAGCTGGGTGGGCAGTGTCCCTGAGGTAAGGGACAGGGCAGGGGGATTGCCACCCTCGGGAAGGTGGCTCTTCCCAGCAGAAGGCTCAGCCGCTGCCCTTGGGATGTGCTGGCTCCAGGCTGGGAAACTCCTTCCAGCCCCTCCTTCTTCCCAGGGACCCCAGTGCTAAGGCAGGGTATGGAGGGAGGGGTGGCCCTGGGGTGCGGAGGGACCCCGATACAGGCAGGAGGGTCGGTGGTTACAAAGGATATTTCCCTCTCCTCTTCCTCAAAAGNCTCCTGGTCCCACGGGACATGGAATGACGAGGCAATGCAGCCCCACCTCTCCATCAGTTCTGTGGGGAGACAGGGGTGGGATGATGCTCTGGGATATGGGGACCATCTTTGCCCTGTGCATCCAAGAGTGACTGGTCCCATGCTCACCATGTCCAAGGGTGGACGGTCCCATCTCACCATGTCCAAGGGTGGCTGGTCCCACGCTTATCACGTCCAAGGGTGGCTGGTCCCCTGCTCACTGTGTCCAAGGGTGGAGGGTCCCACCCTCACCGNGGTTTGTATCAGTGGCTGGGCAAAAGGCAGGGGCTGTGACGAGCGGCGGATGCTGCGAAGAGGAAGAGGAGGATGAAGAGGAGGAAGGAGAGGAGCTGCACCTCCATTGGACGAGGGATGGGCAGGCGGGGGATCCCTGCAGAGGGAGAGCTGGGTGGGCAGTGTCCCTGAGGTAAGGGACAGGGCAGGGGGATTGCCACCCTCGGGAAGGTGGCTCTTCCCAGCAGAAGGCTCAGCCGCTGCCCTTGGGATGTGCTGGCTCCAGGCTGGGAAACTCCTTCCAGCCCCTCCTTCTTCCCAGGGACCCCAGTGCTAAGGCAGGGTATGGAGGGAGGGGTGGCCCTGGGGTGCGGAGGGACCCCGATACAGGCAGGAGGGTCGGTGGTTACAAAGGATATTTCCCTCTCCTCTTCCTCAAAAGCCATCTCTCTCCTCTCTCCTCATTTTTTTTCCCTCCTTCATAACATTCATCCCCACACAGGTCCAATGATTCACCGGCTTCCCACCACCCAGCAGTGTCCATAGAAACAGGCGTGAGGGCTGGAAATGGGAAACGACTTCTCAGCGGCACAGCAGAAGCCCCCNATGCTCACTGTGTCCAAGGGTGGAGGGTCCCACACTCACTGTGTCCAAGGATGGACAGTCCCATGCTCACCGCATCCGAGGGTGGATGGTACCACAATCACCGTGTCCAAGGGTGACTGGTCCCATGCTCACCGCATCCAAGGGTGGACAGTCCTATGCTCACTGTGTCCAAGGATGGCTGGTCCCATGCTCACCACATCCAAAGGTGGCCAGTCCCATGCTCAACGTGTCCAAATGTGGCCATTCCCATGCTCACCACATCCACGACCCGTCGTGTCTGGTGCAGGAGCAGCAGCATTGCACCCTTCTTCCCACACCTCCCTGTCCCTGCTCATGAGCGCGAGCGACCCTACCGAAAAGATGCGTAGGACAAACCCAAACCCCAATTATTGCAAAATTCGGCTTTTGGGCTAAAACAAGCAGCCAAAAGCCCTCCTTGCCCCAGTCAGCAGCGTGGCTGTGCTGCATTACCCACCCACGGCAGCACCACTGAGGCATCTGCGTAAGATCAGGCTATCGTCAAAGACAACATTAATTATAACTAGTTCCCTAATAGCTGAAAATAACTAATGTAATTCTCTCTGTTTGGTGCCAGTAGGGAACAAGTCCAGAGTAAATGAGCTCATGGTTAGGAATCAAAGATTAACAGACTATCTAGGAGTAATTTCTTCTCCACATGAATTAGCAAATTGTAGGTAATTATTGTGGACAGAGCTAGGCAGGTTCATTTTACTAGGTCAGTTAAGAATAGCCTAGGATAATTAAATTGTCTCTAGAGCCAGTAACAATGCTGGAGTTAGAAAAGGACATTTTTCCTTTGTTTGTCTTCTGTGTAAATCATATTTGCCCTTAGCGTTGCCCAGTGTGGCCGATCTGTATTTGTAGATTTATTTGTCTGGTTGGTGATGGAGTAAACTCTATTTTGGGGTGGTTGGACCCCGGGCTGCAGGCAGGCTGGTCCCTGAGCTGGGGTCCTGGTTGCCCCCCCTGCCATGGGTGCTGCTCTTGGAGACATCCTCACCGTGTCCCGGCCAGGGGGTGACAGCCTGGTTCTTGTGTTGAGCGGAGGGTTTGGGCAGGGAGGTGACAGCCATCCCTGCCGGTGTGACAAGCACTGGAGTCGGTGACACGCTCGCCTGGTTTCGGCAGCCTCGTGTGTGATGTCGGGAGAGACGTTGTACCCTCCGCCTCCTCTCACCCGCAGGCACAGAAGGGCAGGATTTGGCCCGTGGGTACTTTGTTTTTTCCTTTCCTGGCAGAGAGGGAGTGGGGAAAAATTGCTTTCAAAAATCCCACCCGTGTCTGCCTGAAAGAAAAAATCACAGTGTCCCTTGGGAAATGATGCTCGGGGTGAAATAGTGAGAGCTTGGGAGAGTCCTTTCTATATTTTTTTTCTCTGGACATTACCTGTAGGATGCAACTTTCCCTCTGCTGCTGCTCGATGCCGACTGGAAAAAGGATGCAGCATCATTAAAAATAGAAGCATGAAAGATTATTTACATTTCAAGAATAGCTAAGGTCTTTAAAGAAACTTCCATCATCCTTTAAAGGCTCTTAGTCAAACGCTGTTCATTATTAATGCCTGTTGGCTTTATTTAGCCTATGACTACAATTATATATTTATGAGGTAATCAGCAATTGGAAATTTCCCTGTAATGGTAACTGGAGCTTGGCATCCAAATAAAATGAACACCATTAAGAAAGTATTGCGGTCATTGGGGTGGATCAAGTGTGCTAATAGCCCAACTAACAGCAATTAAGTCAATTAACCATTCAGACATATGCTGCTCAATTTCCCTGCTTAAACAGCCCGGTGCATCTGCGAAATTTGTGGAACTTATTTATGGTGTAAGCGGCTGCTAGTCATTATTAACCAGGGGAAACAGTGAAAATAAGGGAGGCTTGTAAAAAATTAACTACTGCAGCAAAAAGATCTGCTAATTGCCCCTTCCCCTCCCCGTGGGGGAAGGTTTCATTTTCCAGAGTATTTATTTATTGTCTTTTGAATGTGTCTGCCAGCATTTCATGGAATTGTGCGTACAGGTGGATGGGCCGTGTAGGGGGGATGGATGCTGGGGGGTCCTGGGGGTGCGTGGGGCTGCACAGGACGGGCTCTGGGTAGCCAGCGGTGCCAGGCGCTTGGTCCCTCTGTCCCCTGGGGCCGTGTCGGGATGGGAGGCTGCGCCACGGGGACCACGCTGCAGCGTCAGGGAGGAGCTGCGGGCTCGGCCTGACGGGGGAAAGGTGTCACAGGGGTCCTGAGCAGCCCCTCAGAGCCAGGTGTTCATGGATCCCTGGATACCGGGAGCATCCTGGGACTGAGCAAAGTGTCCATCCTCATCCTCCTCCCGGGTCTGCGAGGCTGACCCCTCCGTGCTGGTGGACACAACAGCCCTTTCCACAGCAGCTGTGGGTCCTGGAAAGCCCAGGGCTGGTGACATCAGCCCTGAAGCCACCAGCGTTTCCATCACCCACCTTCGCCTCCGAGCACTGGGGGACTCATTCACATAAAGCACTTCTCCTCTTCTTTTCCCTGTTTCAGTTTCTTGCTGTCTGTCCAAATGAGGATGTTCCAAAGTTTTCTTAAGTGCCTGTTTTAATGAACTACATTAAAGTTAACCTAGCCATATAATATACAGGAGAAATATACCATAAATATAGGTAAATAGAGATTGTAAAGATAAATAACAATACCGGTGTGTGAGAAGTGATAATGTACTCTATTTACTGCAGGCCCATAAAAGGCCAGTAAAAGATACTGCACCTTTAATGACTTACTTTCTCCATGGCAGCCGGCACTCACAGTTAGCAAGCTAAGGATGCAGTGACACAAAAAGTTTACAGATAATTAAATATTGATTTTTGTTTTCTAATCCTATATAAAAATTGTCCTGGGTCTCCCAATGGTAGTTTCATCTCACCAGGACACAGGGAGGGCTATTAACCCTATTTGGTTTCAAGCTGTTGTAGAACAAATAAACAGGGAATCTTGGAAAACGGAGGCAGCGGCTCTCCGGGCGCGAGCCAGATGCCAGCCTTCCGCCTGCCCCCAGCCACAGGTCCTGCCAAGAGCCTGGCGCCCGGGAAGGTGGCCAACGGCAGCCTTGTGACAAGAGCACGCAGCTTTTTCGGTGAGGGTTTCAGCGTTGTCACCTGCGTGTGTGGTTCACGTGACGCAGGCAGCCTCGCAGTGTCCCTGCAGACAGGAGAGCTTTGGCTGTGCAGGCTCAACGCAGCCGGGGCAGACCGGGGGACTCTGGCGCATCATCCACTGCTCCTGGGGCACCCCGTGAAGGAGGGGAGTCAGTGCTCGGATACACCGCTGCTACCCGTTTTTGCCAGTGTATCACATCTCTGCCTCCGCAGGGGCAGCCAGAGGGTGATGCCACGTACTGCTCATTGCAAGCAGGGTGCAAAGAGCCACCTTGCTGAGCAGGACCCGCTAGAATCACAGAATCACAGAATGGTTTGGGTTGGAAGGACCTTAAAGCCCACACAGTGCCCCCCCCCTGCCCTGGGCAGGGACACCTCCCACCAGCCCAGGCTGCTCCAAGCCCCGTCCAACCTGGCCTTGAACCCCTCCAGGGATGGGGCAGCCACAGCTTCTCTGGGCAACCTGGGCCAGGGGCTCACCCCCCTCACAGCCAAGAATTTCTTCCTGAGATCTCATCTAAATCTCCCCTCTTCTGGTTTGACACCATTCCCCCTCGTCCTATCACTACATGTCCTTGTAAAAAGCCCCAAGAAGTGTCTTTAGGCTGCAAAGCAACACCTCCATGCAGAGATGGCTGGGGTGGGGGGGGATGGGGATGCTCCAGAGTGCAATCTGCGAGGGACAGTTCACCCCAGGGACCTTATGGGGGAGGCAGCCCTTCGGGGTTGCAGGAGCAGAGGAGTTTCTGTTGTTCAGGAATTTTTCAACTGCTCCTCTGTGAGTTAGAAAATAGGAGATGGCAGAGCTAACGCAATGTGCTGATCTATATGGTGTGCCCTCAGAGGGAGGTCTGTGATGAGGGCTGGAATTTCTTCTGAAATTAAAGGTGAGAACGGGAAACCTCCTGAAAACACATGGTCAGGCCAGCATCCAAGCACAGGGTCCAAGCGCCTGCTCTCTCCGGTCAACATATTTGCCCTTCTGAGATGCTACTCTTCTCACACGGCCCCTAAATACACCCTGTCCCCAGCTCACTTAGATCACCCCAAAAGATTTTTCCTGGAAAATGATATTGTGAGTCTTGTGCAGAATGCAGGCAACACCTCAACGCTTCTGCACGAAGTTGGATTTTCGCTCAGGTATAGGGGAGAGCGTGGCAGGCGGCCGTTCCTTGCGAGGAGGAGATGGATGGGGGAAGGAGGGAGCCAGGGGGGGAAGGACAGGGTGGACAGACCCCAGAGCAGAGGCTGAGCACACAGCCAACAGGACCAGAGCAGGATGGAGCAAGGGTCTCGAATGGCCTCACTGCTACAGTCGGGCAAGGCAAGGGTTGGGCTCAGCCTGGCTCTACAGTTTCGGGTTTGATGGGGGGATCTTGCACCCACTGCCACAGCCCAGCCTGATGGTAACTGGTGTGACTGGGAGGGATGGGGCGACCCGGTTTGCCTGCCAGAGCGCGCGGGCGCGTTGCTCCACAACAAGAAGAAAGGTATTAAAATAATAACCTCTAAGTCTGCCACGCATGATGTTTTCTATCACTATTGGGAAAGCAATTGCCTCCAGCAAAGATCTATTTCCTCGGCTGCTCATTTACAAGCACGCAGTAAGTACTGTGTACACAGTATGAAATGGAATAAACCCCAACATTATACAATAGAGTCACTCATTCACAAAATGAAGCAAGGGGCCTCCTTTCCCAGTTATCTTTTCAAAAGCGCCATGCAGCATAACTCACACTGTTTACAGACTTCAGGACGTGAGTAAATCACGTTGCTTTACATAATTCCCGTCCTTTGGTAAATTGTGCTTTTTCTGAAAGAAGAGAACATCCACTCCCCTCGCTCCTCCAATGCTGTATATAAATGAGGCCGTCGCTCGAACATGCCGGATGAGTCTGATCGTGAGGAAAAGAGCAAAACATCTTCCTGAAAAACTGCATGCACCATTTGCTGAGAAATCTTAAATATTTTACTTGCAAAAGCCTGTAGACTCAATGTTTTCCATGCCAAGTGTAAGCAGCACGCTGCGTGCACTAAACCCCTGCTCAGCCATGCAGAGAAGTTCAGGCGAAATAATGAATTAAAGTGCACCCTAACTTCACGCTGATCACAAACCTCCAAGGAAGGTGAGCTGAGGTCTGCAATTAACTCATTTCTGCACCCACTGGAAGCTCACATCTCACTGCCTTTCCCCCTTGAGCCAGCCCTCCCAGCTCTGCTCCATCCCACCTCCTCCCTTACCCGCGTTGGGAGCCTCTGAAAAGCCCGTTTTTCCAGACACCCCTCGAGGAGGGAGGGATGGATTGAGCAGCAGCCCCTGGGAGATGCATCTGAACCTGAGCAAATAACCACAAGATCTTTTGTGGTTGTCTGACTCCTTCTCTGCTCTTCCTCTGGGGGATCATGACCTCATTTACATGCTTTCTGGGCTAACCGCTAATCTGGGCTAACTCCTCTCCCTCGCTCCTCCAGGGCATCTCGCAGCCGGGAGAACCGAGCTCGCTGCTTCTGCCCCAGGAGGCCGTACCGTGGGTACCAGCGGGGCTGGGGAGGGACATCGATCTTTAGCATCACATCTGCCCCCACCCTCAGGCACAGCTCCACTCCTGCCCTGCTCCCCCACCATCCTCCCCATCTCTCCTCCCGCATCCCACATCCCACCCTCCCTGTATTTGGGAATGTCTGCCCCAAATCCCGTGTCCTGGAGACAGAGGGGTCTCCCCTTTGCCTTCAAGTAGAGCAGGAATGTTGTTGGGGGTGTGAATCAGGAGGGTGTTTTTCGCATGAGGTGTGTGGACATGCCAAGGCAGCGAGGACCTGCTCAGCCCCCACCGGCGCAGGGCAGCCAGGCTCTCGGAGCAGCGAAGCAAGCCAACGATTCCCTCCATGCTGTTCTCCCTGCAGCAATACCTGGGGCCTCTCTGGCATCTTGGCTGAGTTTTCACTTGGGAAAACACGAGCAAGGGCAGCTGTGCTGGGTAAACAACACCTCTGAGTGCACTTTGCCTCCAGACGGGGCAGAGGGACAGTTTGGGTCCCTGGGCTCTGTGTTCCCAGCAACGGAGCACGCAGAGCCTCCCTGCAAGACCTGGGAGATGAAAACGCTCTTTAACCTATTCCAGTTGGTTCAGAACTCCATCAATGTGAGAAGCCAGAAGAGCAGGGGATAATAAAAGGAAGTGCCTATGGTGATGATGGAGAATAGCACAGGGAATGTGTCAGCCGTTGGGTTTGATCCAGGATGCCCTGGAGATGTGGGCTGTAGAGGGGGCGTAAGGAGCAGGAGGTTTTGGAGGACAGCTGAGGCTGTTTGGCAACAGGTCTCCTGCAGCCAGAGCAGTAGCAGGGAGCACAGGAGCACCCTCTGCACACCAGCACAGCCCCCACAGCCACTGCCCTGGGGACACACCACCTCCCAGCACTGTGGCATGACCAGAGCATCTCTCCCATTGTCTGTGCCACTGAGATTCCTGCAGCACAGCAACTGCTGCCTCCCTCCCTTCTTCCTCCCTCCCTTCTTCCCCTTTGCCCTGCCCAGCCCTACCCCCATGGGAGCTGCAGACCTGCTGAGGGTCAGATTTCCACCAGATGAAGACCCTGGGGACTCCCCGAGCCCACTGCCACCCACCAACACACCAACTTGCACTGGGGTCTCCTGGGGAGGCAGCTCCTGCCAGCCTGTGGGCTACTGGGCCAGGGATCCCTGCTGCCAGCCATGTCCCCTGAGGCAGCACCAGCACAAAACCAGTGATACTCCAGGGCATCAGCACCCTCTGTCTTCCCTATGCAGCAAAACCATCCCATCCTAACTCCAGGGCTACTGCCAGCACGGCCCTTGCCCCAGGAATGGTTTGGTACTAGTTAGTAGGTAACCTGGCAGCCTAAATACCAAGGGGACCTTTCAGATGCAGCCACCCGTCAGCCGCTGATTGAGACTCAAAAGAAATTCTTTGAGGGCAGCAAGATGTCAGGCCAAAGCAGGAACAGCAGCAGGTTTGAGACTACAGACGCGTTAGTCAGAGCTGATGAATGCTGGCTTGTCAAGCCTTCCCATTTCAGTCCCTGGATTGCCTTTAAAGTTTGCCAAGTCACTTTTCAGCATTTGTGTGGGCAGAAGGAGACGTGCAATTAAGCTGCAATTGCTGCACCAAAGCAGAATACTTTCAAGTTTGTTATTTCCTCAAAAATGACAAAACGCTGGTATCAAATCAAGGAACAGGATGGGAGCTCCTGTTGCAAAACTGTAGCCGGCATGGGGCTGCGTTTGTCCGGAGCCAGATTCTGCTTTTGCTGAAGGATAAAGGTGCGTTATCATTTGGGAAGCAGGCTGGAGAATCAAGAGTCGTAATCAAACCCCGCTTCTGAGGTGACTTGCAGCGACTCGCAGGCAGTCAGCATGCCTGTCTGCAGCAGCCATGGGAGCCCGCAGGGACAGGGCGCTTGTGCAGCACCCCAAAAGCCGCTGAAGGCGCAGAGCAGCAAGGGCTGCGGTGTGGCAGCCGCAGCGCTGCCCCGAGCCCAGATTGCGGAGGCAGCCATGCTCACCGACACCCGGCCACGCTGAGCAGCTCCCTCCATCCCTGGCTGCCGGCAGGACTGCTCTGTGGGCACGGGGACAGCCACACTGTGGGTACCACTCCCGGCTCCCAGCTCCTCGGGACTCTCCATCCTGAGGCATCCCAGGGGGGTCCCACAGCAATCCCACCATGCCAAGTGGTCACAGTGAACAAGCTGGTGGTCAGCTGGAGAGGGACATTTGCTCCTAGCAAGGGGCAGGAAAACACCAGGCAGTGCCTCTGCCCTGGCTATGGCTTCTGCATTTAAGCATGATGGAGTCATAGANTCTCTACACCCTCCTTTCAGGGGGTTGTAGAGAGCGATATGGAAGGGGAAGGCAGGCGCATCCCCGTTGTCGCCTCCATCCCACCCTCCATTCCCACTCCATGGCACTGCCGTCCGCCCTTCTGCAGTCCCCCTCGCATGCTGCACCCAGCCACGTCCTTTCTTCTTTCCTGCCTTCCCCCCTTTCCCTGCGATCGCTCGTTAATTGCTGTTGCTATCGAGAGAAAGACCAAGAGAAGGGGTCGCGGTGTGGCCAAGCCGGGGTGACAGGTAGGATGCGGGGTGCGGACGCGTCTCCCGCACAGCGCAGGGTGGCAGAGCTGCAGCGCCGGGTGCAGGCTGTGCCCCGGCTCCGCTGCAACCAGTGTTTTCCTTCAAGGCTTTAGCAGCTTTCTGAGCAGCCAAATAACTATTATTTCCCAGGTATAAAAGGGATTGTTCGTGGGTACCTTTTCCTGCAGTGTTTCCTTTCAGCGGCTGCAGACGTGTCAGCACAGAGCCATGTGCTGAAAACCATCCTTCTTGGCCATAAAGTATCCCGACTGCAGGATGAATCGATTTGGAGCCCGGTGGCTGCTAAACTGAATTCATTTCATCCTAAAGGGCCTCACTGAAATGCACCAAACACCCCACCAAGAGACCCAGGGCTGGGGAACGGCTCTGAAAACTCACCTGGCATATCACGATAGTCTCCTCGAGTCACCAGGTGACAGGGGACAAGAGTCAGCCATTTGGTTTGAAGGTTTTTGATAGCATATTGCTTTTTAATCAACAAGAAACGCTCTTTTCTGGCTGATGCCTGGGATGATTTCACAGCAACTCATTGTGCCACCCAGTTTTAAAGCAGAGACCAACTTTTTCAGAAGGGAACGTTTACCCAAAAATGTGTGATTTAATTGAACAGCCCGTTTTCTGCCGGCATTTTGCTGACTGCAGAGAGCTGCATTTGAACAGGGGCTGCTCTCGTGCCAGCTCAGCTCCTCTCCCTGCTGCAGAGAAGCAACAACAACTACAAAATAATCAATTAACTTGTATAAATAACCCAACGGTGAGATAGGAGGGAAGGAAAAGCTTAGTTTTTAGTAGCGTATTCTAAGCATGTGCCCTTGCTGCTGCTGTGACGGCTGCGCGCAGACGGGGGAAGTGAACTGCAGAACTCTGTCATGAGTCCTGGAGACCGGAGAAGAAATTCGGATTAATCGCCTCAAAATGTTGAGCTGGACCACAAACAAAGCGTAAAACTTTGGGGAAGTTTGGGCTGAAGCACCCAGAACAGCCCACCCCGGCCCTGACAGCCCCCTGCACTCCCCTCCCCAAGGCTGCAGGGCTTAAAGCAGGCTACGGGGCAGGATTATTATTTTAAATATTAATGGCATACTAAATGCAAATCACGGGAAAGCTGTGTAAATAAACGCAGCCCAATTTATTTTGTTCTGTGCCGTGGTTAACTAGGCCAGAACAATTACAACCAGACTGTGGATTTATGCCTGGTTTAAGATTGTTCTAATCCCGAATGGAGAAGTTAAAATCCACAGATTTACATTGGCTTTATTAAGTAACGTGAAACAAAGCCTGCAAAACTCGCTGGCGCTGCGAGCGTTCAATGAAAACTGAAGTATCCTTGGAGGCTGCTTGAATTTGTGCTGTATCCCAGCACCCAAATTGCCGGTCCATCTTTCCACGGAAGATGTTTTTCCCCAGGGCCGTGGGAGATGTGGCCCACACGGCGAGAGGCGGCTTGAGGGGTTGAAGGCACATGGTGCTGCCTGCAAATCTGCGTTCAAAATATGGACCACCGCGCGCACATCTACCTTCCACCCTCCCCTTGGAGCTCCTTTCCACTACCCCTAGTCAGAAGTTTTAAAACTAGGAGGTGTTTCTTTGGAAGCTGCTGATTTAAGGGGACAAACTCTCCCTGGCAGCCTGGGATTTTGACAAAG
>VXBO01007657.1:249993-269898 GCA_013400135.1 Rhinoptilus africanus | reverse complement strand
GTTTTTTTTTTTTTTTTTTTTTTAAGAAAGAGGGATGCTAAAACAACACTAGCTGTGCCATGTCTAGTCCTTGGCTTTCAGTGTTGGCTACGGAAGAGAAGAAACCAGCACTCCTGGCAAGTGGTGAATGATCCAGATAAGCACTGAGCTTGCCTCGTGCCACCCTTTCATTGACCAGTCCCTCTCCAGCAAATGAGGAGGTGTGAGACCACCGTGTCCTGGGTGGGAGCCAGGACCCACTGTGCCCACCCGGGACCGAACCCTGCTGTGGTGGCGGGCCGGGGTGGCTGCTTTCCTGCGCTCAGATCTAAGCAGCTCCTTGGATATTTATTCGATTGCCAGGAATGAAAGGGAGGAGGCGGATGACAACATGTTTCCAGTGCTTTGCTTTGTACAGATATCCTCAAGGCAGCATGTGTGTGTCTGCGAAGGGCTCAGTGTGCTTCTCAGTGCTGCTTCCAAACAAGGATCAAGTAAATTTTCCAAAGCATATTCTCCCCCGTCAAACACTGCTCTCACTTTGGAGACTGTCCATGGCTTTGACACTCCTGCGGGTTTTCTACCCACATCCTTGTGCCAAAGATTCCTTGGCGTAAGCAGCAGGTTGCTCTTGGCTTTTGCTGGAGAGAAGTGAAGCCGACAACACCATGCCTTGGGGCCAGGGTGGTCCCCTAGGCCGAGCTGCCCTTGGCTTGGCCACCAACTGGGGACAGGACAGGGTTGGAGTGCTCCCCATGAGCATCACTCACTGCCACGAGCAGCTCTGGGTGCTGCGGGGAGCTGGGATCAGCAGTAAACGAGAAGAGCGTGCGAGTCAGAGCCCATCTGCCCTAACCAAGCCAAAAGCATGACTTCATCCAGCCTCAGTCACATTTTTTGGCCACCCATGACCTTAGCAGATGACCACTTCCACAACCGAGACTTGGAGACCCAGCTGTGAGACCCACAGGGGGGATGCCCGTCCCATTCCCCCTGGTCTAGCGCCCACCCCACCATGGGGCAGCGCTGGCTGGTGCCGCAGGAACTGCCCCACCAACACACACAAGCATTTTCAGACACAAACCCTCCGGTGCCTGAGCAGCGTGATTCAACCACCAGACAGGATGAGCTATAAACACAAGTTTTACTGCCACGATCTGTCATGATTTTACTACCTTTATTTCCCAATCCATTATGCGCTTTCATCTCCATTCCCTAGTGGGTGCCCTGCGGCACCCAGCTGGGAGAGGTCTCGGAGGGGCGGTGGGGTGGGCACAGCCCCTCTGTGGGCGAGAAGACCCTCGCAGGGCTCTGCCTTCTTTGGGAGCTCAGCTCTAAACATCTCCCTCACAGGACATATGGGAATATGGGAACAGTTATCTGAAAAACACAATTCCCACCCTGTGGGAAACGGCAACATTTGAATCTGGTTCCAGTCCAAATTGGACAAGAACCTGCTTTTTTTTTTTTTTTCACGGAATAAGAAATTCCAGATTTTTTTCATTTTGCCTTTGCACCACCTTAAAGAGTTCGGCCGAAAGGTAAGTGTCGGTTATCTCCTGGCCAGGCAGTGCTAAGGGCTTCCTGAAGAAATGCCAAGGTGTGTCCAAACCCGCTCAGAAACCATGGAGTTTTCTAATTGACATTTCCCTTAGAAAACATTCTGATTCCACAGAAATACATTTCTCAATCTGAAAATTTCTGACCAGCTTTTAGGAACAGTAAATAAACCACTGAAGTAGAGATCATAGAGATGTTTGTGCTATAAGCACTTCAGCAAGACAGAGTAGATCCATATTTCCAGGTTTTGGTGGCCATTATCATGTGGGTTTCCACATCTAACTGTTTTTCCAACTGCAAAACTTGGGGGAAATGGAGGAACAATCTCCACAGCAGAAAAAAAGAACAGACATTAGACTGGGCTTCTGGGTACTGTTGAGCTCTACAAGTTGAGCACCTGAATCTATGGCTTCTCCCCGGTGTGTTAAAGTGATTAACATCCCTCTTTAAGGCACTGCAACAGTCCCACAGCCTGTTTGGGACAAGGACCTTCGCTTTCCGAGTGTTGTCATGGTGTTTGTCCCTCTGGAGCTCTGCTTCCTTTCCAAACACTACTTTAAGACAAACAAATAACTAATACTGAAGTGAACCCCAGTACCCGTAATGGGAAAACCCCCGGGCAGCTCCACCTTGAGGTACGCATCGGTCCGAGACCCACCCCAGCTTGCCAGGCTGTGCTGCCCAGGAGGCAAAGGTCTCACGTCAGCAGCTCCTCCATGCTCTTACCAGCACATCTCCAATGCCCTCACCCACCATGAGACCCCCAGGCTACGGCTGACTCTGTTCTTGGCCGTGCAGACCCCAGGGGACACTTCTGCTCCATCACTGCTGAGCACCAGCCCTGCAGAGCTTAATGCTCCTATGGACCCTCACCGAGCCAGAGCATCAGCCCGGAGGCGGACGGTGATGGACACAGATGGGGAGAAGAAACGGGTGCAGGACTTTGTCAGGACAAGGGGTAAGCGACACCCCCAGAGAGTTTCACATCTGCGCCGCTCCGCAAGAAACCATCCTTCTTTTGGGGAATGAGTCACTGTATGAAACTCCACAGGTAATTAAAGGGCTGGATGATTGAAGAGAATAAAGGCTTTATTTATGCCCTGCTACAGCAGGGATTCAGAGCTGTTAGCAGGAATTCCCAAACCCAGTCCTGCTCTGCTTTGTTATTAATGGGGATGGATTTTTATACTAAACCACCAGAGAACTAGCAAAAAAGGCAGGCTGTGCATTGGTCTCCTGTGACCCTCTGCAGCGCCACGGTAAACATTCCCCCACTCTGGCCACAATGTTCTCCACCTCAGCTCCTGCCCCTGGGCTCCTACCCAAAACCCATACTCTCAACTGCACCCGGCCTCCAGCAGCAGGGAAAACAAGTTGCTCCAAAGCAAGGAATAAAATCCGAGGCATCTGTGTGCTTTATACTCTAAACAGGAACTGGTCTGCCACCTCAAACTCCGTACCAAATCACAAGCAACAGAGCAGAAAACCAAATTATTCTCAGCTGTTACACTGCTTAATTTAATATTTCCAATGAGCTCCTTTTCCTTCTCTTCAAGAATGAAATGCATATTTGTGCTGTGTCACAAAACATTAGATTTTGTCAAGGCAATTCATTTTTCAATGGTAATTTGTAAGTGCACACCATACCACACACGGTCTGGGGAATTTTATGGCTTCTTTCAGAGGCAAGGAAAATAAGAAGCACTCAAACTAGTGATGAGAGCATGGAAAAAAAAAAAAAGAGTGAGAAGAGGTAACAATAACAGACAGAGCATTCATCTCTCTCAGCCACACCAGCCTCGGAGAGAAAAGAATTCCCAGGGAGTCAACATGAGCCGTGGGTTTGGGTGCCCCAAGACAAACACCGTGAGCGTCGCTGATGGGAGCGGGGCATGTCTGTTTGCAAAGCTCCAGCTCTCCGCAGAGTCTCAAACACAGAATTTAATGGGGCATAAAACAGGCTAAATAACCTCATCAGCTTAATAATAATACAAATAAAAACCAGCCAGGTTTTTTGGCTTGTTACAGCATGAGGAACCCTATGGAAGACAAGGGGTTTATGTGAGGGATAAGCTCTTATCAGATGTCAGCGGGCACAGGGTTTGTTCGGCTTGGATCTCCCCAGCTCAGCCAGACGGTTGGGATCTATCCACACCGGCCAGCTCTGCCCCAGGGCAGGAAAGGATGGAGAACTCTTGTCCCTGCAGGATCTGTTGGAAGACGTGGCTCCAAAGGCTCCAAATGTGTACAACGACAGCCAGTGCCATCACGGTGAGGTTCCAGGATTTCAACAGCAGCTCATGTGGTCTGCTTTGGCTTGCAGCAGAGCTGGACCCTGGCCCCGCTCTCCTCCAGCCAGCCCCACGGTGCTGCTGTACCCGCTCCCAAGCCTGGGGAAGGTCTTCCCACACAGTGCCTGTGGGTACCGGGAGAAGGAGCAACCCAGGGAGCATCACAGTCTACTGCAGAGGTGGCTCTGGTCCCAGAAGGACCACCTCTGCCCCAGCCTCCAGGTTCTGGCTGTTCCCAATCCTGCAGATGCCATCTCCTGCAGTGGGACTGTCCCTTGCTCAGCCCAGTGACGCTCCACCTGGAAGGGCCAGTCTGGGATGTGTGAGGTCCTGGAGGCATGACTCACAGTCAGCTTCAAGGCAGAGTTTGTTCAGTTCATGAGAGGAACTGCAGGACAAGGCAGGGTGATCCCATAATTAAACCTATGGTTTGAGGCTTGAATTATATCACCAATGGGGGCAAAAGGAGGCTTGATCTACTGTGTTTGTTGTACTGCACTCGCAGGCAACCGATTAAACAAACTCATGCTTCAGGGACTTCCACGGGCCAAATGTGGGAGCAGGAAGGAATCCCCCACCCACCCGATGCACACCTTGGCCTCCAGCCTTGTCCTGCTTTTCCACCTTTCCCTGGAGCATCTGATATGGCCGCAGCTACAGAAGGGACCTTGGCTGCACACTCTGCTTCTTCCAGTCGCGCTGACAGCTCTGGATGCTGTCTCTGGATTAAACTGATGCTTTGGTGTCAGGAAGGAATTTTTCCCAAATCCATCTGTCTGGCACCATTCTGGAGGCTGTCTCATGCGTTTTCAGAAATCTGCCCTGCTCCAAGGTGTTCCCGTGTGCAAGCCGAGCGTGCCCAAGCCCGGGGCTACTCTGCAAAGCCGGGCTTGCAGAGCCATACCCCAACCTGCCCGAAAGGGCATTCACCCTGCTCCTGGCACTGCCTCCCTTCACCACCTGTATTTTGTATTTGCTACTAGGCTGCAAGTTAATAGCAGGTATCCAGCCTGTCAGAGGCTGACATGTTATGACATTCCGTAATATGACAAGTCCTGAGTGATGCCACTAAACAGGATCTTACTGCATCAGTGCCAGGCAGAGAGCGGTAGCTTTCAGGTTGGTACAAAGCCCCCCCATCTCAGACAAAGAGATATTCGGTAAATACCACCTTGCTTTGGACGCTTCACTCTGTCTTCTTGCCACCAAGGTCATAAATAGGGATTATCAAAAGTTTAGAAAGACCAGGAGCAAAGCTCGAGCTGCTGGTTTACAGGAGGTAACTGGCCACCAGCACCTCCCTCCCTCCCTCCTTCTCCATGGAGCACAAAGCCCCGAGAGGAGGGATGCTTTTAATATTTTTTTTAAAACCATGTGGTCTATCTCAGTTCGTACATTACAGTGCAGCATAAAGCAGCGGCATGGGGTGGAACACATGAGCTAAATATATTTGTGATACTTCTTCCTTACTCTTTATATTTATTTCTCAGGAACCCGTTAACTCATACAGCTCAAAATCCAGGTGTGCCACCGAAGGCAAGGCTGTCACACAGCAAGGCGGGAGGGGAGAGGCACTACGACATCGGAGGGGGGGAGAGCCCTCCTCCCTCACATTTCATCAGAGGACGGGTAGCACCAACACAGCAGCATGTTTGCTACAACTCAGCAGGAGCGGCGCGCTGTGCTGCCCACCCCAAAATCCAGCGGCGGTATTTAGTATCTGGGCAAGATCTTGCCCTTGAGGTGCAAATTGTCTTCGAACCACAGCATAAGATGACCACAGGCCCAACGCACACGCAGCGCTGCTGAAGACCTGCCACATGAACATCTGGTGGCTCATTGCACGGCTGGGCTGGTGGCCCATCTCCGCTGACAACGCAGCCCTGTCTAGAGGAGCAGATAGCAGCTCCCCTGCCATTGCCTGGCAAGACACACCACGCCTCAGTCACTACGGTTTTGATGTGCTTTTCAGGATGAAGAGGTGAATAAAAGAGATTCTTTTGAAGCCGTAGGCAAAGCAGACCCAAGGAGACTGGAATTACCTACCCACCAGCCTTCTTCCACCGCCAGAAGGTTGGCTGAAGACCTCAACCTTGTGGTACCGCATCTGCTGGATGCCTCAATGGGAGGACAGACCTGTGTAAAAGCAACTTTTTTCTGCCATGCTGCTTGCAGCCTGCCCCGGAGAGCAGAATGACACCAACGACACCCTGCACCCCTCAGGAGCTCCTGGAGATCCTTCACCCCATGCCGACGGAGCCTGCCCTGCTGTAAACACCTCCCTCCAATGGCACAGGAGACTGTTTGCTCTCTCGATGCTCCGTGAGCAAGTAACAGAGTAAGATTTATAGCATATTTTAGGGTTAATCAGTAAAATCTTTCAGGCAACTAACTGTATAAGCTTCTATTCAAACAGCATGATTTATAACGTTGAGGAGAAATGATTGGGAACAGCATGGAGAGCCATCGGAGGAGATACTTGCTTAGACTCTGGTCCCAGATGCCGCAGCAATGGGTTTTGCTGGTTTATCCCCTGGCAGCATCCGAACCCTGCAGAGCAGGAGCAGGGTGGGCAGCATGGACCCGCGCAGCATCCCAGGCTGCCAGCAGGGAGGAGGGACAGGGCTGCTCCAGAAAAACTCTGGAAAAACTCCAGAAAACATCCTTCTTATGCAGGGCAAACACCTCACAAAACCATACTTGTTTTCCCAAACTGAAATTTTGGTAGAAGTAAGGAATTACAAAGGACAGTTACAACCATGTTTGACCTTTACTCTTGTAGCAACTTCTAAAATTATCCATTGTGAGATTTTAAAATTTTTAAATGAACTGATTTTAATTTTTTTCAATCCAAACCACTACTTTTGCCACATTACCTATCAGTCCTCCTGGAATACAGTTTTGCAACCTTCCTGAGAATTTGCCTGAAAAAATCTTTCAGGTTTTGTTCCAATTTAAAGGAAGCCAAGCATCAAAATCTCCGTATCCCTTTGCAAATTGACTTTCTGTCCTCCTCCCGCCTCTGACAATACCTTCCTCCTTACAGTTCAAACACTTGTGGACACAGTGAATGTGCTGCATGTAATTAATTAGCTTAATGAATGTAGTGACCTACCTGTGGATAACCATAGCTAAACGCTTCCTTTAGTAGATTTTCCTCCTCTGGTGGGCCAGGGATGGAGGAGAGCTGAGGTGCAATGTGCAGCAGCTGCTTTCTCAACATCTGGATGGTTCCACCGCATCCTTCTTCTCTGGGCAGACCATGGGACTTCGGCAGCACTTTAGGGACATATCCCGGCCCAGGGTGCGTGGCCATGGGATTGGTTTTATGTGGCTTTTATGCCTCGTTTAATTGCATGCTGGTATTTAACCATTGCGGGGATAACAGGTATCGGCGTCGGCACTGGAGTGAAGGGAAAGCAGCAGGATGGTACCCAGTGCCCAGAATGGCAACACAGCACGGAGAGCACTGGGGGGAACCCAGGCTCTGGAAAAAATTAATCAGTGTTTAAACAATTATTTCAAACCCAAAATCACCCCCCAGAAAATGGAAAGCCAGAAGCTGCTCACAAGCCAGCGGTTGAGTTCCTGGGGAGCAGCCAGCGAGGGGACTCCAATAATCACTACCAGTGTTTATTTGCCTTACTTAAAAATATAAAGATTTTCTCTCTAGTTCTGGGCAGGGGGAAAGGTTAATGAATTCCTTCAGAGCAAAGAGATCTTCAGACCTCTCAGTGGAAACAAGGTCAGAAATCAATGCTGGAGGTGGAGCAGGGAGGCCAGGTTGGAAAATAATGAAAAGGGGGAAAAAAAAAATACATAAATAAAGAGGCAGGAAAAAATGATAAACTAAACAAATGGCAGGGTGACACTTGCCCAGCTCCCCACAAAGAATATTGAATTATTGTCTATAATTTGGGCTATCGAACCTAAATTAGGGCCTCCAGACTAAAAACTGCTGCATTGTGTGAGGGTACATCAAGGGTCAAACGCTCCTTTGGTTTGCTCATTATTTGCTCTGATACTAGGCTGTCATTAGCGGCAGCAGTGCTGAACAAAGCTGCATTACAAAGGCAGTACACATCAATGGTGCTAATTAATTGGATTAATGGAAGGGCAGCACAAATTAGGTCTGGCTTGGATAATTTCAATGAAAACTGAATACCAATCCCCAAAGTCATTGGAATATGGATGAGGCAAATTGAGTTAAAATAGAGGAGACTGCTGCATTCATTAGCCCGCCCACCCTCTGAAGTAGTTGTTTAATATGCAAACTATTAATATGCAAATCAGCACAAATGAAAAAAAAAAAAAGTGTGATTTTTTTTTAATTCTCCTGAACACAGGCAGCTGCCTGACGTGAAAGAGCTGCGCATTTCCGTGCTGGCAGAGGATGGAGTAACCAAGAGCAAAGGGGAGCTTTTATGTCTGAAATCCACTTTTGGGAGCCCGAGCTGCCCTTGCTCAGCCACGTGCAACCCAGGGAACAGATCCACCTGGAAAAGAACTCGTTAAAAAAATCATCTTGCCCTAAATTGAGCTAGGAGCCTCACCTGAAGCTTGGGACACGCTGTTGGGGATGGGGTTTGCCCTCCGGTTTAGGGGTGGGCACGGTCACTGCCTGGTGTCTGCTGATCTTGGCTTTAGAGCAGTTTTAATCATTTAGTTCGTTAAGGGAAGGTGACAAGGCAACTTTCTCGCTCTTTATAACTACCTCCCATGGGAACCTCAAGGAGTGGAGAGCTCTTCACTGAGGCAGAAACCAAGCCATGATTGCTCCGATTCCCCCAGAAACAGGGAGGCTCGGGCAGGAGATGCTCGGGCAACGTGAGAGTACGCCCAATGATTCCTGCTGAACCTGCAAGCGGAATCGCCTTGGCCAGCCTACAAACCCCTGAATCTGTAAAGATTAGTAATAATTCCCAAACCATTTCTGACTTCACGGCTCCAGCCTGTAAATTACAGCTCTATTGTGGTGCTTTCCCAGCGCTGCTGCAGCACCGCGGTGCCAGTCACCACCCTCCGACAATTACAGAGCGAGTGAAAAACTTCTTAGAAACTGTAATTACCCCTAAGAACTGTTTCCCTCTTTGGCTTCCTTCGCTTAGCGGGTGACCCTTCAATGTTGTGACAAACGCCTTGTTTGGAATTATTTTTTTCATTTCGAGCTGTTAACTAGATGCATCGCCGCTTCGGCTTTTGACAGATTTTTCTTCTTGGTTAAGTAAGATTACACGCGTTATCCCACAGCCACTGGGCCACTGCTCACCACATCTATGTGCCATTTCATGTGCCCACCACAGGTCAGGGTCTGCCCAGGTGCCACACAGGAACCTTCCCCCTGATGCCACAGCAGGGCTTCTCCGTCACCGTGCCACCACACCAGACCGTGGCCTGAGAGAGCTTTGTCTTCAGCAAACAAACTGTCCTGTTGATCTGAGAGGGATTAAACGCTTAATTTGAGGAGCGCACAGGGAACAGAGCAATGCCCTCAGGCTTCATGGAGCTGGTTCACAGAGACAACTGCATCTTCATAGCCCAGACACAAACCAGAGAGAAAGAACAGAGCTGCAGAGGCCAGAGGAAGATGAAGAGTTTCCACACGACAGCAGTGAAATACTTTTAGTGCTGGTGACTGTAGCAGGTACTTACAGAGCAGGTCTTGCTCCATCCCCTTCACTGCATGCTCCTTCCTGAGCAGCTACTGGAGCTCTGGGGCCACTCGGTGGCTCTTTCCCAGTTGGGCAGGTCGTTAACTGGATTTGCAGCAGGAGATCAGACAGGGAAAGCTCCTCCTTTACAATAGCACCAGCTAATTCAGCTCCTGATAACATTCACATGTGCAAACTTTTTCCACAGTACCCTATTTATTTAATTGAGGTTCCTACCTTGTTTAGAAAAAAAACACACTTGATCAACCCTGCTCCCTTCAAACACATGGAGTTTGGTTCCTGGTGGCCTTGCCTTGCCCCAAGGGAGGTGAATGCCCTGTGCAGGGTGACAGCAGACGTGTCCTCTGCCTGCTCCTGGGCATCTGGGAGGGGTGAGGAGGCTGCACACCTTCACTTTGCACCCAGGGGCTTCATTTACTGTCATGAAGTCCCCAGTTTCACACCACTGCTCCTCCTCAAGGGGATGTTTGTGCTGGAGGACAATCTCTGAGCCAGCAGCACCGTGACGGGGAGCATACATGGCTTTTACCCTGGCACATGCTCCTCTATCTCGTGGGGAACTCAGCTGGTGCTGAAGCAAGGGGCCTGGGCTCTTGACAGCATGGATTTTTCCCTCTGTAGTGAAGATGCTCACGCATCAGCTCGGGAGCTGCTTTGGATTCTTCCATTTTTCCTGACTTACCATTTTCTGTTCCTCTAATAAAGAGGAGGAGATGAGTGTTTGTGGGAAAGGGGCATGGCTTAATTCTCATGAATCAAAAGAACCTCCCGTGAGAAAGCAGTTCAGTCCAGGATGGAGCCATCCTGCCAGGTGGGAGGGTCTGTGGTCCCCAGCACTCGCAGGGGGCTCTCCCTGCCCTTCAAACCCACCCCAGTGTCTCCCAGTCATGGGCATCTGCAGCCTGGCTGCTGCCAGAAGATAAGCTAGCTGGGCTGGGACAGGGAAAGGACCCACTTGTCAATATTTTTCCTTTTTCAGCTGCTTCCTTTTAATCTCTTCTTTTTTACTATGGGGTCTTGTACTGCGCTCACCACTTGTTTCTGAGCACCCAATTGTCCCAGTGTACACCTAAGTGCCTTGAGCGAAATTAAGCCATTAAATATTTCAAGGGATAGGGCATCTATCTTTTCCTCCAGGAGACTGGTGAGTGCAATAAATCCCACCGTTGGGGTCCCTTTTACTCTAACTCAGCACCGCGGACTCACTAGTGGGTTCAAGCTCATTCCTTGTCACTCATCCCGTGCCAGGGTGGTCAGAAGAGAAGAAGGGGATGGAGCATTTGGAAAAGTTGTGGCCATGCCTAGGAGCAGCCAAGCATGAAAATAACATCTTTTTTTTTTAATCCAGCGGTATAGTTTTACTGATTTTCTTAGTGCTCAGTGAGATGGGCAAGCGCGGCTGTCCCCCCGCTGTGCCGTGGGGTACAAGGGGACACGCAGCCAGCCCAGCACAGACCCAGCTGGCACCAAATGGAAGCAAAATACCAGGTAACTTTAATGTCACTTATCAAGAGTGCAACCAGCCTTTCTTAATTAAAATCTGATCAGCTCCTCAGGCAGAACGAGCCCATAGCATGGCAAATATTTTTTCTCAGTGATTTCATTCGGTTTGTTTTTCGATGCATAAGGGGAGGTTGCTGTGATCCCTCCCAGAGCTGGCAGAGCTTCCATGCTCTTGTCACTCTGTAACAGCTTCCTGGATTAATGATTCTGCAAAGGGCTAATTCTTAAGAGGGCAATGTCTTTTGCAGGCTGGTATTGATCTTTGTCAGCTTCCCCTTGAAAGAAAGAAAATATTGGCTTATTTACAAAAGGTAGCTTTTTGCTCCTGGCAAGTCAGCCTCAAGATTCACGGCTCCTCGCGTCCCTCAGAAATTGGAAAGACCCAGGGTAGTTCCTCGAGTGTCAAAAATCAAAGCCCTCGAAGTTCACACCCAGAGCCAGGCGCGGGGAGAAGAGCCGAGGAGGAACTGCCATTGGCTTCATTCCTGAAAGGCGGCACCTCACCTTTGGGTTGTGTTCTAAAAGGAAAGCAAGCAGCGATTTTCAACAGTATGCATGAAATGGATGCTTTTTAAAGTCATATTTTATATATTCATGTAAGATAAAAAAATGGAAAAGCATTCAAAATTCAAAGTGAAAAAGAATCTAAATGCGTAAAAATCGTTTTAGCAAAAACCCAAGAAGATACCATACTTTGGTAACCAGCACTTCGCAAAACAGGAAGGTCCCCACCAACAATTTTCCTTTCAGACACATCCTTCCCACTGGCAGAAGCCAGCACGGGCCACAGACAGGCGTCTCAGGGTCCCTGGGGAACAGGAGCCGGTCCCCTTTTCTCTCCTGGGAGATGCCCACCGACCGCTGAGAAGCGAAGGAGGCACCCGCAGAGAAGCTGCACCCTCTCTGCCTCCCCGGAATAGAACCTTAAAATATCTGCCCATGAATAACCAAACACCGGGCTGATTCACAAACTCATCCCAGAATAGTCCGGATACATGTGTGTATCTGTGCATATGTATATATATGTATGCACATAAATAGAGAAGAGGGCATTTTCGGCCCAGATAAAGGCGGAAACATGGATTATGACATTAAAAAGATGCAGGAAAATGCAGGGGTGCAGCACGCTGCCTGCGAGTGCCAGGGACATCAGCGGAGCCTGTGCCTGCTGTTCCCAGGCTGCCCATCCTGCACCCCACACAAACTGGGGGGTCCAAGCCTTCCCAGGGGATGGCAGGAGCCGCTCAGCCCCCCGACACGGCTGCGATGGTACTGCAGCACAGGGGGGGAGGTTTGGGATTGCTGCCGTGCTCCTCCAGCAGCAGACTGGTGTGTCCCTCGTCAGCTCTTAGCTGTTTGTTGGTGCTTCAGCAAGAGCAAGGTGTTATTTGGTTTTCAGGGTTTTCCTTTTCCCTAGAAAGAATGAAATAAAATAAAGCCAGATTTAGCACGGGACTGTGCTGTGGCAGGGTCTCTGGTAACGTTCACGAGCAAATGGGTCCCGGGGAGGAGGTTCCCACCTGAAGGCGCAGAAGCTTGTTCCCAATGTTGGGCCATTTGCAACGATGCTCAGAGGAGATCATAGAATAGTTTGGGTTGGAAGGGACCTTTAAAGGCCGTCTAGTCCAACCCCCCTGCCATGAGCAGAGGTATCTTCAACTGCATCAAGCTGCTCAGAGCCCCATCCAACCTGACCTGGAATGTTTCCAGGGATGGGGCATCTCCCACCTCTCTGGGCAACCTGGGCCAGTGTCTCACCACCCTCATGGTAAAAAATTTCTTCCTAATATCTAGTCTAAATCTCCCCTCTTTTACTTTAAAGCTATTCCCCCTTGTCGTATTGCAACAGGCTCTGCTAAAATGTTTGTCCCCATCTTTAAGCCCTCTTTGGCTCCAATAAGGTCTCCCCGGAGCCTTCTCTTCTCCAGGCTGACCCCCCCCAGCTCTCTCAGCCTGTCCCCACAGCAGAGGGGCTCCAGCCCCCCCCAGCATCTCTGGGGCCTCCTCTGGCCCCGCTCCAACAGCTCCGTCTCCTTCTGCTGTGGGTGCCCCAGCGCTGGGGGCAGCACTGCAGGGGGGGCTCACCCAGCGGAGCAGAGGGGCAGCATCCCCCCCTCATCCCCCTGCCCACACTGTGGGGATGCAGACCAGGATCCTAACCCTGAACACCCCCCCCTCATTCCCTGCCCTCCCTTCTCCCCCTGGGAGAGCCGCTGCTCCCACTGGCTGCTCACTGCCTGGCACCCCACACCCAAAATGTCCCCAAATTATTGATGTTACCATTTTGGCCAACTTCGAGGCTGTGCCATCGAGCATTAAACTGTCTCAGTCACTGATCCTTTCATCTCCGACAAAAAGCCACTGCAATGTCACGATCAAAGGTAGAGCAGAGCCGGAGCCCGCATCCCCACACCCGGCTGCATGTTTGGGTCTGCCGGTCCTGCGTCATCCTCCCTCCGCATCCCCCGTTTAGCACCGTGCTAAACAAACAATATTACACACTAAAACAAAACAAAAAAAAAACTGAAAAGCTCTTCCACCCACTAACTCCTGCTGTGCAGAAGGTGCCAAATCAGATTACAGCGCACAGTTGCCACATTATCCTGTCTCGACTTCACTAACGCTCATTAAGCTTCTAAAATCCTTTTTATGGTGTTTATAACACCTCCAGAGGAGTTTACTGTGTAAATATTATTCTACCATTAAATCCTGCAACAAGGCAACCGTCAACAAGTGGAATTTGTAATGGGCCTGCCGAGAGGGCTCGGCTCGCAGGCTGCGGCGCCTGTGAAGTGAGGCCAACGAAAGCAGCCAAGAACACAGTACGGAGTGATAAAGCACTTCATTTTGATGCTTTAAATCTCCTACCACTTGGGCCTGCTTAATGTAACAGGCCCACTGAGACATTAGATTTGGGCCTGGAGTCAAATAAGCTACAGGGAGCCACTTACTGAAAGCAGCCTTCCACGCAGCGGCAGCATTAGCGATTTACCCAGCTAATCCGGCACGGAGCCGCCGCGGGCTAACGCCCGCCTGGCCGGCACAGGGACAGACGTAGCTAGCCCCTTGGCCACGGCTACCCTTGCCCCCTATGTAGGGATGTGCCACTGGCATGCCCGGGACGAGGGTGGGCATCCTTCGGCTGCTGGCGTACCCTGAGGATGCTCCGGGGGCGGTGGGATGTCGGGGACCGGAGGATGCTGCGGGTGGCAGAGGCTGGACCGCCCTGGGCAGGGTCCGCAGCGGCTTTTCCAGCCCTGAGCAGTTGGAGCACCGAAGCCTTTTTCCCAGTTCCCAGCCCCTCTTCACACTCCGGCTGGGAACAAAAGAAATGCAAAAAGGAGAAGGTCGCCCGGAAAAAAAAAAAAAAAAAAAAAAAAAAAAAAAGGGAAAATCAAAAGCTGAAGGGGGGGATGTGGGCAGCGGGAGGGGAGGGGAGGAGAGTCCCCGAAGATGCCGCGGAGCTGGCAAGTGTCAGAATATCAACAGCTGTTCCCAGAGCACAAAATAAACCCGGTGGAAACGCGTGCTGTTTGCAAACCCGCCCTGCCGAGCCCTGCTCCCTCTGCTCCCCGCGTTGTGCCGGGGTGGGGGGGTGGGGGGAAAAGGTGCCTGGACATCCAGTGTGTGCCCTCTCCCTTCCCAAGTGGCACCCAGCGGGTCCCAGAGCACGCCAGACAAACCCCGGATTAGCCTTTACTTCAGTGGTGGAAATTGAACCCAAAAATAAGCATGTGGATTTTAGGGCAACAAATAATTAAAAGGCTGTTTGGGGGCAAACTGAATGTTTTGCTGAAATACTGTGTCTCATGTTGAGCTCTTGAGCCCCGTTCCTAAAGCCTTCCCTTCAGGAATAAAAGCAAACCCCCAAATTGGTACTTAACTGATAAATGCCACTCTGAAAAGCAAAATCTCATTTTGAAAATGGCAACGTGATACGCTTTGAGGTTTCGGAAAAAAATGCTCATTCCTCCTTTTTGGGCCAAAGCCTCAGTCTAATTCAAGATCAAATTCCCAGATAACTTCAGTTCCTCCCAGACGCCACCCTCCATCCTTACCGGGCAGCTTTCCTGCACCAGGAGTTGCCGGGGCCACCCAACGCACCGGGTCCCGCACCACCGCGATGGGCACCCACCGCCCTCCCCGGCTCTGCCACCGCCGCCGCCAGGCAGCGTCCCCCGGCGTGCCTTGGCAAACGGCACTTGTGTAAGAGCAAAGATGACCAAGTTTGGAAATGTTGCTCAATAATTTTTACCATATGTGTTTCCTGGTGCCGTGTCAGTGCCTGCATCCAAGAGCGGGGCTCGCTCAGGTTATTCGGGGCTCGGCTCCTCCAGGGAGCCCCACACCGGCCGCAGCCCCCGACATCGCCTGATGCTTTCGTCCTCCTCCCCTCTCCCCCACCATCCTTCTCCTGCCCTTCACAACACGGGGTGGAAAAACATCCCCGTGAGCTGGAAATCAAAGTCACCCGGCGGGTTTGCTTCGCGGATTGCAGTTTTCAAAAAATTTTTTGCTGGAACGAGAGCAGAAACAAACATTTTTAAATTGTCTGTGGAGGAAGAGGCTGGAAATCATCGCTGCAGCTTAACCAAAACGTTTCAGTTTTGACAAAATTGCTTGGATTTTATTTCGATTTTGACTTCAAGCAAAATAATTTATCATGCAAAATTAATATCGAAGACAACAGTTACAATGCAAAACACAAAACCTAACGTGATAAATAATGAAAATATTGAAATACAAGCTGTTTCAGAATTAAAAATTAAAATGACTTGATACGGAAATGTCACACAGGATGCTGCAGTGTTGTTGAATTTTTTTTCAGCTTTCCCCCAAAACAAAACTCCTCTGAAATCGGGTCCCACAAAGCACCGGGGTGCTGGGGGTTGGGAAGGAGCCGTGCACCCCTCTGTTTTCTGTGCTCTCCCACCACCCTCCTCGACCCCACGGCTCCTGCAGGATGTCCCACATGCCAGAGGTGTGCAGGAGCTGTGGTTGCCACAGCAACGGGGCAAAACAGATGCCATTCCCCCATGGGTGGACCGGGTACAGGCTGGGGCCACCGACCTGCACACTGGAGACCAGGCTGGGGCCAAGTCCCAGGACACATTGGTGTCGTGAAGTGATGAAGATGAAGCCACAGCTCGGTCGGAATAGGGCTGCGACATCAAGAAATGAGGAAAAAAAATTACCCCGCCGTGCCCCTGTTAGAAAATCGCAGCTTGGTAACTGCCCTCCAAGAGCTGTGTATTTCAGCAGGGTTGTCACCCACAGGTTTATCATCTCTATAAGCTCCCGCGCAGGAGCGAGAGCGGCAGCCACGGGTCACCATCAGTCCCTCGGCAGGACAGTAGCCTTGGACAGGGTCAGGGAGAGAGGGAGGGAAGTCCATTGTCCTGGGCAGGAGCACCCCCATGAAGCATCACCACTGCAGGTAACCTCTGCCATGAACCAGGGTGGCCTGAAGTGACAAAGGGTCCCGCAAAACCTGTAACATTACCAGGATTTCATGGCGAGGTACAGAAGGTGCAATTAAACCAGGTTATGCTCTGGCACCGTCGCTGACAGCAAACGAGAGGACACCAAGGAAGAACGAAAGGGACACTTTCTGACGGGGGGGGGCACAGGGGAAAAGACCAGACACCTTCCCCAGGAAGGGGTGGGAGCCTTGTCTGTGCCACAAGGTGCATTTGGCAGCACAGGAAGGCTGAGCTGAATGCCAAAGCCTGGGTGCCTTTTAGACCGGTTGGAAATGAGTTGTCTTTCCATCGTGACAAGTCGCAGTGTGATCTCTCCTGCGCAATCAGACCCTGATATGACACTGCCGTGAGGGGCCAGTCACAAACAACCCTCCTAATTAGTATAAATTGTTTGTTTTCCCCTGGTAAACACAAAAGGCATGTTTCTTGATAAAGATGAATGACAGCCCCACATCGGCAGCTCTCTCCCCACCAGCTCTGTGCCACCCGTGGGACACGGTGACAGCCTGGCCCCGGTGTGCCCAGGGGATGCTGAGGCCAGCGGGACACGCTACCCTCCAGCTACTGTCCCCGTCCCCATGCTGCCCCCACGCTCAGCAGAGCCTGAGGGCGTTCTGAACATTTCTTCTCCTTGCTTTCACATCTCGTGCCACAGTGGTCTCCCAAACACGGCTAGGAAGAGGAGGGCACCCCCAGGAGCAGAGGAGTGCTCACTTGCTGGCCGTCCCCACGGGCCCCACAGGATGCTCTTGTGCACTTTGCACGGTGCATTTTGGAGCTCAAAATACCTGAGGAGCAGCGTGTGAGAAAACAAATGGGGCGCTGAGAGCACTGCAGCGCCGAGAGCGCTGTAATTAAAGGGTTTCCATCAAAAGGCAGGCTTGGGTAAGGTTCCCAATTATCCCGACAGTGATAGGGATTTTAATGGGCACTGGCATGTCCAACAAAGGTCTGCTCGCTGCTGCTGACACAATCCCATTCAAGCAGCTTTTGTGTGGCTGAGGAGCGCAGGGTTTGGGAAAGGCGCCGTCCCTCGGGGCAGAGGACACGGACACAGAGGGGTGGCTTCGCTGTTAGGGGCAGGCTGTGGGGTAGGGAGGCACCGAATGTCCCCCTGTCCCTTCTACCGCATCCCAAGGGACCACGACGCTGCTCTTGGGGACCCTGACGCCAGCGAAGTGCCCACCGTCGTTCAGGGCCACTGATGCTCTGCCACCCTTTCTGGGAAACCTTTGCCTGCGGTCCCACTCCCGCTGGGTGCCAGCCCATGCCCACCAAGCACCAGCTGATGTCACCTGTGCCACGGCCCCCGCACATGCCCAGGCAGCCGGTGGTGCCACCACGGCCTGGTGACGGCCACCAGAGCGAACCGGCAGCATCGGCATCACATCGGCGCAGCGCGGTGACTCAGCCGGCAGGAATGTGGGAGTTCTGCACGGCTCAGCGCTGAAAGCCTTTTAATTCCAGCCTGGTGATGAATGGGCAAGGCCTGAAATGAAATGTTCGGAGGCTCAATGTACCAGGCCTCCCGCTTGTAATTATTTTTGTACAGAATATGTCAAGTGTCGTGCTTCACAAGAACTCGTTTAGCATGCAAACATTTTGTGATTAAGTGAGGCTTACTTAATTAAGCACTTTGTAATGACTCTTAAACCAAAGAGTAGTGGATTAGTGCGTCCTATTTGTGTCTATCATGTTAAAGGCGCCGTAATAACAGGTTGCTGCAGACAATTAGGGTTAGAATACAGAGTGGATGGAGGGAGAATCAGCAGGCACCCGGAGCCCCGCCACTCGCTAATGTCCTGATTTAAAGCCGCCTCTGCGCCGACAATGCGAATCCGCTCTCCGCATCTGCTACCGCACTCCAGCCCCGCGCCCGCCGCCGAGCCCCGGCACCCCGCACCGCTCCGTGCCACGCACCAGGACACCCCTCAGGGCTCCCACGGCACACAAGCATCACCCCAGGGTAGGGTCCCCACTGCAGCAAAGATCACGGGCCCGTAATTGCCAAGGCAAGGATTTGCTTGAAGTTATAAACCACAATATTTGCACGCTGGCACGGCTAAAGCAGGGGCACACACCCCTTGTGTGCTGGCAAGCAGAGCTCCCCTGGGGCACAGTCTGGGCTGAGGACCCGCTGGCACAAAAGGGTGCAAGTCCCCACTTGTGTCCACATGCCCAGAGCCTCCAGACATGGAAGGCAGCAAAAAATACCCCAAATCCCTCTAAATTAGTCCATCTCGGAGGACTGCTGCGCTGTGGCTGCCACTTCCCCATGAAGGAAGATGTGTGCTACCAAGGAGATGTGGCTCCTGAGGTTTCTGAAAGCTATCAGCCAGGTGGGGATGCCACCAGACCTATATCTGCTGTCTCAGCAGCTCTGGGTCACCCTACGTCACTGCTCTTAGTGAAACGACAAAGGATGAATGTGTCTGTCTGCCTTCAGCGCGCCCATCATGCTGGGTGTTGGCTTGGGTCCGTCACAGCACACTGACACCCCCTGCTCTTGAGCACAGCATTGATTGATGTCTCAGCTTCAGGCCATGGACAATCCCATCCATTTCCCGAGGTCATCCGCGATGTTCCGGAAGCACCACAAACCCGATTCAGGAGCTGAGGGGTTGCAAGTCAGGGCAGGGCAATTCAGTCCGGAGTTGTTGGTCCTGATGCCGTTTGTTCATCATGAGCCAGACAAGCTCATCATCAGGCCGGCTCTGCAGGGCCCCCGTTCTTCCGCCCCGCCGGGATGCTTACTTAGGAAGAATTATTGATTCTTGCTATCAGAGAGGCGCAAGTACACAAAATTACAGTAAACACGAGCCTCCTGGGCACTCAGGGCAAAGGAAAGCAGGAGTTTTGCTGTTCTCTGCCGGAGTAAACCCTATCATCCTCTGAACAGCCCCCCTGCGCGCCACACCTCGCAGGGCAAGGAGCACACACCAAGCAGGGGAAGGAGGCACCGGTGGGGGACTCAGATGCCATCGCAGTGGGGGGGTTGGCAGGTCCCTGTCCCCGCAGTCGTGCCTTGTGAGCCTACCTCTCCTCCTGGCCCCCCTGTCCAGGATGGCAGAAACCTCTCCCTGCCCAGGGATCCCCCAGGGATGCGGCCACCGCCGAGAGCCCACGGTGGGGCGACCAGCCCTGCCTGCCGGGGGGCTCATCCCAAACACACGGGGACGCGAACAGCTCATCCCGCCCCCCCCGCTTCCCAGCCCCGTCTCCGTGAAGAAAAGCAGCCAGGGGGGGCTCCAATTTGGAGCCGCTGCCATTCCTGAAGCGAACCACCTTCGGGCAGCGCTTGCCCAGCGCAGGCAGCAGCCTTTTGTCTGCCGGGCTGGAGGACAAAGGCGCTGCCGAGCCTTTCCCCGGGCTCTGGAGGGCGTGCAGGGACCGAGCCGGCCCCGCAGAGCCCCCCCC
>VXBO01007657.1:224356-241440 GCA_013400135.1 Rhinoptilus africanus | reverse complement strand
TTTTGCAATTTTTCACAGTGATATCACTTTAAGGTTTTCCATAGCCTCAGAATTTCTTCCAATTAATGGAAAAAACATTAATGTCCGTTTAGGAAAATAACTTTTCCATTGCTGAAGAATCTCCTCGGTTATGCCTCCGCATGAGGACGTCCTGGAGAGCCCCAGACCCGTGGCCCGGAGGACCTGGGTGCTGCCGGAAAGGTCACGCTGCCTCTGTGGCCAGAGCAGGACCAGGGACACGGGGCTGCTTTCCAGACCCATCCAGCAGAATGAAATGGCCCACTTTTCCCCACTCCAGCTCTGACCCTGGTCCTCGGGAGGAGGGAGCCATCCTACGTGGTCAAAGTATCAAAGTACTTGCCATTCATTCAAAGTCTGGGCTGGCTACACCTCCCTGTGTGCGTTTGGGGGACTGAGGGTGCCAGGAGCCAGCCGAGGGTCTGGGACAGCCCTGCTGAGCTCAGGGCACCCTGAGCTGTGCCCCAGCCCTGCCCCAGCCACACCGTCACATGCCACCAGTGCCTGGACATGCTCCCCATCACCTCCTGCCCCATGTGCTGCAGGGGGCCGGCAGAGCATCCCACGGCACTTTGTTTTCCCTCATACAAACCTTATTTGCCCTTTGCAAATGCAGGATTTAATCCACTGATAAATGCCTCATTCACAGCATATGAATAGTAAAGTCTGCAGTGAGTGTCCCTTTTATCACCCAAGGAGCATTGCTGGATTCTGCTTCAGGTCTGGAAACCCCCCCGCAGCTCCTGCATGGGGTACAGGGGGGTTACCAGCCCTCACCATGCTCTGGTGTCACCGCCGAGTCCCTCCGAGGCTGGCAGACTGCTCTGCACATCGCAGCTGGGTTCTCCATGGCCATCACCTTAAAGCTCTGGGCCAGCGATGGATAAGGCTGGCTTCTCTCCCGGTCCCCAGCCCGCGGTGCCGGGAACCTCCCACTGCCCCAGCGGAGCACCCACAACCAGCCAGTGAGAGGTAAATCCCAGCCTTCTTATTTATGTTATCCTTACTTTAAATAGCCCTGTTTCTTAGGCAATAAACCACAATAAAAAAAAAATTACTCCGGAAATGCTGAAATTCAAATATTTCAAACAAAATACCTAAAAATCTCTGAGTTGACCATGGTACTGGGTAGGAAAACACATTGCATATAGTTGCATGGGCAAGTTTCCAAATATTAGGGAAAAGCCACATCCTATTATTTCTGGAAGTTAAACCAGAATTCATATCTAACCACATTTCATTAGCGTTAGTGATACGGAGAATCCTGCACGGCATCACCATTTGATGAGGAGCATATTGGGCTGCTCAAAGGAGGAAAACCCAAAAGACCTTTTTCCCTGTTGGTGCCCAGTTGGCTGGGATGTCCCTGGAAAACACTGCTCACCCCCGCACCGCAGTCACAAACGTGTCACTGCCTGACCCTTCCCATCACCAGCGCTGGGACGATGCTCAGTGACAACCCGGGACAGGGCAGGGACACAGAGAGTATTGCTCATCCCATGGCTGAGTTATAGAAATAGTTAATTTATAAATAACAATTGAAAGGAGACCAGTTTTTATTGGTTGATTTCAGCATAATCCACCCCTATCTAGTAAGGGACACCAGCATGTTCAGGGATGTTATACAGAAAAGATTAATATCCTATATCATATGTGAGGTATTACTTTTATAGGAAACATTGTCATATAAAGAATTTGCCCTCGCTGGAGAGGCTGAAGCAGGCGGCAGACACACAGCTCTTGGAAACTGGGGGGTGTTGTGAGAACATCAGACTGCTCCTCCCCATTCTTCTGAATAAAAGAAATTATGGGCTTTTTCAGTCTCTGATATCCCCAGTCAGTCCCTGGGACACTTATCAGACATTGTAAACAGAATATCCTTTCACAGGACTGTAAATAAAATTTATGGCTGCTGTAACTCACAGCATTCAGACCACAGGATTCTTTTTAAAACACATGTTCCTTGTTCTTATTTAGAGATTTCACCATTTGGGAACATTTGATCCCCTTTCCGTTTTGGGATACTGAAATTTCTGTGATTAATGTTGAAATGTTGAAGAGCGTTTTGGTGATCTGCACCTGCTTTGCCTTTCTGTGCTGCGTGCTGCTGTTTTCTGCATCCTCGGTTCAAAAATACATCCTTTTTTACTGGACAGAATTGAACTCCGTAGTTAATTTTCACCATATGTGTTGTGCTGGACCAGGGTTTGACCTCACGGGGTCAATATTCCCAGGTTAGGGTCCTACCTAGAAATAAATTCACTTTCTCCACTCACTTGTGTGTCGGCATGGAAGTTCTGTGACCCCAAATTGTCCTTTAATACAACAGGAGAAAGCACCTGGGTGAAAATATTGGGGGGGAAAAAGATGGAGGGAAAAAGAATAATGACAACAAACATCCACACAGCACATTGCCGGAGGTTTTCCCTTGTTCCCTTATTTCCCTTTCCCAGGGAATGTCCCCCTCGGAGCAGGGGTGCAGGTAGGAGAGAAAGCGATGAACGGCTGGACCGCCCTGCCCAGGCTCGGGGCTCCAGCCCCCCCAGCCGCATCCAGCCCCGGGCTCTCCAGCTGGGCTGAGACGGTGGAAATTTTACCTCTTCCAAGTTTGGTTTATTCAGTTGAAACTCTTGGCGAGGTTTCTGTTTTGCTTAAGATCAAGTTCCACCTTCTCCCTGTGGTGCAAGAGCTTGGCCCAGGTCTAAGAGGTCTTCGGGGTTGTCAGCAGCCTCCAGAGACAGTGGAAACTCTCAGGGTGACAGGAGAAACTGGAGGGTCCCGTTGGCATGTTGGGGGCTGACAGCGACCCTCTGGGATCACAGGTCATACTGGGATTGGGGAGGGGGCGTTGGGCTTTGGGGGGGAGAGCAAGCCCCACTTTTAAACACTGAAGCTGAGCAAAAAGCTTTTCCCATTACTATCGCTTAGCAGGAGTGAGGGTGCCTGGGGGAAAAGAAAAGGAAAAGAACAATATAAAGATGATGAGGGAACTGGAACATCTCCCTTATGAAGAAAGGCTGAGGGACCTGGGTCTTTTAAGTCTGGAGAAGAGAAGACTGAGTGGGATCTTACCAACGCTTATAAATACTGACAGGGGGGTGTCAGGAGGATGGGGCCAGGCTCTTCTCAGTGGTGCCCAGGGACAGGACAAGAGGGAACGGGCACAAACTTGAGCACAGGAAGCTCCACCTAAACATGAGGAGGAACTTCTTTCCCTTGAGGGTGGCAGAGCCCTGGCACAGGCTGCCCAGGGAGGTGGGGGAGTCTCCGTCTCTGGAGACATCCCAAACCCGCCTGGAGGCGTTCCTGTGCCCCCTGCTCTGGGTGACCCTGCTCTGGCAGGGGGTGGGACTGGGGGATCTCCAGAGGGCCCTGCCAACCCCTGCCAGTCTGGGATTCTGGGATTCAGTGATTCTGTGATTCAGTGATTCTGCGATTCTGTGATAGCGGAGGTGAGCCGAGGAGGTGAGGTGCTAAGGCAGCCGGGCGCTGCAAAGCGGGGTGCTGGGCGATGGGGAGAAATGCCCCCCCAGGGAAAGGGAACTCACAGCACGTTTTATCCCGATGGAGAGGAGGGGAGAGGAGTGTCTTCCCACACCTGAGAGATGAAGCCCTTTAAATTCAGTGACAGCGCAGAGAGGGATTTTCTCTCAGTAAAGACATAAAAGGTTTTAAAGACTTGACAAAAATAGCTTTGAACAGTGTCTGAAATGGTATAGCTCTGGGGTTCCCGGCTTGGAGTAGCATTAGCAGGAAATTTTCTGATGGAGCATTTCCATTGGAAACTGCAATTTCAGTGACATGAGAACATTTCACAGGAATATATTGATTTCAGTATATTTTTACATGGGTTTTGCTTTCTTCTGCTGAGATTTTCATGCGGGCTTTGTCATTGTGTTTCATCAAATATTTAACTAGTAAGAAGTAATATTCACTAAGAATACAAAATTTTGGAAAACTTGAAGTCATGACTCTCTCAATTCAAAATATTGTTTTACAAATCATTTCCTGCATAAGATACACCCTGGTTTCTATCTGGTTTTGATTTCAAAATGAAAATTTTGAATTCCAGTGACTCAGGATGATGAAAGCAGTGGCCATGACATCATTCCTGCTGTTTTGCAGGGGAGGCTCTTGCCCTCAGTGGCGTCGACGCACGCAGTGGCGCGGCCACATAAACTGAGCCGACAGAAGGAGGACGTGCCAGTGCCACATTTATGGCTGTTCATGATTATTTTTCAGAGGGTAATCGTGCACTGCAAGCCAAATGAGCAGCAGGGGAAGCCAAGGGGAAGCAAAGCTGCTGGCAGCCCCCAGGAACCCTGCGAGGCTGTGGCTGTCGGGGTCCCCATTCCATCAGGGACAGGCTCTGGCGCAGCCCCAGGGCAGGGTGGCAGGGAGACCCACAGTCCGGGACAGGACAGCCCTTCCCTGGGGATTTATTTCTGGAACTGCTCCCTGGCCATCAGCTGATGAGTCAGAACCTTGATGAGTGTGAATACAGGANCCCCCCTCCACCCACCGGCCACGCTCTTTTTAATGCGCCCCAGGGGACCACTGGCCACCTTGGCTACAAGGGCCCATTTCTGACCCCCAGGCAACTTGTTGCCCCCCAGGACTCCCAGGTCCCTCCCTGCAGAGGGACCCTCCAGCAGGTCACCCCCAGCCTGTACCGGTGTGGGGGGTTATTCTGCCCCAGGGGCAGGACCCTACACTTGCCCTTGTTGAATTTCATTGGGTTCCTATATGGAATATATGGGAAACACGACTGGAGGAGTCAGGGAAAAGGGAGAAGTTACTTAAATATGCACTTTTTCGTGGAAAAAAAAAAGTATGGAGGACAATTTAAGAAACTTCTGTTTAAGGAGAAATCCCCTCTGGTCGGCGAGCTCGTTCTGCTCCTGGCTGTAGGACCAAGGCACCCAGGCTCCATGGAGGGACAGAGTTGGGACGAAGACCCCGGGTGCAGCAGAAAACTTGCACAGAGGCAGGTGACCGCGTTGTTAAACTCCTCCATGGATTTGTAACCAGGCGTGATAACGGCAGAGATAGCGCGCAGCCATCGGAGCTGATGGATATCTGCTGCGGAGGTTGAAAAGGGCTGCAAAGGCTCCGAGAAGCTTTGAGCTTCCGAGCCTCAGAGCCTGAAGGAAATAAAGCCCTTGGTAAAATAAGCAGATCAGATAAGCTGTGAGAAAAATGGAATTGCATAAAGTAAAAATAACTAATCTATCTGGTTTTCGGCGCATACAAAAAGCAAAAGCTGATCCTGGAAGATACCTGATGGATGCGTGCTCTCTGGTTCAGAGACACGGTTTCTTCCTCACTTTTAAGAAAAGCAGGGAGATCTGTAGCTGGGGCCAGGGAGTCGCGCTGCACAGTCCTTTCAACCGGCATTCAAAGGCTGTCAGGCTTGAAAGCGTTTAAAGCCAGGAAATGCTAATACTATATTACATTTTAAAGAGACAAAAATCCTTTGGCCCGAATCCGCTCTGCAAAATAAACAATCTTTTAGTTCTGAACTCTGCCCATCGGGTCTGTACGGCTCGCTCGGCTCTGCGGATAGCCGGCTGGAACGTAATGCTTTTCTAAGGGCTCCGAAGCTCCAGCGGGGCCCCTGCTTGACTCAGGGAAGGAATTGGGTTCACATAACCCTCACTTAAAAAATAGACTGGCACATTTTTGCTTTATCAACCTCTATTTGCAAAAGACTAGGGCTAAATGATCTGAAAAGGTTATTTTGAAACAGGGTCACCCTTGCTGCCACAGGTCTAATAAAACAAAACTATAGCCAAATTAGAAACATATTTCATCTAATAGGGGAAAATATAATTGGTGAATCTGTCTGGTGTTTGACCTACAGTATTTATGCTAAATGAAAGTTTAAATATATCACAATGCAGCATGAACAAGAAAAGCTGCATTCACCATATATTCTGTGGTTTGATCCCTTCCCCTTAACCCTTAGCTTCACACAAAAGCCAACATCAGCATTAGCTTTGGCCGCGCTGCACAGATGCTGCGAAATAAAAGGGATGGCCAAGATTTGCAGAAGCGAGGAGTGATTCTGGGTAAACACCCAGGAAACAAGGAGGAGGTTCAGAAAACATCAAGTGCTGTCCCTCTAAAAATTCAGCCTCTCAGGACAGGGAGTTTGACATCCAAGCTCTGATTCTCTCCATGTGTCAAGTCGGATTTTAAGTCAGTATTTGAGAGATGCTCGGCAGGAGGAGGATGGATGTGTGATGTGCGGGGGGTGCTGGCACTGATGTCCTCATGGGTATGCAGAGCGATGTGGACACGGGGTAGATACAATAAAAAATATGGATTCTTCATCATCAGAGCCAAAACACTGGCAGATCCTGGGGCCAGTGGATGGTAGCAGCTTGGTAGTGTCCTGAGGGTGGCTTTCCTGAAAACCCTGAGACTGCTCTGCAGTCGCTGGCCCCAGCATGGGTGCTCATGGAGGGCAGTTGCCGCTCTCACGTGCGTTCTCTGATGATGCAGGAGGTGTAATTTGTGGTCAACCAGCTGTTTATAATTCCCATGGCCTGCAGAGCTCCTCCTCCAGCCCCCAATAATTTATGTTCTGCATAAAAACCGAGAGGATCCTTGAGCAGCAGTGATGGATGAAGGAGATTATTAACAAGGATATCATTTTAAGAGAGTCTGTCTTTTGGTTCCTCGCAGTTACATAACATTTCATAAATTTCATAACAAATTGGTTGCCAACTCGTTAGCCTGACAGCGGGCACCTCGGCCAGCCCCGCCGGTGTAGGGGAGGGCTCCTGGCCTCCCTCCGCACAGATCTGTGCCCCACGGACCACGCAGGTCCAGCCCCGGCCAGTCCTGGGCCTGACTCAGGTGCTGCCATGAGGATAACTGGCAATAACCGCGAGGATAAAGTTCTCATCAGCTCTTGCAGATGCAGAGAGGAAGGATTTTTAGGTAAGTTTTTTTTGGCAACACAATGGAAACAGGGTTTCTGGAGGTGTAGACATCAGCTGCACACCCTGGATTCAGTGCCAGCAGTGCAGAGTCCCCCTGCAGCATCTTTTGCCAGGAGGATATGCCAGCCCACCCCACTGCCAGCTCTCCTGCCTGCCCCTGACACTGGAAAAATGCTCCGCTCCTCAGCCCCCAGTGCAGCCCAGTACGAGGGCAATGGTTTTCCAAGCAGCCCCTCTGCAGCATTCACACCCTGCCTTCCCCTGCTTGCAGCCTCAGCCCGGAGCATCCTTCAGGGAGATGCTCTCCCCTTTGGGTGGTGGAAAAGCGGGATAGCCACGGCAGCCGATGCGGGGAAGCCTCTACGCAGGGATATACGGTATTCATTAGGAGCGCTCTGCTGACGAGGGACATGTGCCAGTCCCTGCGTTCCCTCGCGTTCATGTGTTTCAGCAAAACCCCTGTACGCTCAGCCAAACTTATGTAGCCGTGATTCATCTCTCGCAGGAGCTCAGACCAAAAACAAAAATCCCAACCAAACAATCCTTTAAACTCCAAGTCCTGGGAAACCGACTCCTCCAGCGGGAGGAGGGATGCACCGCTCCTGCCGCTGAAATGCTAACTAAATATTAAAATCCCAAATAGAGCAGCAAGGCTACAACAATGAGCTGAGAAGATGGACTCGGAAGACAGGGAGATTTTTTTTTCTTTTCCTTTCTTGCCTCCCTTTTTTTTTTTTTTCTTAAAAAGCTTGGTGTGGAAGAGAAAGAGGCTAATTAAATTCTTTTGCTGAACATATTTAGCGAGTCTTTCAGGGAAGTGATTGCGTTTGGCCGCTCTCCAACGACCAGGAGATAGGATTGTGCTCGGGAAAAAGGGAGAGCAGAGCACTGATTTAGGAGGATCCAGGCAGATGACCAGCTTGACAGGGTCTGGCCTGTCTCAGACACCGAGGGAGGAAGGATAAGGGTGGCCAAGGTGGCTTTCTCGAATTCCTAGTGCATGAGGTTAACGCGGATCTCGTCTCTGCGACATCCTCCAGTGCTTCGTTTTCTGTATGCCCCAAGCGTGCGCTCGCAGCCTATGCACCACGCTGCCTCCGCCGCTACAGGCAGGATTATTTATTCAGTACCGAGCATCCCATGCATCCAAAAATAAATAAAATTGTTTGTTGCATCAGCAGCCCCGAGGCCTCACTCAGGCACTGCGCTGACGCTGACATGGACTACAATTTCCAGCCTCGTTCATGCTCAACAAGCATTGAATACGCTGATGAAATTGGGTGCACTTCTGAGCTGGATTTCCAGCCTCCCTCGCCCGGCTCTGGCTATCCCAGCACATGGTTGGGAACCCCCCGGATGCAGGATGGTGGAAGGATGTGCACTGGCCACCACAAGTGCTCCCGTCTGGGGGTACATTCACCCCTCTGGAGTCTTAAGAGCACATGGCAAGCACCGGTGTGCTCAGGACCACAGGGCCACAGACCTGCCACGGGTGCGTGGGGTGCTGCTTGTGAGGATGGGGTGCAAGGCAGACAGCCCCCAAATCTCCCTGCATCTTCATGGACTGGGACACCAGCTCCTGCTCCCACAGGGTGGCACGTTTACCTCTCTTCAGCGCATTTACGTCTCTTCACCTATTTCCAGGGCAAACTGCCTGCTTTTATGACGCCTGCCCGGCTCCCTGGGGGATATCATTAGGCAGGCAGTTAGTGAACCACGACCTGAGGTTCCGCTTTTCCCACAAGGTTCCTGTGAGAAAGCCCTCCCTCTCTCCCTCCTCCCGCATTTATGGTGTCTCCAAGGGCAGCTGAGCTCAGTCCCCCAGCCCCTGGGTGCTGGGGAGCCCTGGGAGCACCCACCAGCGCAGTGTCCCCAGTATGTGCGGCAGCACCCTCGTGCTCGGCTGCTCCCCGGGGCAGCTTTTCCCTCGGATTTCAGTTCTTTGGGATGAGTGGTATTCATGCAGGAGGTGTTTAGGAACAGTTTAAAGCCTGAGCTGCTTCAGATACCATTTCTGCTTTAGCATCCCAGGGCTCGGAGCATCTCCAGCCTCACAAGCACTGGGGGCTCTGCTGACCCTTGGGTCTGGCGGTCGGCACTGCACCGTCCCCAGCACTGCTGTGGGTGAGGAAGGGGATGTAGGACCCCCAGCTTTGCCCCGATGCAGCGGTGGTGGTGGCTCTGCCCCCCAGCAGCATTCCTGGGAATGCTGGCGACCCCACAGCAGCAAGACCCCCGGCACAGCCGGTCAGACACACTCAACAGCAGCCGAAGCCGTGGACAGCCGGGCTCCCGCACACATTCCTCAGTGCTGGGGCTCCCACACCATCTCCCTCATACAAGACTGGGAAAAGTCTTAACAGAGAGACGGTTTCCCCCCAAGCAGATGGTTCAAATTTGTTGCTAACCCGTATTTATTTAGCCTGATAATAACAGGCAGCCCTCCAATTGTGCCGGGAGTTTTTACAATAAACTCCAGCTCACATTATCAAAAGCATATCAATTAACAGGCACTATCGAGCCCCCACCCGTCCGTGCGATTCCCGCAGCTGGGTCCACCCCGAGATGGGAGCTCCCCGCGGAGCTCGTCCCAAACCCGACCAACCTTCCCAGAGCAACCCACAGCGCCACGCGCTCTCTCGTCCCCTTCCCCGTCTAAAGCTCCTTTTTAATTGACTTCAGAGAGAGGAACAGCGACGCTTTCTGAGGGGAGGATTGACGCAGACACGCAGTTTTCTCCACAGACTTCGCAAATGGTTGTAACAAGGTCACAGAGAAAAACAATTTTATCCTCTGATTACTGTAACATGATATGAGCTTGGAATTGCATCCACTTTGCCTATTTATTTAGGCGTTGGTTGTCTAGTCCCTGAAAAAAAAACCACCTCAGTGCAGGAAGCACATGTGGACAGGACCACAATTGCTCCCCAGTGCTCCCCAGTGCTCCCCAGCGCTCCCCAACCATCCGCAAGCACGTCTAGTGGGTGCTGCTATGGAGCTGCTGTAGCTCCCAGCATCAGCTGAGCTCAGCACATTGTGAGCCCGGACCATTAAAAAACTGGTGTGTATTGTTACTAGATGGTCTTTGGATGAACAGCATCTTTCTGCATCATTTTTTATTAGTCCAAACTGGCCTGTTTAGAGCGTAGCAGGGAAAGTGTACGGCACTTCAGCGCTCCTTTATTGAGCTAAATCCATACAGAAAAATGAATACAGCGGTTGTACACACCTCACTTTGTGAGAATACTCATCCAGAGTGAAATATTACAAATATTCAGTGAATTGTCAAAATAATGGGAATATAACAAGGTCAAAATACTAAGCCATCTGATCATAATCAGCCTTAATTCCAGCAAAGCCACGTTTAAAGGAGATTGTTTTGTCAAAGGTTTTTCATGGCCCGGTGGCTTTGTAGCACAAGGTTGTTTGGATCAAGTCATTTCTGATGAACATTTATTATGGTGAGGAAATGTCACATTCATTTTATGCTGTGAAAGTTCATAAACTTTCTCAGATAATTTAAAGACTTCTCAGACCTGTAACCTGTTGCCTTAGGAATGATTTAAATGCGGAAGACAGACGGAGCATGAGGATGGGACTCCAGTCGTGGCATTCACCGAGGGGTGCTGGGACTGGAGGACACGGGTGCTGTGGGAGCCTGGGGATGTCCCCTGGCACGGCCAGACAGAGAGATGCTGCCACCCCCCAGGCATGGACCAGGGACGAGGTGCAGCCCAGTGCTCAGCGTGGAAAAACAGCCCCCTGGAGTACTGTGTCCAGCTCTGGAACCCTCAGCACCAGAGGGACATGGACCTGTTGGAGCGGGTCCAGAGGAGACCACAAAAATGATCCAAGGGCTGGAGCCCCTCTGCTGTGGGGACAGGCTGAGAGAGCTGGGGGGGCTCAGCCTGGAGAAGAGAAGGCTCCGGGGAGACCTTATAGCAGCCTCCCAGTCCCTGAAGGGGCCTGCAGGAAGGCTGGGGAGGGGCTGTTGGCAAGGGCAGGTAGCACTAGGACGAGGGGCGATGGTTTAAACCAGAGCAGGGCAGGGTTAGATGAGACATGAGGAAGAAGCTCTTTACCCTGAGGGGGGTGAGACACTGGCCCAGGTTGCCCAGAGAGGGGGTGGAGGCCCCATCCCTGGAGACATCCAAGGCCAGGCTGGATGAGGCTCTGAGCGACCTGGTCTAGTTGAGGATGTCCCTGCTCCCTGCAGGGGGTGGGACTGGGTGGCCTTTAGAGGTCCCTTCCAACCCAACACATTTTATGATTCTATGATTCCATCAGTGTGGATAACAGTGCCTGGGGGTGATCCCGGAGGGAGGAGACATCCCGCGGGTGCCCGGGGTGCTGCCAGAGGAGGGTGGGTGCAGGCGGCCAGGAGCCCGAGGTGAGGGACAAGCCGGCATCTCTCAGGGACTGGCGCCCCAGGACTTCCCTCGTCGCAAGGGTTAACTCCGCCGGGCGCGAGGGCTGGGGGTTTTGCTGACTTTCTGCTCTTACATCATGGCTGTGCTATGAGGCCTGGCAGGGGTCCGCCTTTCAGCGCTGCGCTCCAGGCTCCCAGCATTCTGTAATTTTTGGCACAGGGGGAGGGAGCCTCGTCCGTCCGGGGCAGAGGCACCGAGCGTGCCCGTCCCCTCGCTAGGGGTGGCAGAGGCTCACCCAGAGCCCCAGCAAGGGGTTGTCCCCCAGCAAGGGGGTGTCCCCCCGGGGAAGGAAGGTGCCGAAAATGCTTGTGCAGCTCCCAGTTGTTAACTGGGCTGACGGGCTGAGGGGACTTTCCCTGCATGGCAGCGTGGCACGGAATGGCACGGCACAGCGTGGTGCAGCGTGGCAGAGCGTGGCATGGTATGGCACGGCGTGCTCCCTGGGGTGCCCTTGATCTGTCGGGACAAACCTCGCATCGGGGCATTTCCAAGCAGAGCCGGAGCCGGAGCATTCCCTGCCTGGCCTCCCAGCTCCAGGCTGCGGGAATAAACTTTCAGAGCAAAACCAGGCAAGCCTGAGTCAACTACTCCCTAAAATCATCAATTAGGCCGTGACAGCCCAGAAGGAGAGGAGGGGAAGTCAGGGACACGCTGCACAGGGGAGTGTGAGGCCAGAAGGACAGAGCGGTAGTTAAAAAACAAGGCTGTGAATCAGGAGGCAGCAACGGTATTTCCAGCTGCAGGAAGCCTTGGGTGGGTGGGTAATGGCTCCAGAGCTGCCCCCGCAGCACCAGCACCGCTCACCCGCGGGCACTGGGAATTTCGGGAGCAAGAGCCGAGCTGGAATAGCGGGATGAACATCGGTGGGGGGAGACGGGGTGAGTGCAGCGCTGGCACAGGACTAGTGTTGCTTATAAGCACCGTTAATACCCGGAAAGAGAGAATAAACACACTATCAATAAAGTTTACAGGCGAGACTCGGCTGGTATAAGTTGCAAATACCACCAGCAGCAAAAGACAGGACTCAGAGGACGTAGGAAAATGCAGAATAGAAGCAAGAGAAACACGACTGGGACACAGCGCAGCCGAGAGAGCCGAGACTCAAGGGAGTGGGGGGGAGGAGACAGGAAAATCTGGATGCTGTTCTGATGGGAGAGGCAAAAAAGATTCCAGACAGAAAATTTGGGATGAGTCTGCAATGATGGATGAAAGCAAAGATTCTTTCCAACCCCGCTATCATTTCAGTCTATGAAACATGCTGGTCTCTATCTGTGACCGGAGCAAAGCGAGGTGCTGTGCATCGGCCGCGAATCCTCCATGGCAGAAAAGGGGTGTCAGAGGAAAGCAAGAGCCACCAGGCACAACAACTAGTTTTGGTTTTATCTTCCAGCTCCTCTGAGCCAGGGCAGGAGGAGGGGAATGTGGTGCACAAGCTGCCTGCTGGGCCAACATCTGATGGGAGGTATAAAGACTTGGACCCAAGCACAGATTAAGAATCCCAATTTTCTCTTTTCCTGCCAGAAAGGTGTACGAGATGCCCAAGGGAAGCAGTAGAAACTTTCGTTTTGCACGCTGAAAACAAAACAAGAACACAATGAAGAAGGTAGACTAAGTATTGGGCAATACATCCTGGAGTGCGATCTCCTCAGGTGACCTAGCAGACCTGCAGCACCTGTGGGTCTAGGAAACAACGGGGGCAGTCGTGAATTTACCTATTATTCAGCACAACAAAGTTAGTTGGAACATGGGAAAACCGACAGCAACAAGTTCCTTTCAAAACTTATTTGTAATAAAATAGTCCACAGAAAAATAAGAGAGGAGTATGCATGGGACTAATATTAAATTACCTCGGTTTTATCATATCTGAACTGAGAGGGGAAAGTAGTGACATCTGGACAAACCATTAACAATGGCAGGCTCAGCGTTACAGCAGAGGGTCACTGCGGTCCTTCCTTCCAGCGCGGCAGCAAGAACAAGACTTGCTGGTCCAGACTGGGGCACGGAGATTGTGTTTCCCAGACCAGAGAGTTTCCAAGCTCTGCAGGAGGAAGGGCTGGTTTCAACAGGAAGCACTGCACCAGGGAGAGGGGGAGGAACCTGCCACCAAACTGGAAAAAATTCCTAACTGGTTTCTTCTTCTCAAAAAGTAGGTTCCTTCCCCACGGTTAACATCACCATCACCTTTTGTGTGCCTTAGTAATCCATGAAATTGATGAATGGAGAGCAAAAGTGAAAAGAAATGCTGGGGGATAATAGTCTCGTGTGCTTCTCCCTTTTTCCCCGTACCCAAACCGGGGGCTTTGTAAGGTTTGACACGGCAGCCCCATCACTGCGGGTGCGGGAGGTCCCCACATGGGAGCAGTGCTGGGGCAGGGACTCCTGGCCAGGGGACTGTGCCCTGGGAGCTGGGAGAAAGCTCTTGGTGTAGAGTAAGAGGAGGAAAACCAAATATAGTTCAAGTTGATGAAAACAAGCCCTTTCTACAACAGCTGCACAAGCAAAGAAAAGCCTCTTCCCACCCTCTGCACAGGAGCCAGCTGTCCCCGCAGCCAGGGGGACAGAGGGCTCCATGGGGACCCACACAAGTCCATCCCTCTCTGCCAAGGCAGGGGAAAGGCACCATCCCAGGGCCAATTCCTCATGGCCAGAGCAGCCCGAGATGCCACCAGCAACACAACTCCATCACGCTCAGCAGCAGCTCCAGTTCCCCATTTGATGCCATGAGTCCTGCAGAGTCCGCCCACACTCCAGTTTGTCCCATCGCTCTGCCGCGGGTGCCCTGAGGACGAAAGCAGGTGAGGACGAAGCTCAGCAGCCTCAGCCCCCACCAATGCTGGGTAGGATGCTCATGTGGGAGGCCAGAGTGGACAAGATCATTGTGAGACCCCATGGGGAGTACTGCGTCCAGCTTTGGAGTCCTCAGCACAAGAAGGATATGGAACTGGTCCTGAAGAGGCCACAAAGATGCTCCGAGGGCTGGAACCCCTCTGCTGTGGGGACAGGCTGAGAGAGCTGGGGGGGTTCAGCCTGGAGAAGAGAAGGCTCCGGGGAGACCTTGGAGCCCCTTCCAGTCTCTAAAGGGGCTCCAGGAGAGATGGGGAGGGACTCTGGATCAGGGAGGGGAGCCATAGGATAAGGGGTAATGGTTTTAAACTGAAAGAGGGGAGATTTAGATGAGATCTGAGGAAGGAATTCTTTGCTGTGAGGGGGGTGAGCCCCTGGCCCAGGTTGCCCAGAGAAGCTGTGGCTGCCCCATCCCTGGAGGGGTTCAAGGCCAGGTTGGACGGGGCTTGGAGCACCCTGGGCTGGTGGGAGGTGTCCCTGCCCAGGGCAGGGGGGGCACTGGGGGGGCTTTAAGGTCCCTTCCAACCCAAACCATTCTGTGATTCCATGATAAGGTTGCAGAGAAAGGCAAAGGAAACACTTAATGAGCCTGCACAAGCTTTAAGCAGGGTGCTGAAGTGTAGGGCGATGTATGTCCCGGCGCCCCGCTCCAGACTCCTGCATCTAATAAAACAAATATCTGCAGCACCAGCATCCGGGAGCGCAACTACAGCGAAGAGCAGCTCGCGGTGGCTGGCAGCGGGATGGGGACCAGGGAGCAGGAGCAGTGCCAGCGCCGTGCCACGCCGGCAGGGATGGCCCCGCAGCGCCCAACCGGCACTGCCGGCACAGCGTTCTTCTAGTGGTGCCACATCCACCAAGGACCCCTTGTTTGCAGCTGAGAGAGGCTATACGATCATCTTCTTATTTAAAACAAAAATATCCACAAAAAAAGCCCTACAAGCGTGCTTACTCAATTTAACATCTGGAACATAAATAAAAGATGGCCGGAGAACGGGATTTCTTCGGAGAGTAGGAAACAAAGTACCTTGCCACTAACTTATTTTAGCAGTTCTCTGTAATATAATTTCCAGTTCATTTGGTTATCAGAAACACTGATTATTTTCACGCTGAAGAGGCGATTTCAATGCCCAGCACAGTACGTCCCGTGTTTGGGATTCTGTGTTAGTTTTTTGATATCCACTAATTTCTCCATGCTGAGGCAAATTTGTCACACGCATGGGTCTGTTTGATTTCATTAAACAGAATATTTAAGCATAAAAATTGTTTAATCGCCTTGTGTCATTATGAGATGAATTTCATTTTGCATACATTTGCATATTTCATCAAAATTAAGGCTGCTAATATGCAAATGAGAGACAGGTTGCGGCTGAGGTGTTTATTGTAATAGCTGCAGGCTGTTCCGCTTGAAAAGCTTCTGGGCGGTGGGGTGGAAGGGGGTGTAGAGACCCCTCCAAACCTCTTTTAAAATCGGTTTGCTGCTATTTTTCCCACTAATGTCCTCTGCAAAACCACTCCGGGTTCATGATGGGTGTTCGGGCTCTCTCCCCCCTCAGCATCTCCTCTATCAGAGCTGGGAAGTCACTGCAGTTTCCCTCCGCCGCAGCAAGAATCATTAAATAAAAATATCCCCAACCTCGGAACTGCCATGGGAAGCAGGGAGGGAGAGAGAGCCCCTCCGGGAAGGCATCTGGAGCCAGGATGAGCCCTAGAAATGAAGATTTTTTTCCCCCCAAACCCAGGGAGCGAGGCGTCTCCCCTCTCGCTGAACGCGGTGAAGGTCAAGCACCAAGTTCCTCCAGACTCATTTGAGGGGCCCAGACAGACAAATCATGAAAATCAATCCACGGTGGCTAATTAATGCAGACTTCATTAGCACGCGGCGGATGAACGATCCACATCCAGCAGTTATTGTCCTTTGCGGTGGGCCCAATAAATCGGGATGAATCCAGCCATCCCGGCCCAGCACCAGTCCCTGCTTAACTTTTATTTTCTGATCGATGGAAAAGCCTCCCCTGGCTTGTCACCATCAGCACTTTTACTGCTCGGAGCGCGAAGCTCCAGAAATTTTATATGATATGCCATCAGTCCCTTACGTTTTATTTTTAAAATACATTCTTTGCTTGTTATTTGTGAAGAAGGATATTTCACACCTTTAACCTTTTATAGAGCCCCATTTTTTAAAATTCATTCTGCACATTTAGCAACCGTTGTATTTCCGAAGCTGGAGTAACGGCATCTAAACCATAAAGCCCGTGATGAGCGATTAGCTGCTTCGACTTGTGTATAGTAATTAAAGCAAAATTAAGTGGTGAAGAGCCGCAGCCATCCATCCCGAGCAGGAGCCGGTTCTGCTGACTCGGCACGGAGCGCACAATGCGGAGGCACCATGTGAACTCTTGCTAGGGGCGATGGACAATGGCTGAGCAGCACAAAGAAAAGAGCTTCTGTGAATTTTTTAAAGCGCTTAGAATTAACATTTAAAAGCACAATGGGCTTTTTCAGTGCCTATTAGTCCACCCCCAAAAAATTATATCATCACTCCTCCAAAGAAAACTCCAGTGGTGTCTTGTCTGTAGTGCTCAGAGATATGTGCTGCCTGTACATTACAGCGTGGGGATTCCTGGCTTTTTTAGGGGTTTTTTTGGTAAATATTATCTCTGAATGGCCACTCTCCAGTGACTAATAAGGGAAGGTAACCCTGCACTCCGGCAGCACAATTGCGAAGGAATGCAAATCCCAGCCCTATTCTGAGCATTTCTCTTCGCACAGAGGAAGGAGAATGGGACCACCTTAAGTCCTTCTGAAAGGCTGAGGCTCAAAGGTATGTATTTGCTTAAAA
>VXBO01007657.1:200536-215985 GCA_013400135.1 Rhinoptilus africanus | reverse complement strand
ACTCAGCCAACTGCTCAGTGCAGTTTTTCATCCTTTCTGTGGAGGGAACAGCCCGTTCCCTGCGGAGCAGCTCTCAGCAGCACGAGCCCAGTCCTTGTGGGGCAGGGAAATATGTATTTCACGCAGTACGCAGAATTACCATTCACCTTTAACAAACGTGGCACACGCAGAAATGCCAAACTTCACTCTCTCTTTCTTCCCCCTCGCAATCATATTTAACAGAGGAAGAGAGGAAATTGCTTTTACTCATCCTCACTCGTTTTATGTTCTCCCTGGGATGAGAGGATGCTCTGGAAGCTTGCTTTGGAGCAGTACAGACCTTGCTGTAAGGGAGCAGGCTCTGCTTCCCAGGCGTTGCTCAGGGCCAGCCCTGTGTGCCGGCACTGGCAGTTGGCACTTTGCAGGGTGGGAGCGAGGATGCACCCCATCCTGCTCCCGGCTGGCTCCAGCTCCGCGGGGTCACTGCTCCCCTGTGCTCATACCACACCGATAGCAACTGAGAAGCCGGAGCACATCCCGACGCCTGCACCAGCCCTGCACTATTTCCCACTCCAAAGTACAGATGGCTGCGGGGTGGCTTCTCTTGGCACCTCCCTGCCAAACCTAGAGAGGGCATCTGCTGAAAACAACTGCTTGGGAAGAGCTGATTCCTCGCCCTCTCTCTCCCGGGTGCTCCCATCTGGATCACCCACTGACCTCCCAGCCTGCGCCGCACTGGGTTAAACGCGCTTACTTTAGTTATGTACCTCCAACAGCTTCGGGCAACAAATGTATTTCATGCGCAGTCCTCCTGTACCTCTCCTTGATGTTCTAAGGCAATGAGAAAGAAGTGTTAAATTTGTTCTTGGCTACTTTTCCTTGCAACTCCCAAAGGCACCGGTTACAAACTGAATCAGTTATCAGCTAGTTAGGCTGGCAGTTCCCGAAGGTACTGCATGAATACTGATAGGGACCCATGCATTATTCAGTGCGAAGAGCAGAGGAAAATGAGCAACACGTCCAAAACAAGAACAGCAGTGGCAGTAAGGGAATAATTAGCGAGCTGTCACTTGTCCCTGTCAGTATTCCCTCCCTTAACACATGAGGGAAAATAATAAAAAAGGGTAAGATCATCTTGCAAGCTCTGCTCTTAAATATGCAGCTGGTAGGTTAAAATACAATGATAAAGGGGAGAGGATAGAGAGCTCTGATACAGTTTTCAAAAGATATGGCCTCCATTTCCATGGAGACTATATTTTTTTTTTATTTTTTTTTAATCCCACAGGCACTGGGTTATACAATAAGTCCCTGCCTTAAATATCAGCCCATGTGCAACAGCATGAAAGGGACATGGCTCTAACATGGGGGCTTATCCCAGGGAAAATATTTAGGGTTGGGGTTTTTTCCCTCCCTTTCTACAAAACACAGCTGAAGAGGATGTATGTCAGAGAAAGCAGGTTCACTGAAATTGGGTCTGCTGAACAAGTCTGTGGCTACAAAACAAAGCGTTAAGAGACGGGGAATCCTGTAGCCAGGGCGCGAGTGCCCTGAGCCATTCCCCCAGCGCATCCCCATCCCTTCCCCAGCTCCCCCGAGAGGCTGGAGGTATCGGGGAGGTGGCTGAAACTGCAAAGTGCAAAGTTTATCTGGAGTAAATTATTAACTAATTGAGCAGTGTGTGGATTGATGAGAATAGAGTCATTCTGCTGCAATCTATTAAACAGCCCCCAAAGCTCCTCGTGGAGAAGCAGAGAGCGGAGGTGGGTGCTGGTGCCCACAGGGTGCAGGTGCCTTGCTGGGAGCAGGGCTCTGCCCACGGGCCAGTGATGCTGGGATGAGGTTGCCCGTGCCCCGTGGAGCCTGCGGAATCTGGGTACCACTGGGTTTTGCAGCCTGGACTGCAGCAGCGGGGGGTGACTGTGGGCAGCACCGGTGCTTTGTGCTGGAGTCTTCCAATGCCTCGGCGCCTGGTTGCACTCTTGTTAGGAAAACACGGAAGATGCTGCCGCACAGAAAGGCTCTTTCCCTGCAGATCCCAGCGGGTCCATCTGCCTCTGCAACAGGCACTCCATCTTCGCCCGCAGCAGCCCTCGGCAAGCTCCAGCCCTGACACGCTAATTCCCATCAGGGAAGGGATTTGTGCAATGCACAGAGAGATTGTATTCACAGCAATGTTAGCAGTGGCTTCCCTAAAATATCCTGTCATGGATCCCTCCAAACAATCTGCCACATCACGGCAAAGCCGCGGAGTCAGTCGGAACGGGGAAATGAGCAGGTCTTCCAGCATGTGGCCCACCACAGGTCTGAAAATGTCAAGATTCGCCAGCAGATTTCAACCCTCTCAAACAGCAAACCACCACAGAGATCATCGCCAGCGCCTGCAATGTTTAGAGAAGCTATTAATGAGCCCAGCTTATTTCAGAGATCTGTAACACTTACGTCATTGAGGACCCACTTCCCTTGTTCTCTGCCCTGATTTCTTAAAAGGCAGTTTTGGAGGAGCCGCCGTCAGCGGCAGAGCTCTGCAGGGAGCAAGGCAGGGGGATGGCTCCTGGCGAGGGGTCCGGGTCCAGCGGGAGAGACGGGGGAGCCAGCTCTGAAAACGTCATTAAGTCAAAACAAAGGGAAAGAAAACCAGCATTATCAGAAGTGTCTGTGAGTGGCGCCTGTCCAGCTCCCCAAAAGCCAGGCGAGGTTCTTCAGCAACCCTCTTCCCGCACTGGGAGGATGTCTTCTTTGAAGTCCTTTCTTTTTTCCCAAAATATATTTCTTTGTTTTTCCCTGCTTCTGCCTAGCAGCCAGCAGGATAACAGCTCTCCGCGTATACTCTCATGCTATAAAAATGCACGCAAAGCAAAGCATTTTCACGTCAGGTTTTTATAAGCCCTTTCTAGCTCCTGACTAATCCGTGCCCAGCCCAGCCTCTGACATGCCAGAGTTCCCTTTGAGATCCTGCCACAGATTTGCACAGATGACTCCGTTTGATTGACACAAGATGTTATAGATAGTCCCCTATTTAACCCTTATCCCAGCACAAATTCACAGGAAGTTTTTTGCTCGTCAAATGTCTTTCTTGGGTGTCCTTAAACCATTATCTAGGTGGCCATTTTCTTTTTTTGTCACACGTGCTGCGTGTCGCTCTAGGTTTTTGATGAATGATTTGCTGGAAAATATATTTCACCCTGCAAAGCCTTTGTATGTACTGGGAGAAGAAAACTGGAGAGATTTCACATCAGCTAAACAAGCATCGTTGGTGTCAAGAGCCTGGATTTTTGCATAAGCACCCACAGGTTCTTCAGGCTCCCTTGCTGAATGAGATCCCCGGCACGGATGAATATTCATAAGAAATAACCGGGATGAGCTGTGACTTTCAGCAAAGCAAACTTTCCTGGGGGAGAAGGAGTGTACTTTCTCTGATGCTTCCCTGGTGTATGTTCAGCCCCAGGTGATACTTTCCAAGCTCCGTAGATGGGGTTCAGAAAGCAGCTCAGTGCCGGCACCGAGCTTGGCACTGAACAGAGCCCCAGCCCAACCCAAACCAGTGCCTGTCCACCGAAGGAAAGGGAGTTACGCTGGTCTGTCCCCCTGAACATAAAGGACCCACACTGACTTTAAATGAGCTGAAAATCATAGTTCTTATTTTTAATTCACGGCTGCAGGTCAGACCCTGAGCTCCAAACTCCAAATTCTAAGGAGAAAAGAGATTTCTGCCCTGCTCTGGGTTGGGTTTGGTCGCTCAGCCCTTTCCACTCGCTGGGGCTCATTTTCCCTCCAGTATTTCCCGGCTGCTCGGCCTGCACAGGCAGCAGGGCCGGCTCCGCTGACAGTATCATTATTGCTGTCACATACCCATCACTGACAGGCGGTGGGGAGCACCGGGAACCTGATGTTCTGCCACTGCCGCCCAGCTCTTTGCATCCCCGTTTGGAAGTACAGGACCTTTGTTTTCCGCCTGCTGGAAGCGGTTGCGGTTTGATTGCAGGAGGATGCGCGATTTAGCCGGCGGAGAGTGAATAATTTGGCACGGAGCATTCCTTGTTATTCTGTCAAGGAGTCTGCGTGTCAATCGATGGGCTAACAATTATGATCAATGTCAACAGGAAAAAACAAAAAAAAACACCATTAAGCAGCCGGTAATGTGCACAGGCAAGAAACGGCCCTTGCTGCTGCCTTGCTGCAGGTGCCAGGTCCTTGTTTGCTGCCTGGGGAAGGGATGGGGGCAAGGTCACAACCCCCAGCTCCTCCTTGCCATGCTCATCTTTGGCCAGGTCCCTTCTTGCCACTTTGGATTTTAATGGTCAAGCTGCAGGGTGTGGAGTTTGCCAGCAGATCCAGCTCACGTGTGGCACGAACGCAGTGTGTGCTCCTGGAGAGGCTGGGCAGGTCCCAGGGTGCGAGTGGACACCCGGGCACAGACCCTTCTGCTGGCAGCATTGCTTGGTTGGTTGGTTGGTTCGTAACCGTGCTAAAGCTGCCATGACTTCTCCAAAGAAACTGAGCTCTGGATTTTTTACACTTGTTCTCCAGTGCCTGAGACACGGCCGGTGCATCAATGGGCTGGACGCCATGGTGAGCGCCCGGTCCTGGCAGGAGAAGGGGACCAGAAGGTCTGCTCAGGTGGCCCCGGCTCAGCAGAGCCAAGCCTAGGCTGGTATTAGCATCCGGCTTTTGAAGGTCTGCTCCTCCGACCTCTCTGTGGGCACCTCCCCGGCTCCTACGAGATGATGCAGGTGACCACAGCAGCTCGCACGAGCGCTGGCTGCTCCCATGGTGTTTTGTAGAGCATCCCCTTCGTCTGCAGGGCTGGGGAGGGGGCTGCGGAGCGCGGTGCCAGGGCAGGCTGGCATCCCGAGCAGCTGAGCCTTGATGCGAGTGTGCCATGCTGTAATTAATGCAGCTCAGACACACCTGATGTGCCATTCGCGGGAGATGCGAGAGCGTTTCAGAAGAATGCTTGATGCCCTCTGTCACTCACTGCCAGGAATAACGCTCCTCTCTGCTGTCACACTGCGCTCCTAGGATGTTGAATTAAACAGTGGGTCTTTTGATGCCGCTGAAGTAACTGTTGCATTAATTATCCATAGAATTTGCACATGCACCTTACATAGGGAAAAAGGTGTGCTTCCCCAAGACTGATGCATATTGGAATTCTCCATACCCCCCCTCCCTGCTGAATCGCCCATCAAATGGCTTGGACTTCCAGAACGCGTTGTGCCGACTCGCTTTCGGATTGTTTATTAATGAACTGAACCATGAAAGTATGAGATGTTCACCAGAGGGTATTTTTACTACCCCGTTAGTTAAGGCTGGGAGCATTATGTTACATACTGATGAATAATTTACCTGCCATTAAAAAACTTACTCCAAGACAATCCCCAGCACTGGCCACCCACTCCCTGTGCAGCCGCACACGTGCCACGACAACATGCCGAAAGTGGGATTTCCTACGTGCAGCGTGTTTCCTGCAAAGCCGCTGTACAAGGAAGGTCTTAAATGGCCGTACAAAATAAAATGTCCACAACACCGGAGTTTTCGTGAGGTGTGACTGAATCTCAAAGTTTATAGCTTAAAAAAAAAATAGAATAATTGTGCTACTAGGTTTTTTCACTTGTGCTTTTTCTGAGATCTCTATTTTCCCCTTAGATTCTCCACACCTACTGATTATTTATAGCACACCAGAACTCCAGCCTTATAAAATACCACGCATGACTTCTCCTTGCACTCAGTGCTAAGGGAGACCAGGCACTATTGGTAAAAGATTTAACTTATTAATAGAGTAAAGCTAGAACAAAGCTCTGTAATTTGGTATTAGCTTTCCCAACCTGATTGTGTTTATTTAGAAAGCAGCTAAGACATAGGCATGTGGGGCTATAAATCAGCAGAAAATCAAATGCTAACATGTAAATAAATTGCAAATCAGCTGAGAAATTGGTTTCATTTTGAGGCGATAAAGCATATTTCTCCTGTACTGATTTTATAAGGTGCCCCTTAAGAATTGTAATATTTCTGTGTGGTAATGATAAACATTAGTGAGTTGCTTTAGAAATGAAAAAATGGCAACCCTGTGGGGATTTGAAAAACATATGCACTTCAAATTTGAAAATCCAATTTAACTGTCCATTATATGGAGAATAAAAAAAGGTAAGGATAGGATAATTTTGCAGTTACACAGCATTTGACTAAATCTGATTCAGGGATGACAGCTACACTTTAAAAGCTACATGTCTGAATGTAAGGAGACAGCAAATCATTTATTTATGATTGTAATCTAGCTCCTGTCTAACAAGTTAACAACTGTGCAGAGTGCTCCCTGAGTGGAGGCAGCCTGTGTAGGCTTGTCAGTTAGCACTTTTTAAAACACTTTTCATAGAATTTCTGTTTAAAAAAAAAAAAATAAATAAAATAAAATAAAAGAGACAAAAGAGAGTCCCTGTCAAATTTACCAAAACAAGCAGATGTTAAAATTGCAAAAGTTTGAAGAAACACATCCTGTTCTTAATTCGGTACAAAGCACCTATTGCAAAAGGTAATGAGGGAGGCAAACACGAAAGCTCCGGTCTCTTGCACAAACCTGCCCTTGGTGGCAGCTCTGCCCTTGGACCCAGATGACAACCCATCGCTCCCATCCGTGGGAGCCTCCACGGGCTCCTGGGGACACCCAGCCTGGGGCACCGCGGGGCTGCCAGGGGTCCCGCTCCCCGCCGGCTCCGTCGGGCATCTCTTTGCTGGAGATGTCACTTTTTTGGCAGTGAGGTCTTGACTCCTGTAGCCCTGTCCCCAGTTTTTTGTGGTTAGTGGTGCTCCTCACATACTCTGTCCACCAGTTTCCCCACATCTTGACCCTGTTCCAGCTGTACTTTGGATGAGGCTAAGGCTGCCCCAGCCCAGCAAGCAGGGCAGCCATGCGTTCGTCATTGTCTCAAAGCCAAGTCTTGGTGTAAGGAGTTTTAAGGCAACTAAATCACCTCAACAGTTATGAAGAGCTATGAACAAGTAGCATTTACCCAAGAGCTCTAATGTGATACAGGTAATCTAATATCAATATTATGTATTCTCTCGTTTTAAATCCTCTTGGTGCCAAAGGTCTAGAAGGGAAATAACGTGACGACAAATCTTTCTGGGGAGTAACAGGGAAGAACTGATGAACTGTTGCCCCAGTGCCCACTTCAGACAGCCTGGTAGAAACGATCACAACACATAGGGCTACCTTCCAGCTGGAGAACTGGGACAAATGGGGAAAAAGCCAGTATGGGGTTGGAGGAGGGAGTGCTTTGCAAGAGGAGCTCTTTGGGTTTCTTTAGGAGAAGCTGACAAGCGCGTGAGGGGGAGGTGTTGGGCAAGGTCTTCGGCGAAGTCCTTGAGAAGGCAACTGGCCCAGCTGGAGGCAGTGGCTCCACGTGGCACGGCTAAAGGACAGCAACAAGGAATCAGAATAAATTGCTGGTTTTCAGAAGGGAGATTCATGGGATCTGCGCTGGAGCCAGTGCTGGAAGAGGGGATAGCAAATGATCCGGAAAAGGGGTGGGATGGCAAAGTTTGCTGAAGGCACACCATGATCTGTCTTTCTAAAGGCAGGGACAGCTGCAAAAGTCACAGATATCTCACCGGCGTGAGGGGCTGGACACAGGCAGATGAAATTCAAGGCAGATAAAAGTAAAATCTTGAGCTCTGTGGGGGATGTAGAACTAGAAATCTCGTCTTTACATGCACGGAGGCCTCTGTACTGATGGCCAGCACCCAGGAGTCAAAACCGAGGGCTGCAAGAAAGAAGTCTATGGAAACAATAGCTCAACGTCCAGCAGTGGCCTAAACACAAACCAAACATTGTGAATTATTAGGGGAAAACTAGGGACCAAAGAAAGAGCACCGTGCTGCTGTAGACAACTGCATAGCAGCCATAGCCCGAATCCTGCATTATTCTGTCCTTACTCCATGATAGAAAAATGGCAATAGAAGTAAGAAGGGTTGAGAGCAGGACCCCAGGGATGAGCAAGGATAAAGGCACGATTCCCTGGGTTAAGGTTTTTCAGCCTGGAAAAGAGGTGTCTGAGGAAGGATATAACAGAAATCTGTGAAACCAGGATGGAGAACAAGGATTCGCTGCTGATTGTGTCTCACCACACAAGAAGAAGGGCTGTGAAGGGGGACCAGGAGTAGGTTGAAGCCACGCCGTAAGGAGGGCTGGGCTCATTTGCAGAGTTAAACCGGAGATATCTTTCACCGATATTGTGAAAGCTAAAATTTACATGGGTTCAAAAAGTTACCGGACAAATTAATGGCAGAAAAATCCATCAAACATCCATACATAGACATTATTTCTGGCTCTGAAAGGTCTCAAGCCATAAATTACTGGAGGTTAATAGAGTATTTGATGAAGTATCATTGTTCACTTGCTCTGTTCTTATGCTCTTCAGTGGGTGGTTGCCGTTGCTCTCTCCCAGAGACAAGACACTATAGCTATTTTTATGCTCTTAACAAGTTCTTCTACCAGTTAAAGATGGATCTAATGTTCAACATAAATCAACCATTCTTATTTGATGCCACTTGTCTTGGCTTCCTTGAATCCGGTGGCTACACTCCCATTTGTTTCCGCAGGGGCTGGATTGTACCTGTTGCACTCAAGTACAAGCACACAGCGAACGCCACTGGTGCCCTTCTCCTCTGGGCTGTCCCCCCTCCCAACAGAAAAGGCAGCCCTTTCCAGCACCCTGCTCTCTGTCCCACTTTAGGGACTATTTCCATAAATGGGTTTCTTTTCTCAGCTTTTTGAAAAAGATTATCCTTTGTTAGGCAATGTCTCCTGGGCATGTGAGCCACCAGCCGCCCCAGGGATGCTCCTGTGGGGTGGTGCCATCTCTGCATGGAGAGCTGGATGGAGGGGGTCTGGGGTCCTCACGCTGATTCTCTGTGTCTTAGTGGGAAACTGGACACAAGACCTGGTTTGATAAATTCGAGTGACAGCAGTTTAGACGGGACTGCCCCCAGTTTAGACCAGACTTTACACTGCGATGTAAGAGAAGCAACAATGATTTCTTATCTGTTAGAGGGTGTGTTGGACCTGACCATGGACGCTTGCAGGAACCAGAGCAGGTCCATTTCCACAACCTGTTGTGTTCCCTCTTGGATTCGGTTGCCTCCGTTACTGGGGGGGGTCCTGGAAGCACACGCATCCCCTAAGCTCCTCGCCAGGGGTCACGGGCACCCCAGAGTGCCCAACCGGGCAGGCTCATCACCCCAAGCCTGTCCTGGGCAAAGGGAAACCAGGGCATAGGAACATCTGCCTATGAAAGGTCAGGCGTGTGGTCTTTTTTAATTGAATCAGCACTTCTCACCCCAAGAGCAGTAGTTTTTTTAGAGCTGCAGAACAAGGGTAACTTTTTACTTTGCATTTCCTGGCTTTTGTTCACTTTTTAACCATAATAAAGCCAAAATAAAACCACCTTGTTCTGATTATGTGATATTATGCAAAAATTCTTGAGCAGAGGAAAGCTTTGCAAAGGTGTCTGTGCGTTTGTATGCCGTACCCTTCCCCTCTGCTAAGGGACAAAACCTCCCTGGGTGTCCCCCTGAGTGTCCCCCCCGGTGAGGGTGACGGTGACGGTGACGGTGACGGCAGAGCTGTCCTGCAGGTGCAGAAAGGGGCTCCAGATGTGTGGGGGGACGCGGGCTGGCGGCAGCCCCGGTGGGAGCCGCTTTGTTTATTGTGCGTGAGAATCACAAGGCACTAAACTAAAGGGAGAAAGTTTGAAATGGTGGTTGTCAGATAGTATCACCCTCACACCCTCCGCTGAATGTTAATAAGTGTAAGTAAACACAAGAAGTCTCTGCCTGTTTGTTTATCTTGGATTTGGTCAGTGGCTGAAAATACAGAGTTTTGCTTTTTCCGATAAAATAATTCTTTCCAGATAGAAAACGCTGGTTTGTAATTCACGCTTTTCCCTTTTTTGACGCAGGGGAAGAAGTGTCAGTGCGGAGTCTTAGAGATGCAGGTAAAACTTGGTTGTTTTGAAATGATATTCTGCTGATAAGGTATTTAAAATATGCTTTGAAAATAGCCATCAGTAGAGTCTTTTGGAAAAAATCTGCAGTAGAAGAGCCAGGGCTGTTCACCGCACTCGTGCTGGCCACTCGGTGAACTGATTATTCTTCAGTTGGAAAGGAATGCCTACAGCGCTATTTAAATTAGATTAAAAGTAAAAGTGTTTTAGACAGTGCAGGAGACTGCCACGCTCTTTTTTCTTATGGGAGGGAGGTGAAAATTTCAGAAATCAATGTTTAATTAGGATCGCTGAGGTCTTAGGTAATTGCAGTTTTCCCTCCCTGTGTCTTTCTGTGCCTCAAAAGAACAAAAAATAAATGTTATTCCCGTGCTTTTGAAAATGAACCATTGGTTGCTACCATGTCATGGTGCGGAGGGGACGTCTCCCTGTTGGCAATTAGGCGGTGGAGAGACTGGAAATATCTGGGTGGCTGATTGACAGCCGCGGCTCAGCAAACAGACCCTTCGGCAGCCGCGCGCAGGCTGGGCTGGGGCTGGGCTTGGCTGCAGTTTGGCAGCAAAAAGCCAGGAGGCCATGGAAAATGGCAGCGTTAAACCAGCCAGCAATCTGTGGGGTCTTCAGAACCTTATCATCCATGCGAGTCAACAACTGTGCTAAATTGAAATTGTAGAGTTGATTAAACGACGTATTTAAGGCCCCATAAAAGAAAGCAAGCAAGCCAGGAAGGGAGCGGGGCGAGCGCGGCGCGGGGGGAGCAGCGGCGTTGGGAGGGTTTATCTCACCACGAGCAGCAGGCTCAGCCACTGATCTAATCAAATTATTCAGCATTAAAAAACTGCCAAGGCATTCCAGTGCTGCAGCTTCCAGAGGCCCAGCTGGGATCAAATGCTAATCAACATCTCCACGATATTTATTCCCACTGTCAGTCTGGTACGTGTTTGTTTTCCGAGCGCTGCATACTAAACTGGAAGATCAAGATGAATCGGTGGAGATGGGAGATGATTGAGCAGCCGGGCTAGACCTATAGAAAAAATATTGGATATCGGGAAACAGAGCCAGCGGGCGGTGGTTGGAGGGAGATGCACAGCCCTCGCTGGCGGAGGGGCCGGTGACCCCCAGCCAGGATGCAGCGCAGAGCCCCAAGCCAGGCACCACCGTGACAGCGTGGGGTGGTGACATGGGAACGCCTTGTCCCCTCACGCCCCTCGGACCCCGGTGCTGAAGCCACTTTGGTCCTCGCAGCATCACTGGGCTGGTCCCGTGCCAGGTCCTCGGCACAGTGGGAAGGACAGTCCCCTGGGACACGGGGATGGCTGCACCAAGCAGTGGCCCTGGGGACCCGCGAAGGCCACATGCAAACTGGCAAGGTCCTCCTTAAGCACTAGCCACCGGAGCGCTAGGAGACTAATTAATTTCCTTTTTGTTTTTCAGAGTTTCATTTTTAAATTACAGTCTTCCCTCCTCTCTAATAAATACTCAACAATTAAAGCTTTTTTTTCCCCGACATGCGATTCCAACATCTCAGTGTCCCACCCTCCTGTCACCTTCCCTGCCATAAACAGATTCGTAAAAACTGCTTTTGACGCCCCAGCTGCCATTAGCCACTTAAAATCCCATAATTATCATCCTATCATGGGCCTGTTAACGAGCAGTAAAAATAAGGCCATTGAATATGGTAATTTATTCGTAAATTAGCCTAATGAGAATAGGTTTCAGACACTGTTTACTTTCTAGCTGCCTGTTTCGGTGCAGTGCAGGCTGGCGGCACTGGGATGGCAAAGCTGTTTGTGGGTACGGGAGCCTCTGCCTGGGTGGCAGCGGCAGCTCCCGCTCCGGTGGGGAGAGCCGGTATTCCAACAGCATCCCTGCTCCCACCCCAGACTTCCCGCACAGCCTTCCCGTGCCTCTCCTGCTCCTCCATCAGCGGTACCACCGCTGACTGTGTCCCCACCGGTGGCACTGGGCGCCGTACCGCAGGGATGCCCTGGGCACCGCTGGCACTGACAATTCCTCTCCGTTTATAGCACTGGGGCTGTGAACCACGCTCATGGCTGGAAAACTGCACTGTCGGCTTCCCAGGAGACCTCCCAGCCTTGTCTGCGGCAGCGTCTTTTGCTTCCTCAGCCTCTTAATTTGCGGAGGTTAAAGATACGATGCCTGAAAAGCACGAGCCGGCTCGAAGCAGCAAAGCGTCTCGTCACAGAACAGTTTTCTGCAGACCGTCATGGCCCGTCCCTGCGCTTTCCAGAGCTGGGGAAAAATACCAGAATAAGTGCAACGGATCAGTGTTGTGCCATACCCTTTGCAACGCAAAATAATAATTTTTCAGGGTCCAGCTTTAAGAAAGCAAAGAATGAGGATTCAAGGGGAGGCGACAGAGGGAGGAAGCCTCAGCGCTGCCAAAATGAGTTAAAGGGAGGAATCTGGGGGTGCTTGTGGAAAGCGGGCAGGACTGCAGCGGGGTCCCACACCCTGGGTGAGGGGATGCTCCCTGATGAGCTTCAGGAGGATTCCCCAAGCAGCTCCTCGGGCCAAAGTGGGAGGCACCGAGGACCTGTCCCCGGGAAGGTGATGTCACCCACTGCCTTGGGGACAGTCAGGCAAAGCCCAGAGATGTGCTGTTCTCCCTGCTCTCCGCTCAAGGGAAACCTCTGCCAAGGGGGCAGGGGATGTGTCAATGCCTCCCGCAGGGTCCTGCTGTGGCCCCTCTGGGCACCGGCTCAGCCAGGGCATCGCCATACCCCGGTGAGAGCAGCAGTGGTCCCCATGCCAGCGCCCACCTCGGTGCCACACGGCTCCAGCCCGTGCGTTTGTCCCCTGCCTTCTGCTCGGAAAGCTGGAGGTTTCACCAGGACTTGCTCTCTGGCTGCACTGGAGGGGAGAATCTACTGTGGAGCAACCTGCCCAGCTCACTCAGGGCTCCTGCCTGACGCAGCGGGAGGCAGGACACTTCTGCTCCCTTTCCTCTGGCTATTTTTGAGTGCTGATTCCCAGTAAATAAAGGAAAGGGCGTTGCTCACAACCTGCTGTGTTTAGCACCCCAAGCCCAGGAGCTAATAAAGATGCTCTTTTGGTGGCCAACCACCAGCTAAAGCCACCGCCCGGTCCTCTGAATTAAAATGCCCATCAGTCGGGCTAGAAGGAGGAAGAAGAGCCCTGAACTGACTCTGTTTTGAATCCAGAACTGACGGGTCTGAACACTCCAGCACCTGAGCGGCTTATTTTTTCCAAGCTCCATCTTTGCAAACAGTTATTCTCAGGCAGTGGAGTGGTAATAAACCCCTGAATGAATGAGGATGAGAGGTCCTTTCAGGGAAGAGGTGAAGAGCTCTTGACTATGAGCCTTTCACCCTCTAGAGTATTTTCATTCCTAGGCTGGCTAAAAGCCAGGAAATAAATCTGCAGGGCCAGAGCTCCTCAGCTGAGCCACTCTGCTAGAGCCTGCGGCACCCTCGGCGCTGACACCAACCCCTTCCCTGGTGTCCCCTGGGGAGGGGGTTCAGACCTGCCCCTCCGCCAGCTCCTGCAAGGGGCTGGGCCATGCTGGGGGTGCTGAGCCTTGAGAGATTCAGCTCAGGAGAAGCCTCGTGCAGATCTGGAATAGCTCGGCATGCCCTCACCCAGGAAGGGGTCAAGTGCACACATCAGCCCCTCGATGGCGGGGGAAGCCTTGTTACGCTGAGCCTGGTCCTGCAGTCCTTAGTACGGCTCTAAAATAGGGTGAATTTGCCAATCCTGGTTTCTGACTGTCTTATCTCAGTCCTTCCAGTGAGGCTTCTACCTGGGAGAATGTGGGCAGCCTGGGCAGCTGTGGCACATCTGGCCTGGGAGAAACCTGTGCTGGTGTGGGGGCGGCTGTCCCTGCCTGCAGGCAGAGCTGGAGCCGGAGCATCCCATGCCACAGGGCAGCAGTGCCCTGCCCCAGGTCCTCCTGCTGGCAAAGGGACCACCAGCAACCCCCATCAGGAACACAAGTGGGTCTGAATGGACATGAAAATCATAGAATCACAGAATGGTTTGGGTTGGAAGGGACCTTAAAGCCCCCCCAGTGCCCCCCCTGCCCTGGGCAGGGACACCTCCCACCAGCCCAGGTTGCTCCAAGCCCCGTCCAACCTGGCCTTGAACCCCTCCAGGGATGGGGCAGCCACAGCTTCTCTGGGCAACCTGGGACAGGGGCTCACCCCCCTCACAGCAAAGGATTTCTTCCTCAGATATCATCTCAATCTCCCCTCTTTCAGTTTAAAACCATTTCCCCTCGTCCTGTCACTCCCCTCCCTGATCAAGAGTCCCTCCCCACCTCTCCTGTAGGCCCCATGTCAAAGGCACTTTCCAGGAACCTGCACACTGGGAAAAGTGCCTGCACCCCTGGGTAACCCATTTCCTCCGAGCAGCAGTTCCTTCCCAAAAGAGCCCCTTCTTGTCCCAAACCAAGGACAATCACAGACCTCAGGACCAACCATGTGTGTGGTGCCTGTGATGGGGCCCTGGCGGTGCCTGGCGCTGGAGGGGTTCCCGGGGACCAGCCTCTCCCGCACCCCCAGCACCAGCCCCTGCTCCCATCTGCCGGTGGGGGCTGTGAAAATCAGATGCTCCGGGAGGAGGACTATGTTATCATAGCAAAATTCCAGTAATTCATCCCATTCCTATCGAGAATCCTGACTGTTTTCCAGTGCCCGATTTCTGCAGGGCGCAGGGTGAGGGAGGTAACGGCATAGTCTTTGCCATGGTCCCAGCCTTGCTGCCTCTGTCTGCTCCAGTAATCGCACTCCACAGAGGCTGTACTCCTGTCTTTCCATCTCCTAATTTAATTACAACTTGTTTCTTTACTAATTATAATGCTCAAATCATAGAAGAGCTTAAGGCCACTGTAGCAGGGAGACTGGTGGCTGTCTCCTTTTTTTGCTAAGATGGCCCCATTATAATTTCACTTCCTTCTGATGGAGATTATAAACACTTTGTGTCAAACCACTTCCCAGCAGTTCTCACAGTGTGAAAACGATTGAGGTCAGGAGATGCACACAACCTACCCATCAACTCAAGTATATTCCTCAAACGCTGACACGCAGCCGAACGGCGGGGAGGTCACCTCTGTGAGAAACAATCCTTCCAGCCGCTGAGCGAGAACCAAATTGCAGTGGTGGAAAATAATCATCTGGAACGCAAAGAAAATAGCTCCCTAGGTAATAAATGGTTAACAAAAGCAGCCGCTTCCACCCAGCATAAATGGGAACATAATCATCGTAAATAAGTTAACCTATTAGTGTGTTGTAATAAAAGAAGCACATCCCTTAGTGAGACACGAAGGACACTAACATTTGGGTCTTGGAAGAAGCTGTGGAGAACACGAAAGGCTCGGCAGGAGGATGCGCAGGCTCCAAACGCCGCAGAGCGAGCACCCCAGGTGTCTGCTGGATTGGGAAACCCATGCGGGATCTCCCCTTCCCTTCTTCCCTCCTGCACGTCCTTGCC
>VXBO01007657.1:536-195536 GCA_013400135.1 Rhinoptilus africanus | reverse complement strand
CAAGGACCATGTTGCCCGTCCTTCCCGTGCACGACCCTAGCTGAGAGTCATTTCTCCATGATTAACAGGGAGCGGGAGAAAGACTGACAAGAGAAAATGAGTTGCTACTTGAGCGAGATTGCCAGCCCTGTGTCGAACAGCCCCGCCACGGCAGGGTGACAGTCCTGGTGCCAGCCACCGTGCTAATAACCACCAGCTCACGCCGCCGCAGAGCCTGCCATCCCCAAACACAAGTGAAACCCTGGATAGCTTGCAGCTTTTTTTCAGGACAAAACTATATAAGAGGTTGCAAGAAGCAATAAGGAGGGGGAAAAAATTGATCAATACTGTTATCCGAGTGAGGCCAATGTGACCATCAACAGGTACCGGCAGTGCTGGGAGGTGCAAAACTTGGAACCAGTCGCTTCCAGTTACCTCCTTCACTGGAAGGAGCCAGATCCCCCTGAATCTCTGCCTGTCCCACAGAGGATTAGCGAAAAACAGTTCAACTGGCTTTTGGCTTTCTGTTCCACAACTAAATTACACATTGTTTTAACTTGTCTGCGGCATCAGATACCAGCCCTAACTTCTTTAGAAAGGATTCCTGCTTTCATTTCCTCTCGCTCAGCATCAATTATAGAGCACCTGCGCTATGGGAGGAGAGGTGTAGCCCTCCCCGCACGCCTGTGCTTCCCGTCTTTGGGAGACAGACTGGGATAACTGGTGTCTGCTGCCGTGCAGGTTTCCCTGGAGTTGTCGAGCCCTCGGGAATTTCACATTTTCCACTGCAAATCACAGACTAAAGCAGCAGGCAGGAGGCCAGGGTAACGGTGAGGAGGGTACAGCAGCCCCTACTACTTTCCACTTCAACAGCGAAAGGGTTAAATGCCTTATAAGAAGGTTTCCTCCTCCGCAACTCCCCCCCAAAATTGTAGTAACATCTTAAGTAGAGGCATCAGAGGGACGAGATAAAGGCAAAGCCCTTCTGCGGGAGGATTTGTCTTTCAAATCTAGATTAGCAATTGGTGTTTGGGGAAGATGGGACCCTAATCTGATTGAATAAAGGGAGTTTGTGATATCAATCTCCTTGGATCCCATTGTCTTTGTGCTGCTTTGTAAATTAATATTCATTTTTGTCTCTGCGTTTATGCTGAATCTCTTGTGTTTCTTGTCTCTCACTGCTTGATGAATTGCAGCCCTGCGTGTTGGATACCGTGCCCCAGAATTAGCAAGATATTGTGTTTTACCTTTATAGGTGTGCTTAAGTGGCATGAAAATAGAGCTGTGGAGTTTGCAGGCTGCAGGCTGGGAGCTGGAGCTGCTGGCAGGGCCAGGACCAGGCGCTGGCTGTGACAGGGAGGGTTTGCCATGGCCTGTCCCCAGCCACTGGCCCTGGGCTGGTGCCGGTGACCGCTCCAGTCTGGGGCTGCTGGAGACACCCATCTCCTGGCCGATGGGGAATTCGGGCTGCCGCTGCCCTAGGTGCTCCCCTTGCCCCCCTGGGGGCTCAGCTCACCCTCCCCAGGTCTGTGCTGGAGGCACTGGTTCCGTCTCCAGCACCAGTTTTCCCCCAGCCTGGCCATCACTGGCCATCCCTTCCTGGGACTGTGCCATCTGCCCGCAGCACCCGGCTCCTGCTGCGCCGCGCTGCCTTCCTTCCCACAGTTCACTGCCGGGGCCACCTTCCCCAAAATTCAATTTTTTTTCCTCTTCCCTTAGAACATTGCATCTTGTTCAATCCTTCCCCTGTCACACCGGCTCCGGCACTGTTTCAATTGGATTCCAAAAATAACCTCTTTATTCACACGGCTCATGCTATTATATCGTAGTACAGCTCGGGCAGGCGAGGGGTCATTCCATTATCCAGGAACGAGATAACTGAGTATTAGGGCAGCCAGGCTCTTTGACTCTCTGCCCTGTGGTAATGGGCCTTTTTTAAGGGCATTAACCAATGTTTCTACTTAGGTATTTGACAAGAGTAAAGGTAACATTGCCATTTAATCCTCTCTTTCCCTTTTTTTCCTTGCCTATAGACAGCACTCGCACGTTTACTTCTCGTCAAGTGTTCAAACTTCAGCTCAAAACCACGGAGCTCATTTTCTCTAAACCCTAAAGTTCTGGTTACTGGTCAGATTTAATATTCCAGGTACTAGGATGCAGGCAGTCATTCCTGCTTAAAATGCCACCACGGACTCTCCTTCCTTCGCTGAGCCCACCATCCCTGCGTGCCACCTCTGCCCTGGGGACACTGGCAGGGGATCCGGCACAGGACTATCCCATGCTCCCGTGGCAACCTGTCACACAAGCCGATGTGCTGGTGAAACCTAGACAGTGGGAGAAGGTTTTCCCAACCCACTGGGTGGGGATTGTGGGGGGCAGCGAAGTGTCCAAAGGGGCTGGTGAAGTGACGGGGCCCTCTGCACAGGGGCTGTGTCCTGGCCGTCATTTGCAGGCTCTGGGGACATCCGTGACATGAAAGGCTCATCCATGAACACTGGCTTGACCGGCAAGTGCTGGGCAAGTGTCACTGATGAAGAAATAGCAGTGTAGAAGTGACATCCTGACTCAGGTGGGTCTCACGCACGTGGGCATCTCGCCCTGATACAGCCGCAGCCTGTGGAATACCCTTAAAAAAATTAAGGGTAAGCTCTTTTCCACCTCTCGCTTTGTCCGGTGCAATACCAGGAGGTGTTGTTTTTGACCCCTGTTCACAGCAGGAAAATGCCAGAGATTTGGGGGAACATTAGCGAGCACAGGGTTTACATTACCTCCACCTCCTCTTAATCCGGACCAGAGAGTGGGCAGCGGGGGGGCTGAAGGCAGGGGGCAGGAGCAGGGGAGAAAGGCTGACAGAAGAGACAGCGAGAGGATGGGATAGTCGGTTTTGGGACAGTTACTTACTAGGACTTAGAGTACCAAAAGAGTTTAAAGGACGGTGTGTCCTCTGAAAAGCAGCCTCTGTGTTTGTGATTAGGGCAGCTCCAGGGCTGCAGCAGGTCCCGTCCCTCCCGCCAGCACCCAGCGCGGCAGGAGCCCTCTGCTGCTGCTGGGCAGCGCCACCTCCTCCGGATTGGTGAGCAAATGTCCCAGAAATCCTAGGAGACTTTGCAAAAAGATCACATATCTCCACTTTAAAGGTTTTTTTTAAGGAGCACAACAAGTGGGATGGCAGGGTGGCCAGAGAGTTGCTCCCACGCTGCTTTCCTTAGAGCTTTGCTGCCAGGTATGTGCACAGCGTCATGGGCAGGGTGACTCCTCCGTTTCCTACACTTATTCCAGGCCAACCATGTCCTGACTGAAGACTGGAGGCAGCTCTAGGATGGGTTAATTTGTGAATACCCCAAACATTTCTTTTGTAGCAATTCTCATGTCTTTTTTTCCAGGCAAGGAAGGTTCCAGGCTCTCCTCCAGCACAAGCCGAGCTGCCTTTCTCCTCCTGTTCTTGTGCAGTTGTCCAGGCAGAGCATCTTCAGCTTGGCAACGAAGTAAAAGCAGTTGAGTGCTTCTTGAAGGACTTGGTGCCGGCTATAAATTGGCATTTCCCGGCGCGAAGCCGGAGCGCTGCAGCTGCAGCCAGGTCTCAGCTGTCCCCCCCCCAGCCCTGCTGTTATCCCCTGCACAGCGCAGTGTCCAGCCAGCTCAGGGTGGCCCTAGCATCGCACCGGCACCCGGAGATCTGCCGCGGACACCAACCGAAATGGCCTCCCTAAAGTTTGCAGTGCCAGCATCTCACCTCTTTAAGAGTGAAAATGTATATACCGAAGATTGTGGCTTAATTGATTGATTAATAACAGAAACCCTAATTGAATCCTCCCAGCTTGTACATAAGATGTCTTAATGTTAGAGCCTAGGGAGTAAATGCACAGCATGGAAGTATGAACTGCAGCACAACCAGTAACACTTTCAATTTAAAAGTCAATCTCATTATACAAGAAGCTGTTTTCTCTATCCCTCTGGAAAGGCAACAGCAATCTCCCATCTTCTCCCTACCAGAGCCACATGGTTTGTTAGTGTCTGTGGGAGATGCAAATACAAGCTTTTTTTTCATTTGTTCCCACCGCTGCATATCTGAGCAGTTCAGTAAATATTCATGAGGCTGCCATTGTAGGAGCTCTGAAAACTACAGAAAATATGCCCTCTGAGGTGACATGTAATTTGGCACTTCCCGCATGGAGAGGCAAAGGATGCAGCCAGAGCAGAAATATCCTAATAATTAAATACCTTGCTACAACCTAATCTTTTCTGTTTCTCATTAAACACAAGACACCTCAAACCTTTTCCATATGCACAGCCCCCTGTAACACAGAAGTTGCAGGACTAACGAAGAAAACAGTAGATTTTCACACACCATCCAGGAGAACACACAGCATCTAGGGCCAGGAATGCCTGGCATTTATTCCCAAATTCACACTTTATGGTCATGATGCTTTTAACTGTGGAAAAGAAAATCACTCCATGCTGAAATGCCTCCGGATCAGAACAGTCACTTGCATACGGTTTTCCTTGTCCGTAAGGGAGACTGATCCTGCTCTGTTATCTCCCCAGGCAATTCCGCATGTTCCTGACTTCCTGACACACCTTGAGCTGCAGAGGTTCTGAGTTCGTACGCTGGGTTTGACCATTGCCAAGGCTAAAGGCTGCTTGCTCCCTCCGGGAGCTTTCCAGTCCCTACCACTTGATGTCTATGAAAGAAGCCAGAGAGTGCCAGGAAAATGACAACATTAAATGAAAAAAAAAAAATCACCCCTTCAAGCATTCTCCATGTTTCGCTCCAGTCCATCATTTTGGTTTCTAAGACTCCAAATCTCAGAGGACGGGATCCTCCAAGTCAGAACAAGATAGCATCCCTGAGGCAGCATAAACCCAATGTCTCTCCCATCACATCCACGAGGTCATTCCAGACTCTTCTCTGCCATGAGGGCAAGAAACTGTCTGGAAGCCAAGTTCCACCCTTTTCCTCATTTTCACCTTTTTTCCTATCCATTTCACCAGCTTCCTCGTACAGAAGATCTGCCGCCTTCTAGACAGCTGTAATGTGGTCCAACAGATCAGAGTCCAGAGCGGTGTGGAAGGAAACGTTCCTTTTGGCCATTTTATTAAGGAGGTTAATGAACTGTTAAAGTGGATTGCTCCCAGACACTCGTTCTTGGATGTCTGCCATGGGGAGGCGCCTGCGCCTCTGCCCAGGAGCCCAGTGCCTGCGGGGCTCCAGCCTCTCCCTGCTGGCCATGGCACCAAGCAGGTACTCTGTCCTGGACAGGGTTTTCCACCCTACCCAACACCACCAGTTGGTGACTCCCCAGGGAACCAGGCAGACCTGTAAAATGCAACCTGCAGAGGAGTTTTGGGCACTGGTGGGATGGGGTGTACAGCAGAGGTCCTCCGCTAGGCCAGGCGAGGGCTTGGCCATGAGACCAAGAGGAAACCATGAGGCATGAGGGAGAACGGCTGGGGGCTGCAGACACAGAGCTTCTCAGATGCCCTCCTGGGCCAGCACTGTCTCCCTTCCTGCAGAGCAGATGTGCAGGGTGTCCGTGCACATCTGGATACCGATCCCTGGAGAAAGGCAGGAGGGTCCCTGCGTGGAGAGGAGCTCCTACTAGGAGCTTGTCCGGTCCCCCATGGAGGTGGGGGGGCAATGGGGGGGTACTCTGCACTTCATCCCTCCAGGTCCTCAGTTTGTGGTGCAGAAGACAAACACGTCCTACTGGTGCCACATGGTGATGAGACGGCCCCAGAGGATGCTTGATTGAATCCCATCTTGCCCCCACTTGCAAGCTGTGTCTATAACATCCTCTTTATAGATCCACCAGCCAAGAGATGTCCTGCCTCCTGCTTGTCCTGTTCCCTTTAACTACACCATCATTGGCATTTCAGTGTCATTCACGCTGCAATCTCGCAGATATCTGTTTCCTATTTGGATTCCCACCTGTCAGAGCACCTCTTTCCCACTGGCGGGATGGATAGTGAATGACCTTCAGCCAGTGAATGGTTATAGCCTTAAGACAACACAATTAAACATGTTTTATTGCTTAACACACTGTGTCAGGAGCCTTAGTTGTGTTTTTGTTCCAGTCTTCTATCGTTTTCAGAAATGCCTGGAACTGTGACAGCTCAAAGCGCCCGTGTACTTCTGCTCCCAGGTAATCAATAGAAGGCCTCAAGGTATCTCACGCTTCTGTCAAATACGGGATTTTTAGCATTTCCAAGACTTTTTTTTGGTCACTGCAAGGCTCCCCTCGCCCTCCCTCTCCGCCAGTGGCAAGGACACAGGGTGGCAGCGGAACAAAGCAGCCTGAACCACCAGTGGGAGGGTCCTGCGGGTGATTCCCAAGGAGAAGGGCATGGTGGGCTGCGTCCTGCACTGGGGGCTCCCATCACACCTCGGCCCCTGCATGCTGGGACAGCCAGTTGCCGGGGGGGGAAGCACTGGGATGGGATGGGGCAGAGCTGGGGACGGGCTGGGTGCTTGTGCGGGTGGGAGACGAGGCTCACAGGGTATTCACAAGAGCGATTCGGGCTGAAAACCAGTTATTTTCATCAGTGGAGATACTTGGGTTTCCCTCAGCTGCTGGGCTGTTGTTCTGGTTTTACCCGTCGTCTGCTGCTCTTCACAGAATCCTTGTGAATTAGATCCCAGCAGCAATTTACCTGTTTTTCAGAAAAACGCCTGTGTTCACAGGAGCTGCATTCCAGGATGAAATACTAGTTTCTTAGGGTACAAAAGGCTGTCTTTCCACTTTTGAAAATTATTCCAGGTGAAAATTAAACATTTATGTATTTTGCAGGCTTGCAAGGCTTGTTTTTTCTCAGATGAAGATGACTCTCCACTATTACCCCATTTGCATCATCATGGGCTCAGTTGCCCTTTGTCTCGCTTGCCGGATCTCTGCTCCTGCCATATCTTTTAGCACTCAGCTCAAAACCTTTGGTTCAAACCTCCACCAGGTCGAAATGGTGGCTGCAGACATTTTGAGTAATACCTGATTTCTTGGTAAAGAGTCCGCTTTCCGTTGTGGCCTCTGTGAATTATTCTTAGCTATTTCTTAACCGTGCAAAGTCAGGACGTCTGATTTGTGTGAACTTTTTAATAAGCCCTCTCTCCCAGCGTCTCACATTTATGTGTAAATGACTCCTCATTTCCTGAATCCTTTACCCAACTGGCTTGTGCGATTGTTGTCATTAGTGGTTTTAACTGCATTTAAATTGTGGTGATCTGCCTGTGAGCTGGGTTGCTCAGGGAGCAGTTGTTTGACACCTCCATCATTTCTGTCTTGATCTAACCTTTTTTGCCACCGGTAAATGCTTTGGGTGGCGACTCGCGGCCATGGCAGGGCTCTGCCCAAGGTGTGAGGTCTGTGGACACAGGGCAGTTCCCACAGGAATCAACACGTTTTGCTGCTGACCAACCTCTTTTCCTAGTCTTTCTCCTGCAAGAGCTGTTTGCTGCCTTCCCTGGCACATCTCTTGGAGGGAGATGATGCTTGTGCCACATGCGGATTTGATGGGAGTTTTTTTTGCAGAACCCGAATCAAACTAACCAATTCCTAATTAGGCTGCAACTGGGCAATGCTGGCTTTGCCTAAAGGTTTCCTGATGACAGAGGATGTCCCTCACCCCAAGCAGAAGCCCCTTTGCAGTGGTTCCCCTTCAGATCCGTGCCCCGGTGCAAGGTACCACCTGTCCCCACAGCCAACCAAAGGCACTGGGGGAGGCAGAGGTATTTTTTTCTCATTAAGGCTTTTAGACCAGCACTGTCCCTGGGCCAGATTCACTGCAGCAATGTAGGGCTGTGTGCAATTTGAAACCGTTTGCATTTCAAGAATTTCTCTTGGGGCTCCAGAGGCTCCTCCGCGGCTGCGGGGGACGCGGAGCCTAGAGGCAGATCAGGGCAGCCTGCACAGAGAGCTGCTAAAATCCACCGCTCACCGCTCCAGGCTGTGGGTCACCATCCTCCGCAGCGTGACACCTTCCTGAAACGCCACGGTGAGCATCCCCAGGTGGCACTCGGCAGCAGGGGGCTGGTGCTGGGCAGATGGCAACGTTTCGTTCCTGGTGAGGTCGGGAGAGCACTGTCTGGCGTGAGGAAGATCAAGCCTTCCTCCTTCAGCCTTGCAAAGTCACTTCTGCAGCAGAAGCAATGGCACCCCTGAGCAGCCCAAGCCAAGGATCGCTGCCATCGCTGTCCCACCCCCAGGTCTTCTGGGCACCCCACTCCAGGGACCCTGAGGTTGCCACTTCTTTCATCCCTCTTAGGTGCTCTCCTGCTGCTCCTTAGTTGACAGCGGGCTCCGCTGCACCACCATTCTCCAGCAGCACACTGGGTCACATTTCCACTGCAAGCTTCTCCAGTCCTTCAAAAGCCGCTGTTGCATGGCAAACCAGTTCCCTTCCTCCTCCTGGCTCCGTCTGCCTCCCCAGGACCGGACCAGTCGCTACCTGTGTCCAGCTGAGCAGAAAGTGGCACCTAGAGCCCCGGGTGGACATGGGCTCCGTGGTGGCACCGGCTGGTGGCAAGCTGGGAGGCCACGAGGAGCCAAAGCCATCACCCTTGATTGGAGAATCCTGACACAAATGGCAAGAGAAAAACAAATAGGGAGGGAAATGAACAAATTATACCGATAATTGGTTTAAAAAATGCATCAAAGAAAAATGATATCCAATAATACTGCTGGTTCCTAATGAATGTGTGTGTAATAAAATCAGGCTGTTTGGGCCGTGGTTAGCCCTGCACTTCACATCCCCAGATTAAAAATGGAACATCTGTGATGATTTAATTTACATGTTAATAACAAACAGGCCTCCAGAAACCAACGAATAAATGCCTTTTATTGCCGGCGTATCTTTTCCACTGCAGCTTGAATGAAAACTCTGGTAATTAATTGTTTTAAGCGATTCTATTAAAAAGTGTCTGGAAGTGCTGTGTGCCGAATGTTTATGTGGGCAGGCAGACGAGAAGAATACAGACGAGGAAGCAGCCTGCTAATTATGTGCCTTTTTAAAATTCACTGCCTTAAAGACATGGGATACTTTTAAACATGGAAGTCGACCCGGGCACATTTATTTTTCTCCATTGTTCCTTTCCAGTTGAAAAGTTTGCAATTTAAAATAAATAGCAAATCCTGATGTTGCTGTGTTCCTTCGCGGGGTGAAATGGGAGTAAAAGCAGCCGCTGTGCCTGGACTTGTGGGCGCACCGGGGTTTGGCTGCGGAGTGGCCATGTGTCCCCTGCGAGCATCACCACGTGGTGCCATGGGACGTGGGATATGGGATGTGGCACCCTGGCCAAAGACTGCCTGCGCACCCACCAGCTCCGCAGCAGCCGCTGAAGCACCCTGAGATAATCACATGGTGGCTCCAGCCTTTCTCTCAAGATGTGTTTATTTTTAAAAGGAAACTCTTTCAGATGCTCTCTGCTCGGAAACAGAAGGAAGGCACTTAAGATGTCAAAATGCAGAGATAATACTGAAACACTTCCCTTTCTCCAGCCCTGCAAAATTCAGGATGAGGGCTTGGGTATTCAGTGTCAGTCAATCCTCTTCTCCTTGGCAAGTGAAATTCAGTATGTGTTTGCAGTGACCGCTCCTCCCTTGCGTCCTGCAAAGCACTGAGTTCCAAAGATGGAGAGATGCTGGACCTGCTGCAGCGGTGGGCTCAGCACTGGGAGGGTGACAGTCATGCTCAATGCAATCCGAGGATCTATAAGGAATTTTAAAAAATGAGAGCTATCCGATACAGGAGTCATGCACTGAAAGTTACTCACTGCCAATTGACGAACAGGATGGTGTAAGAGATGGGCTTACAGAGGCACAAGTCTCTTCGTCTGAAGAGCTGCTGCCCCGCAGTGCCCACAACGCCGCACTGCTGAGGCCACAGGCACCGCAGGGCTGCTGCCACCCCACCATGCTGGGACATGCTGGGACATGCTGGGATGCGGGAGCCGGAGTCAAGCAGAACTGAGCACTTCCCAAGCTCCGAAGCCAGAATTCACACACCTGGTACCCAGGAGCAGGGCTGGGCTTTTGTCATCCCAAGATGCTGCCTGCAAATCTACCTTCGTGCCCAATGCATTCCCTCAAATGAACATCACAGTTGCTGTTTTATCATTAAATGTATTCAGTCTGCTCTGTGGAGAGCATCAGCGGGCAGGGAAGCGGCTGCCCTGGGTGAAGGACACACTCTAGAAGGAGAGGTTGCCTTATCTAAGAGACAGCAGCCCCTGCAGAGCCCTGGTGGTGCGTGGCATCGGCGAGCCCATGGTAACGATTGTAGGGATGCTACAGACAAAGCCGTGCTAAGACACATCCAGAACGTGGCATCATCTCTGCCGCCGGCCACTTGCTGCTTCACCTCGAGCTTTGTTTTGCCACATCTGCCGTGGGGATGGGGACACGTTTTGCAGCAAAGTTGCCCTCGCTGCTCGCTTTGCAATGACAATCGCCAGGACTGGACCATCTGGGAAAAGCATCACAGCCCCTAACAAACCGCTCCACGGCTGCGGACCCAATTAGAGCTTGAAAGCAGAACGAAGCAGTCGGGTAAACACAGCGTCCATGCTGCCCGCAGCCTGTCAAACAGCCGTGCGGTGTCACAGCCCCTCTGCAGAAGAGCCGGCGTTGCTGGGAGGCTGGACAGGACCCGGGCTCAACGCCAGTGGCGAGGTCTCTCCTGCATCCAAAGTGCCAACACGTGGCTGTGGGAGCAAGTGCCGCAGTGGGAATCAGTCACCCCTGCAGCCTGAGACCTCCGCACACTACCTTCTGCTGCGGGCAAAGAGAAATATTCTCCTTCTCTTTCACCTCCCGTGATTTTATGTTTCATCCCAAAGTAAGCAGAAAGCTAAAGAAACCAAGAAATGCCCTTTTTACAAAATAAAACCACGGCAGAGCGTCTGGATGTTCATGCATGAGCAATGCTGGCCCCCATGGTGATGGCAGTCCCCTCCACGAGACAGCTCATCTGCCCTCCAAAAAAGATGACAAGTTTGCAGGGGTGTATTGCAGCTCTCCTCGTTATCCGCTGAGATGAGGACTCTTCCTCAATATTGCTAATTAGGTTAATCTGTTTGCTAATGTTTCGCTTTCTGCTATGATACACAGCAGCCAGTTTCGCAGATGTACCCTGTGCTGAATGTTTTTGCTTTTAGTTTGAGCATCATTTGTATGAAGAGCAAATGGAAGCTCCCAAGGAAACTTTTTCCTCTGATTTCATATTTTCAGGCCTTTTCCTTGTCCTCAGGTAAACCAACACTGCGTGGAAGCAAACAAATGTAAATATTCCAGGGCAAGCTTTGCCCCCATTGTTATTTTTGCACTGGAAAAAGGTTCTTCCTGTCAAATGGTACCTTTCCTTTCCTTTCTTGAAGGTGGTGATACCTGTGGATCAGACACAAACCTCCCCAGGTCCTTCCCTCCCTCTCTAAACCCCCTCAGCGCGAAGCAGCAGCTTTTCACAGGGTGTCTCCCAATGCGGTAACGGACAATTTCCCATCCCCACGGGGCGGGCAGCGTCCGTTTGTGTAGCATATCCATATCTGCTCACAGAAAACCCCTCTGTGTGACCCTGGTACTGCCTTTGCCTTCTAGAAATGCCCCTTTGAATAAAGAAGCTGTTTCCTCAGCTCGCCGCGGGTTGTGAGGATCAGAGCCTGGCTCCAGGCGACGGCAGGGGCTGCGTTTCCCTTCCTTAAAAACCCTCTGTACAAGCACAAATGATTGCGCCACAGATTACCATGAAAATGAAGGGGAGATGCGGATTCAAATCTCCGAAGCTTGTGTCCAGGTGCTTCCAGGAGGGAGAAAAAATGGTGGCTGAAAACTCTCTGCTCTCCAGGCACAGGGACCACCAACAAGGGGATCCTGTAGCCCTTGGGAGGCTGTGCTGGCCATGGGCAAGGCTGAGGTGAAGGTGGCTCGTCCTCACCCACAGCAAACTGTGCCGTGGACATGCCACCTTCGCTGGCCATGTCATGACATCGCCACAGACAGATGGATGGGGCTGTCCCTCCTCGCTAGGACCCCGGTGACCGCGGCCAGCCTGAGCTTGGGTGTTTGGTGGCTGGTGAGGAGCATCCGGTGGCACAGTCCAGGCATCCCGGCGTTGCCACCACTGCACCCAGCTGGCAGGTGGGGATGGGGAAGGGGGAGGGCTGGGTACCGCGCAGGGCCAAAACCGACGGGTGGGTTATTTATAGCGGGTGGCAGGAGGACAATCCTTCCAAACTAAAAATTACTCCTAAACCACAGCATAAATCTCAGTTGCCAGCAGACAGCGAGTGAAGCAAACGGGCAGGAAGCTGAATGGGCTGCAACATTTCTGTTGTTGTTTGCTATTAAAAGATAGGGGCAAGGAAGACAGAAAAAAAATATCTGTAAGGTGTGGGATTACACATTTGTTGGAGTAATTACATCCACAATTCTACTGGGGTGACAGGGAGCTCCCCCATAATCACCGCCAAAGAGGCTACAGACTAATGTGCTCTAATGAGAAGGGAAGACTTTTTTTTTTCCCTCCCTCCCTCTCTGCCTTTCATGTCATGATTGTTGCGAGCTGAGAGCTGCCCCTCTTCGCCAGGGGTGCACGGCATTCAGTATAGGCTCCATAGCACCACAGAAAAGAAAAGCCCACTCTCCTCCTTTGTTTTGCAGATGAAAAGCTCTCTTTCCCTCTCCCTCAACTGAATGCCATAAGACAAGGTCCTTCAGCGCACGCAGAGTTTGGGCAAGCCTTGCCATGGCTGGCTCCCCCCGGGCTCCATGTGCAGGGGGGCATTGAAAATAAACGCCGAGGAAATCTCTGGTTCCATTCGAAAAGCACCTGGGAGCATTTAGGGAGGCTCCTCTGCAGGATGGAGAAAGCCTTCCCTCTTTTCTCCCTCCTCCTTTCTCTTTGGTTCTTGTTTTCAGCTCAGGTCCACCACGTTTGTTCCCCAGGGGCTAAGGCAGCTTTCCCAAAGATTTCTCTTCAAAAAAAAAAAAAAAAAAAAAACAAGAAGAGGAGAGATGTTTATGCACTGGAAGCGGGAGGAGGACAGGGAAGCAGTTCCCTGTGGATGGGTATTTGCAGAGAGAGGGTACCACAGGTGGCCAAGGGGACGCGGTGAGAGGAGCCGTGGTGCCGGGACAGCACTCGGCACGGTGCCGGAGGGGGCTGCCAGTGACATGTCACCTGCATCTTGTTTGTGATCCCCCGGGATGAAATCATGGGGGTGAAATCACAGCTCAGGCTCTTCCCTGGGGCCAGGATTCGCACCTGGCAGAGGACCTTCTCTGAAGCAGAAGGAAGAGGGAAAGTCTGGGATGGGGAGAGATGGTGGGTGCCCGGGCTGGTGGTTGGGTGGGTGCTGGGGATGGGCATAGACCCCAGCCCCGTGTGTCAAATGACAGACCCCCAGCCCAGGAGCCAGCTCCCTGCGAGCAAGAGAGAGCAGAGCACCGGTGCCTGTGCCGTACCCTCGTGGCTGCTGAGACCCATCACTGCTGTGACACCCTGCCATCCCCAGGGCCACGCATCCCCAAGTGCCCTTCTGACACTGGTCATCTGGCCACATCCCCCAGATTGCAGCGGTCATGGCCCCAAAAAGCAAAATTCCCTCGTTCTGGCCCAGAGGGAACAGCTCTGTCCCCACGTTGAGCAAAAGGAAAGAGCCACTTGTCAACTCTTCAGTCAGTCAATATTTCACTGAACTTTGTTTTCCCTATTTAGTACAATTAAAATCCCAAGGAGAAGCCTTGTATAAATCAAAGTTCTTTTAAAGTGTACCACGCAGACACACATATCGGTGCCTCTGCACAGCGTGTGCCAGTAAAAAATATGCAACCCCCTTTGGCAACACAAGCAGAAATAAGCAATTTAGGATCTTAAAAGATAAAAGATAATAAAAGTAATTAAGATAATTAACCACCCTGAAGAGAGAAGAATTTACTGCTGTAAATTTTGTACTTAGTTTTAGATGGCAATATCGCAGCTGCCACTCCACTTAATATACAACACATCAAGGCGTGCTGCCTCTGCCGGCGTCGTTAGCTGGGAGAGGGGCTGGGTGTAGCACAGTTATGGGCGGTCACGGCGCATGAGGCTTTGCAAAGTCTTACCCAAGACCTGAGGTGATAGGACTGGGATGGGATGGGACGGGATGGGATGGGACAGGAGGGGATGGCACGGGATGGGATAGCACAGGATGGGATGGGACTGAACACGATGAGATGGAACAGAATAGGATGGAACAGAATGGGATGGGATGGGACTGGACAGGATCAGATGGGATGGGGCTTCTCAGCTCTCAACCAGAGCCCACTTGGTCCTGGCTCATGCTGGGGTGAATTCATCATTCGCACAGGACCAGGAATAGACAATTGGTCCTTTTCTCATCAACCATTTGCCAGGTTTCCAAACAAGTGTGTTGTCTCATGCTGGCTGTCATGCTTCAGATGAACCACCTGTGAGCATCCCAAAGGAAATGAAACGCTCCTTGAAATTCTCCGTTGCCTCCAAAGCTAGGCTGCTGCTGTGCTTTAGTGAGCGCACATCATGCTACTGCTATTGCCTTGTTGTTTCCTCTTCTCCCTATCCGTCTGTATCCCTCTGTTGCAATCCGGCTCTGCTAACAAGGTTTCTGGGATAAGGAGTGGTTTTAGCACCATGTTAAGTAGTCCCCAGCACAGAGGGGGCACAACCACAGCTACAAGCGCTGGCCAAAGCCAACCGACCCTTCACTGTGTGCAGTTTCTTGCCCTCTCCTTGCTCCCCATCACCTGTCCAGCCCAACTGCTCGTCCCCATGTACCCATGCCGCAGTGTGCATGTGGCTGGGCCAAGGACAAGGGTCCCTGCTGCTGGTGGGGGATTGTCTCTGCTCCCAGGGCTGCTGCCTTCGCTGGCATCACCTCTGGTGCTGCCTGGACTTCTCCAGGAACCACCACCGCTCATTAATGTGGCAGAAAACTAATGCAAGGAAAGCTCCAGGTGAGAGCTGACTTGATTCATTCGCAGGCAGAGAACCAACAAGCTCAGTGCCAGCATCCATGATACGCGGGGGTCCGTGGCAAAGAAGGAAGGGCAGGGTGGCAGTGGGAGGACGTCCCCCTGCCCGCTGAGGCGTGAGCCCTTCCCCGGGGGGGCTGGATCCGCGGATGGGCAGCTGGCAGCGGAGACCACCAGCTGCCTCCGGCCGTTGGGATGCTCCCACGGCACCACACTCAAACGTTTCTAGAGAAACCACATCCTGAAAGAGCCATCACCACCCACAGGAAGGGAACCGGCTGCGGTGGCCGTGCAAGAAAGATAGAGAGGGGGTGACTTTGTACACAAGCAGAGGAATTGCCTGGATGTAAAAGAGGGAAAGCTGCAGCTGAAAGCATTCCCTGGTAGACACAAGGAGGCTCCAAGAGGCAAGAGACTGGCCAGCACTTGGGTTTGGTGATAGGCAGTGGCTCCGCAATAACATCAGCCCAGTGAATCCCTCCCTCCATGAATCCAGCCTCCTTCTCGCCCTCCAAAACCAGGCAGTATGTGCAGAGTGACCCCAAAAGTCATCAGCTGTTCAGCCTTTTCCACAATGTCCCCCACCGCACTGCCTCCCTTGTCCTGACAGGCTCATGGCTCCTCTGGGGTCCCTTGGCCACCAGCAAAGCCACCCAAAGCTGGGGTTACCCCTCACTGCCCTTAGCTCCATCTGGGCTTCACCTTCTTGGGTTCATCCCCAAGGACCTAAGCAAGGGTTTCACATTCCTCCTCTGTTGCCCATCCTTGTTCCCGCATCTCACACACTCTTTTTGAACATGTTCATTCATTAGGAAGCCCCTCGCTCAGCCAAGCCGGGCAGAGCCGGCCCCCGGCAGAGCTGGCTGCTCCGCACGCCTGGGCAGGAGCTGGACACGCGAGAGCTTAGGGAAGAGTTGGAAACAATTACAGTTTATTGAAACCAGTCTGCCCAGTGAGCGTAGACATGAAAAGGGGGAGCGACACCAGGGCTATGGGGAGAGGAAGATAAGATCCAGCATGGTTTTAAGCTCAGTTTCCTAATTAAATGCAATTTATGTGATGGGGCTGTCCATGCCTGTCTCTATCTGGCTACATGTCTGCTACAATAACTTTTTAATCTCCTGGCAGATTTCAACCAAATCTGACAGAAGTGTGGGGACAATGACATTCCTCCACATTCCATGACAAAGTGCTCCTGCATGGGGAAGGCTGCCCTGTCCCTATCCCTGTCCCTGTCCCTGCCTGGGGCCGGCGGCTGGCAGGGCTCACCCATCACCGTGCAGAGTGGGGCAGGCACAGGCGAAGGCTCTTACAAACCGCCCCGACCGTGGACAACTTTTGACAGAGCTCACGAATGATGGTGAGAGACAGACTTGTGAGAAATAAGGTCTGGTTCCCAAAACCCTGCGGGGTTGCGGGAGGTGTCAGCACCATGGCTCCAACGTGGACACTTGGCCCCAGCTGCCCTCCCCACAGCCCAGCACGTCATTCCTGGTTTTCCTTATCTTTGGGAAGGGCGAGGTTGGCAAAGGCTGTGACCACGGCTGTCCCCATGAGGGGAAAGCGACGGTTTGAGCAGGACCAGGGGCTCGAGGGGGAGGAAAAGCAGTGGGGAAGGGGGCCTGCAGCAGGGCTTGGGGCAAGTCCTGCCTGTGGGAAAGCCCTCGCTGCCTCCATGCTGCCCCACAGGAGCTGCGTGACCGCGGCTGGGCGAAATACAGGGGGCGTGGGGGATGCTGACACGTGGGAATGGGAAACAGCAAAACCCGCTGCACCTCAGCCCAGCCCTCGCCGGCTCTGCTGGGTACCATTCACCGGAGGGCAGCGCATTGCAAACACCCAGAAAATGTTTATTTGCCATAAGAAACCAAAGTCCCAGATCGCCTCCTCCTCGTCTGCCATCAGCTAATGCTGTTTATTGTATTGTAAATCTCAGCGAGCCCCTGGCCAGCAGCCCCCACAGCCAGGGACCGAACCCGCCGGGCTTCCTTGTGGGGCAAGTACGCGCCCAGAGCCCAGGCTCTGACCCGGAGCAGCTGGGGCTGCATTTCTGTTTGCGCCTGGGGGGGCTGGCTGAGCCCCCAGCCCTGCAGCGGAGGGAAGCAGGCGGGATTATGCAAGAGCCCTTTTTTTGGCTCTGGTCTCTGCGGTTCTGCTCAGTTCCCACAAGCTGCAAATAACAACAGGGAAGACGTATTTCCATTAACAACATATCAAGCGCTCCGTCTGCTCCGTTGTTTTTTCCTCTCTTGTCTATTTAAGCATGGAGGGCCTGCCCGTGGTGAAGGGGGATGTGGCAAGGGGGAGCACCTGGAGCCCCCCACATCCCCTCAACCGGAGCCCCGGAGTCCTGCAAACACCCACTGCAGCCCCAAAGACCCCAGCAGCCCTTCAACCCAGCCCATTCCCTCCTCTCTCGAGGGCATCCGAGCTTCAGCAGCGCAGATATCTGAGTATTCACCAACCCCTCCCTGAACTATACGATCAGCTGTAAAGGAACAACCAGCTTTACTCTTTTTTTCATGACAGGAATGGTAGAATTAAGAGGGAGAACCAACCCAGATGCTTAGAAGTTAAGCCAGAGTCTGACAAATGTGTATTCACCAGAAAATAGCTGTGAAGATCTTGTGAAGGAGGCAAATTTTGTGAACGCCACAAACTTTTTGTAGGTCCCTTGTAAGGAGACAGTATCTGGCTGTAAAGAATCCACTCCGTGTTCAAAGACACGCTTTGCATTTCCAAAAAGGAGAGTTTTTTCCAGAAGAGGAAAACTCTTAAAATGTCTCTTACTTTATAATACAAAACAAAAATAAAGGAAGATTAATTCTGAAACTTGGGATTGATGGAAGACACCCAGGAGCAGCAGCACCCCGTTCCTGAGGCTCTCTCCCCTGGGTGCTGTGCAGAGGTACGTTGCAGAGCCCAGTTGCACCCTCCTACCATCCCAAACCCTCCTCTGGTGGGAGATGGGCAAACTCTGGGTTACAGAAACGAGGTGGGTGCCTTTGCTTCAGGGTGAAAGAGCGATGGACTTTGGTCGCTGTGTTTCCCCTGCTCAACCCGCCTTGTTCTCTCAGGATTCATCCAGCCACCTTGGACACCTTCCATCCCATTTCCCCTCTTCCTCCGGCAGAGAATGAGAACCCTTCAAGTATTCCTGAAAATGCAAATGATACTGCATTTCGCTAATTGTCTCCTCATCCACCCTGCTCTCGAGAAACACAGCGGGTGTCAAGGTCTATCATCTCTCTTTAAAACACTCTTCAGTTTGGGGCTGATGGAGAAGGGTGAATGTCTGTATTGTGCACACAAGCAATTTCTGCAGCTCGGGAGCCTCCTCAATTCTTTTAAAATACAACCTTCAAGTATTCTCTTCATCATTTTTCAAATCCTTTTGTAACTGTCTATTGTTCAGCACAAGAAGCTCTTAGGAGCTGAGGCTGAGTTTCATTTAATTACTGAATCGCAGAGTGAGCGACAGCGAGCGCTGCCCGTGCCGGCTCCCCTGCTCCCTGCCCACCCCCTGCTCAGGGAGGACACCCCGGAGAGTGGGACAGCCCCTCCTCAAAGGCACCTCCAGGACCCCCCAACCCAAGTCCTATGTTCAAAAATGACCTTGCTCTCAGTGAAAATCAGCGGCATTGACATCCCTGTGAGTCAAACCCAGTTTTGACTGTGATTTGAGCTTTAGCGTCACTCAGGTGGTTTGGGAAAAGTACCTTAAGAGCTAAAAAGTGGAATCAGGTTGTGGTTCTTGGGTGCTGGCTGAGCTCAGCAACCGCATCCCTAGGGAAAAGGTCCGGGAATATCCTGGGTTTCTCAGCAGCAAGGAGAGGGACGAGCGTTTGGGGCTCCGAGCGCAGGACAGACACGTTGGCTCACCGCAGTCCTGCGGCACCCGCTCTGCAGCTCATCAGAATGGAGACGAAGCGCAGCAGCCCCAGCCCCGGAGCAAACGTGCGCTTTCATTTACCTTTCGCAAATCTTTGTCCAGCAATTCCAGTATCGGAGCCGCATGGGGGGAAACCTGAGAGGGAGGAGTTGAGCCAAAAAAAAAAAAAAAAGGCAGAAAAATCAGTTTATTTTATTCCAGAGTGACAAATGTATTTTAAAATGAAATCCAGAAGTGTTGCCAATGAGCCTTTGTTTGCTCTCACACAAAAGTCTCCCGGCCGGGCGCTGAGGAGCAGCAGGCGGGAGGAGGAGGAGGAAGAGGAGGAGGAGGAGAAGGAGGAGGAGGAGGGCAGCCCTGCTGAGGCCCTTCTCAGCTGCATTCCAAGGGGCTTTCTGAAAAGAATGAAGTGTTGAGCGTTTGCCAAATAAAGGAGGGGGGCAAAGGTTGCTATTTATCCCAGAAAAGTAGCCAACATTATGTCTATTGATGGGAAGGAACCTGAAGAATTGTGGGAAGGAAGAAAGTTACTTCAGCTGCCAATCAAGGGCCCAAATTTCCATGAGCTGCCAATCATAATTAAAAGGAATGTGGCAGTTCAGGAAGGTCGTGGCAGCAAGGATCTCCCTGAATAAACACCGGGTCCCTATTGAAAACCACTCCAAAGGCTTTGAGTGATAAAAACACTAACATCTACATGGATAATTGTTGTTGTTAGTCTCTAGGAGAGACTCCTCTTTTTCCATGATCATCCCCGGACCTGAGCGGTTTCTGTACACGTGTAGGGGCACAGACCCGAGGTGCAGGTGGGCTCCCGGGGCTGCCCCGCCGCAGGGGGGCTGCACTTGGTGCAGGCACTCGTCACCCCATTGGCATAGGGACACCCTGGTCTCCCCTTCCCCGCACCCCCCCAGTGCTCCAGGGACAGCCCGCAGCAGCCTGGCCTCACTGCTCCCTTCCCAGCAGGATTTTGGGGCAGTTTTCCCACAAAGTTGCCAAGCAGAAAAAACGCCTGTATTGTCTGGCGAACGCAAAACCTTTCCCAAAAGCGTCTGTGCCCGACGCTGACGGGGTCTGAACCGCTCGCAGCCCTGCTCAGTCTGGCCCACCAGACAGTCGTGTCATCTTCTGCTATTTTTGAAAACAAGTGTAAATCCTCTCACCTCCTCTGCTCAGCATCAGGGGTGATTTCCATCCTGGGAAAAAATGCCGATGGATACAAGGCAGGCAGCGCACTGCAAAAGTCAGGATGTTTAGGCTCTGCAGGATAAAATAACTTTTCTGACAGCCCGACTAACTGGAATAAAGACGGCTCAGCATCCCGGGAAAGATGAAGCTAAAATTCCCTATGAAAGACAGCTCTACAGAGGGTCTGAGGCCACCGTGGGGTGGGAGCTCTGCAAGGGGCAGGACTGGGCTGACTCCACGTGTCCATCCCATGGGATGATGCTGTCCCCAAGGAGAAGCAGGCGTCCTGCCCCAGGGGGGACAGACAGGCTCCCCCAGCGTGCCACGGAGCTCACCCGTGAGCCAGCCTACATCCCGCCGATGGTTTGCAATCCCTGCACTGTTCGCACGCACAGAGGCAAAGTGACATCTCCATACTGTAGTTCTGCTCACAATATTGGACCACAGTGGCCTGACAGTAGCTTTTCCTACAGGAGATATTGCCCACCTTGCTAATAAGGAAGGCTGTAATCTGGAATACAGACTCATAGAGCCATAGAATGGTTTAGGTTGGAACGGACCTTAAAGACCATCTCATTCCAATCCCCTGCCCTGGGCAGGGACAATTCCCACCAGCCCAGGCTGCTCCAAGCCCCGTCCAACCTGGCCTTGAACCCCTCCAGGGATGGGGCAGCCACAGCTTCTCTGGGCAACCTGGGCCAGGGGCTCACCCCCCTCAAACAGGAGGGTGATGGGGGAAGTATCAGAAATAAGCCGTGAAGCTTCCACCCCCAAAACCGGTTTAAAATACACCAGGAGAGCATGACACCAGCTGCCAAAGCTGCAAATTGCCGCCCAGAAGAGCAGCCCGGTGGCTGCGGCAGGGGCAGGGAGCGCAGGCAGCCGGGCACGCCAGCTCTCCAGGAGCTGCTCTTGTCGAACTGGTAAGGAGAAAATTGTTTCTGGGCAGGGAACCAGCAAAGGGCCCCCAAGGCTGAGGGGGCTGTAAGGAGGCAGAGACAGGGGCAGGACCCCCTGCCAGCAGGAATTCCACCCTCGCCAGACAAATTCTCGAACACGCTCAGGCTTTTTTTTTTCAGCACCAACCGCAGACTTCTTTTCCCCCAGGATGCTGCTCAGCACCCAGTGACAGCAGGGGGAAAAGGAAAAAAAAAAAAAAATCCCTTTTTGCATCCAAGCGAACTGTTTTGTTCTGTTCTGCTCTAACGTCCCCCACAGCAACGCCACGCGAGGGGTGCTGCCGATGTGGAAACAGCGCTTACAGCGCTTCCAATGTGCACCCGGCCACCCAGTTCCAGCCTATGCACACGTAAAAAGGCCACCAAATACCAGTGGAGTGGATAAAAAGGCGGTATGTAAGCTGTAAGTAAGGCACTATGCAAGACATACCACTGCTTGTCTAACATAGCTGACAGTAATTCCCTGCGCTCGCAGACATAATGGACAGGCAACTCGTATATAGACAGTGACATCCACAGCAGAGAGAAAAGCTCCTTCCTGTGTTTCTCCCGTGGGCTCTTCCAGCCTCCACATCCCCTGAGGTGAAATTCAAGGCTGTACATGACTTCTCCTGGTGGGGTAAACTGAGTTTAGTGAGCACCGTGTCCGGCTGCTCCCGGCGCAGGGATGCGTCTGCAGGGCGCGCGTGGGTGTGCGCGGCTTCTCCGGGTCTTCCCTGGGCTGCGGGAAGCACTTGACACGTGGTGATAATGCAATGTGACTTCCAGCTCCGCGCTGCCTGCTGCAACATGCTCCCCTTCAGACTGGCACAGATGCATGATATTTCACTCAATGCCTTCCCTGTCTTCTTTTTCTGTTGTTGTTGTTCTAAATGTATTTAAAAATTAGCTGTTTAACTGCCTCCACGGAGATGGGGCTTTAGAGGCAAAAATAAAACTTCTAACATGCCTTTAAGAGAAACAGTGATAAAATGCAACCGTGAGCTTGATTGAAAAAATATACTGTACAGTAATTTCCTCTGTAGCCATAATCATTCAAATCGCCTGGCACCGAGGCGATAATATTTAAAATAAATTGAAGCAAGCAAAATGCATTTTATGCCCACTCCTCTCTTCAGCTGTGCGGTGGCATGCACGGAGGCGCCTGGCAGAAACCTTACTGGCAAAAAGGACCTTAGGACCATTTATTGTGCTGCAAAAATGTCGAGCAAAAGCCTTAGTTTTGTGCCCCCAACCCAGACTCAACCAGAGCAGGGTGGGCATCGCCGGCACTGGGCAAGGCTGGGCAAGAGGCTGTGGTTCTCGGGGGCTGTGTCAGACCCACCACGGCTGCCCTCGCTGGGATGCCTCAGTCCACAGAAGCTTCCGTGGGATGTTTGCAGGTGAAGGTGTCGGATGGGCATCTTCCGAGGACGATGCAAGTGACATCTTGACATCCCCCCAGTGCCCAGGCTCAGTGCCGAGGCTCTCGCCTCACTCCGTGGGGATGACGGGGAGAGGGTCCAGTGGGACCTTGCCTGACACTGTCCCCAGGTCAGGGATGCTCCTCAAGGTAGCCCTGCTGGGGCTGGCACGGGGGGCTGGTCGCGTCCCTGTGGTCAGTGTCACTCCTGACCAGGTGCCTACGCTGGTGCCCATACAATGCCCCGTGCAGGGCTCATTCATCAAGCCCTTGATGTTTAATTAGGAGGAAAGTCCTCTCCGTCTTACCGCTCAGTTTGCACCTCGGCGGGGCCAGGGAAGATAAGCTCTATGACATGCACATGATAGAGTACAAATAGTGTCTGTCGCATGATGTATAGAGCCATCTGCACAGCGCGCTCCGCTCCCGCTCTCCCTCCCTCTCATTCACTCTCCTTCCTCTTTCTCTTTTTACATTCATTTACTCTGTGGTCAGGTGCCGAGTGTGTGTTTGGAGATGTCTCATTTTTCCGGGTGTCAGCGACATTTAATGCTCAGGGGGATGCCGGGGGTGGGGGTGGCCATGGCTGTGCACCCATGGCCATCCTGCTCCCTGGGCTCCCCAGGCTTCACACTTCCCTGCTGGGTATCTCGGGGTGGCCCCAGGGGGACAGGGAGCCATCAGGCACATCCCTGAGGACAGACACCCAACGAGGGCATTTGAAACAGGCAATCCCCAGGGCAGGAGCTGGATTTCTGACGATGGGGATTGTCCCCTGTGTCACACCTCTGGACCATCCAGGGCTCACCTGGGGACTGCACCCTGCCCACGGGTGCCCATGCCCATGCCCTGACAAGGGACACATCTTGTGCCCAGCATGCTCAGGGCCTTGTTAGCATTCCCAATCCACTGGATGGGGCTTTAGACATCAGAAGAGCAGGCTGAGAGGGGATCTCACCAAGGCTCATCTATAGCTAAAGGGGGGGTGGCAGGAGGATGGGGTCAGGCTCTTCTCAGCGGTGCCCGGGGACAGGACAAGGGGCAACGGGCACAAACTGGAACACGGGAAATTCCATCTCAACACGAGGAAAAACTTCTTCACTGTGAGGGTGGCAGAGCCCTGGCCCAGGCTGCCCAGGGAGGTGGGGGAGTCTCCGTCTCTGGAGACATCCCAAACCCGCCTGGAGGCGTTCCTGTGCCCCCTGCTCTGGGTGACCCTGCTCTGGCAGGGGGTGGGACTGGGGGATCTCCAGAGGTCCCTTCCAGCCCCTGCAAGTCTGGGATTCTGTGATTCTGATTTTCCTGTCCAGGTGAAGAGCCGAGGTCAACATCCCTAGCCAGGCTGGACAGGGTGGTATGCCACCCGCAGTTATCAATGAATTACAAAAATCCAATGCCGTGCAATATGAGAGTCAAAAAGGAGCTCATCTCAAACCTGTGATCATGTGAGCGGTGTTATCCCAGCCCATTCTGGGGCCTCGGTGGCAAACTGGGCCCCCGGGAAGCTCGGTCAGTGCTGGCTGGGTGGGGGGGGGACGGACGGACCCTGCAGCAGCCTCTGGCACCGCTCCCAACCTGCACAACCCCCCGCGAGCAAGCGCATTTTCGGGGGATGCTGTAATCTCACAGGCTGCCCTCCCTCATCCCTAGGGAGGTTTCGCTTCGCTCCTCCCGCGCAAGTCGGTAACAGGCCTCCATCTGCAGCAATTCTTAGGGAAGTCGTAACGTGGAGCAGGATCCCACCATCGTCATCCTCGTGTGGGAGCACAGGGCAGGGAGGGAGGCAGAAGCAGCCCCATGTCCCTGCTTGCCGAGGGGTCATCTCACAACACACACCCTCATGAGTGGACTCCGCACCACGAGGACATCAAACCCATGGATGGCAGCGGGCTCTGGTCTCCCTCCGAGGTGCCAGAAACGGCGTTGAGATAATCAATAGCAGGAGCCGTGGGGTTTACGAATTGCGTGTCATTCATGCAAATGGCAAATGATGAAAAATAACACTTAACTGCCCTTTGTGCACAGACAGCTGGAAAAGTTTGCCCTTTTCTTAGTGTTAGTTAAGGCTAACATTAAAATACTCACTACGTTCTTGGTGCCTGTTCAATATATTTTATATAAGTTTAATAAAAAAAATTGCTAAGATCATTGGAAGGGTAAATAACTGCCATGCTGACATTGCTTCTATTTAAATCAGCTACACACTGCGTGCGTACATCGTTTGCATAAAACAATATTCAAGTAGGGTGATTTTAATGTTCTGTGCTATTTCTGACTCTCTCTGGATTGCTGTTTGCATATATTTGCATACCCTAGGAGAATTAAACTAGGAGTATGTAAATGAGCTTGCAGGCTCTGTGGTGGAGGAGTTTCTTCAGTTCTACAAAGCAGCTCCTCCAGCACCACCCCCCCCTCCTTGGTGCCATGCTGCCCCCGCTCCGCGGCCAGTGCCGGGGCTGGAGCAGGGGGACCCTGCGGGCAATGGAGCGGTTGTTGAGGGGCTCAGACAACCTTGGCTGGGGGGAGGCAGGCGCTGAACATGGGAGACACAGGGTGATAACCACCCTTGGATTTCTTCCGCTCCCTCTTCTCATCCTCCCCCCTCCCCGAAGGCTCCCATATCCCCCCCTGGGATCCCGCTCTCGTTTCCAGCACTGGCTCTGGACAAAAGGAGGGGCACGCAATGGAGTGCGGCAGATCACACCCTCTCCTTGGTGCAGAATAAATCCGCATCCCTCCTGCTGGACCTGGCTGCTCAGCACCCCACCACCCCAGCCATACGGCACAGCAGTTCCAAACACCGGGGCATCTCCGCAGCTCCCGAGTCCTGCTGAGACACCGAGGGTCCAAAAATCCAAAACAAAGGCTCCTCTGGTGCTCCCTGCCCTTCCGAGGGGAGTGAGGATGGTGGGAACAGTTTTCAGTGCCGTGTGATGAATCTCCAAGAGGCCGCATGGGGGCTTAATTAAGCAGCCTGGTGAAGTCTCAAATTTTCCTACTGATAATTGCTGAGCAGCCGTTATACGGACTGCCTTTCCCCACCGGCACAACTGAGAAAACATAGCAAGGGTCTCGGCCACAGCAGGGTCGCCTCCACAGTGTTGACAGCTGGATGCCCAGCTCCTCCGGTAGCACTTAGAGAGCATCAGGGTGCAAAGCACCGCAAAGGTCTGCACCGCTCAAGTGAGGGCTGATCGTGCCCCTAGTGTCAGATATGCATTCAGGGAGACGTTTCTCCCCCTCACTTTGTGACCAGGCACCCAGCGAGGGGTGGTTTATATGCACCCTGCTCAGCTTCTGTCCCCCAGGCACCCCGGGCTCCATCCTGAAGAATTAAGCTTCTGACCCCAGTGATAATGTAAAGGATATTTGATTATTTGCAGCATTTTCTTGGTGATGACAGAAAGCTGTGCCCCAGTGCAGCCCGTGGCTGGCAGCCAGCTGGGCGCTTCCCCAGGAGCACCCACCTTTTGTGGACAGATTTGCTGGTCCCTAAAATAATGTGATGCTGATACCTGCATGGAGAAGTGCCTTGGTGCCCCACGGGACCGGCCAGACACTCACTGGGTGCTGCTCTGCACCCCTACTGCAGTGGGTGGCAGGAGACGGGCTCGTAGGATTCCTGCCGTGGCCTGGGAGCAACCTGTGGACAAGACACGGCTTGGGCAAAGCACAGCTCCGTGCGGGCACCGTGGGTGCAGAGCACCTACAGATGTGTGCAGGTCACAGCACCTACAGATGTGCGCAGGTCAGAGCGAGGTCCCCGAGGACTTCCCAGCTTAAGGGCTGAGTCTGCTGCTCCTGCGTCCCAGGGGGCCTGATGGACATCCTGGGATTTGCAAATGGATCCCAAACTGTTCCTGCGCTCGCACACAGGCAAGCAGCAGTGGGATGCCCTCCGTTATGCACTATGAATCATCGTTTTGTCCCTCGTAAGGGCCAAAGCTAGAGACGCGCATGAGAAGGCGATGCTCCCTCCCTGGAGGAGAGGTTCCTCAGAAGCCTGGAGATGACCATAGGCCACCCTGCTCAGCCCCCCACACCGGTGTTTTGCAAAGGGTGAGTCGCCGGCCATTCCCATAGCTCCACATCCTCTTGTTGAAGGCTTCTTTTTAATAATTAAAGAGGTATTGGCTTGTTGAGCTGGAGAGATCATTGCCGTGGAGGGAGTGGTAATAACTTTCCACTACAGAAGGACTTTTTCATTCTCCTGCTGATCATGACTTGGCTTTACTGTAAATTCAACACATCCTCGCCGACACCTGAAGGTTAAGGGGGATTTTCCTGCACTAAATCAAAGCGGAGACTAGTTTCTTCTGCGAGAAGAATCTGAACTGGCTTAAAAGGTCAAACAGTTGAGCATAGGATTTGGGTGGTTGTTTAAGGTCATCAGGCAGCCTGCTCTTGTCAATACATCAATTATTAACAAGTCATTGGAGTTAAAATGAATTAGCCTTTTCCCATTCCTTTAACAGGATTAGCAAACAGTAAATAAAAATAATTGTGGAGGTAAGCAAATCAGGCGCCCAAAGGAGCTTGTGCAGGTCAAAGGTGTGTGGCAGGTCCCCACATGCATCCCTGCAGCACCCTGCGTGCTGCGCGCCCACCCGGGGCTGGCTCCGAGCTGGGCTCCCCAGCCTCCCCCCGCCTCACCCCTGGGCGCAGCTCATGGCTGGTCACCAGCCGGAAAATGCTTGCCAACCTTTGTGGCCAGGATGGCCTCAAGCCCTGACCCTCGGCTTGCTGCAGGACTTGGTTGTCCCCCAGGACCTCAGGCCACCTCTGATGCCAGGTAGGGCCTGGAGGCTCTCAGAGATGCTGAGTGACCCTTAGGATATAAAACTCGCTGCTACGCACCTTGCATTTCACCCAAGAGGAGTCACAACACACCTTGTTTTTCCGGAGACCGTGGCCAACACAAATGGGAGAGGGCCGGGACAGAAATTCAGCCACGGATAACCACCACCCGCTTACGCAGGGGACAGAATTTATTTCCAGTTTGTGGGCTCAGACCAAGCTGCAAGAGGAAAAAGTAATTAAAAGAACAAGAAGACCGAGACTATGCGAGGCTTGATTACATGTTTAGCAAAACAAGAAAATGTATTTTCTCTCCTGTGCCCCGTTGCTGCAATAGCGCTAGCGTTACATTTAAATTTCCTCGTGGGACGGCGGGTTACAGCAGCAATCAGTGGAATTCACTCCTGGTGAGTCGGCAGGACAGGCTCCCAGCTCTCCGCAGAGACACTGGGAGGGAGCTGGGGTTTGGACCCTCGTGCTGGGATTCTCTTTTTGGTGGGTGGAAAAACATTAAGCATATTGAATGATTTTTTTTTTTTCAGTTTACATTTTTTCATGACATTTTGAATTTTTCATATCCAACTCAGACCAAAATTCTGAAACCCAGAATGGCTGTCAGGGATTTTACCTCTTCCTTTCTTCTCAGTAGCAAAATGGGAATGCAAGGGACTGAAGCAAATGGGAAAAGAAAAAAAAAAAGAAAAAAAAAAAAAAGAATTATTCTTTCACAGGATTTGTAACATGCTTAAAAGAAAAAAAAGAAAACCCTACGGGGAAACTTTTTTATGTATTAACAGTCTTTTTATCACATCAAAATTTTAAGATATATTTTTGTCTTGCATTAGTTTTAATAAATGTGTCTTAGCGGTTCGTATTATCGCTGTTCCTGGACTAATTAAATGTACACATACATTTTTAAATCTTCGCTTTACTTCAGCACTCTCTGCTTCAATTTTATTTAAGAGCTTATTTAACACCTTGCACAAAGCCCTTTGAAATTCCTTCCAGAAAATGTCACACCTTGCAGAGAGAATATAGCCTTTCAAGAACATAAAACTACATTTGTACTAACATGCAAACGCACAAACACGCACGGGGGCGGGTGCCCAGATGCCTGGGGAAGGCTCTGCCTTCAGTTCTCTCCTGGCTCTCAGTCTTTTTCTGCAGCCCCCGGGGGCACAGGGATGCTCATTGCCCCCCCAAATTCATCCTCAGCCCAAGCGCTGCTTGAGCAGGGAGCAATGAGGTTTCTCCCAAGGACTAGGATTTAGAATCATGGAAAAAATCATAGAACGTGTTGGGTTGGAAGGGACCTTTAAAGGTCATCTAGTCCAACCCCCCCTGCAGTGAGCAGGGACATTTGGCCCCCGCTGGCCTTGAAGGGACCAGAACAGACAGCGCAGCGTAAAATTGAATGTATGTTAAAGCAGCAAAGTTAGAAATGAGATCCCCTCTTTGGCTTTAGCATGAATTAAAGTATTTCTCTTTTATACCAGACTTTTGGAAAACATCAGCCTGATGGTGTCCACCAGCATCAACTCGCAAGTCCCCATTAGTCCCCGGCCTAAAATGCCCCCTCTCTTCCAGAGATAATCCCCCTCCCCCAAATCCCTGGCATTATTTGTTTAAAATAAGACGCTGGAACTTGTCAGGAGACTTTTTGCAGCATATTGTTTTAAAGAAGACATTCAATTACCTCAGCTGCAATGCTTCACTGTGCTCTGATGATCTACTAAGGGAAAAATAACTAATATGTAGCATGTTGTGTCATAGACAATTATAGAGAACATCGCTTTTAAGGAAACAAGACTTGTGCCCAATTGTGCAGGATTTATTAAGTTTGCTGGTTTACAGCAACATGGCAAACTAAGGGAGGGGAACACATTTGCATTCCCTTCTGCAAAACCCTTGCTGCGGGAGGGGAGGACTATTTTTTCCTCCCCTCATTAAAAGGCAAGGAGTTGGTAGGGCCGCAAAGGATTGAGATAAACATCTCGACAGACACACGATTATTTCCTCCTTTAGTTGTACGCAGCGTGAGATTCTTATGTGGAAACAAAGCGATTTGGCTCTAGATTTATAGAAGGAGCAAATGATTTGGTCCTACATGATGGAGCATATCATGCATATTTTGTGCCTTCGCTCGTGGGCATACTCAGCTCGGCACACAAGACTGATGGAAGGGAGGCAAGAGGGAGAAGAGCTTGGGAAAATGTGACATTATGCACAAGAGGAAATGCTGCTAGGATTTCACAGCTCCTTTGGCGAACAATGTGACTGAGAAATGCACTTACCGGAAAGGATAACTTAATTCATCTACCATCCAGCAAGCGTCGAGGAACCGATACGACGGGCGGTGGGGCCAGGAAAGCACCGGGAATAGCAAGAAATGGGAGAGCGGTGGGGAGAAGCCCCTGACAGGCGGACAATCCTTCCTGCCCCCACTGCCCCCCCCACTAATACCCATTGACTGCCTTTCCTCAAAGACCCGGGTATTATCGTGACTGTTTGGGCAGTTCTTAGTAATGTTTTTTATTTGAATGCTAATCTCTACACACACAATGAAAGACCCTGCTCCAAGGATCTTACAGTTTAAGACCTTGATCCTGCAGACTTACGAAAGTGCTTCGTTTTAAGCACATGATTAACGCTGTTGACTCTGGTGCTTAAAATTCAGCATGCACATAACTGTTTGGGGCTTTAGCTGACAACTAGAGTTCTCTGGAGATGTTAATGTGCTTTAGCAGAAAACATAACAGTGCATCCATGGGAGGTGCCTACAGAGTCACCCAGAAATAGCACAAGGAACAGCTATTTTTTTCCCCAAAAGAGGAGCCTGGGAGCAGTGATACACGCTTTCCGTTGGAAGGAGCGGAATTCGAGAGGCTTTGGGGTGGTGGGCATTTTTGCAAGCATTTGGACGCGAGACATGAAGAAGCTCATGGGGTATGATTGATGGGCGATTTGCAGTCTTCGCTAGGAAAGCAAGAGAGGACTAAAAACAATGAATAAGTCTTTATGGAATTCAAAATTCCCACCAAATGCATTTATCTTTTCCGTTTGCTATAAATGGGCCGGGAGCAGGCTAGCATTATTTCTCCATCGCTGGAAAGCGAAGGGCAGCCTTCACACCACCCACCACAGTGATAAACAATGTTCTCATGAGCCCACTGCTATTTATAGAAGCAATCCTATTTCTCACATATTTGCCTCTCGGTTACTGAGCAAGGGCACTTTCACGGCCCTGATAGATCTGAGCGCATTCAGAGGCTAATCCCTGGGGAGGGATGCCATTCCAGGGATGCATTGCTCTGTTGCTGCATAAACCATCACCTGTTACAAGCAGGCTTTTCCCAACGCCGGGCGTAATTCTGTAGCCCAAGCACATTAATAGCACAGGTACAACACACACACATCTCCCTTCGCTTCCCACCTATGCTGGAGAGGTAGGAAAGGAGAAGGGAGGAGGGGAAAGGGATTTTAAAGCATGAATGATCTGCTTTCTGCTGAGAACTCAGGCACATCCAATAACCTCAAGCAGAGAAAATCTCAGCCTGAATTAAAGGCTCTGCTGGCCTGAATTCTCCTAAATATTCTCTCCTGGTTGCAAACACTCCAATTTCAGTCTCGCCTGCTCTCTCACTGTAACATCTCGTGAGCTAGTGTCCTTACTTGCTCTGAAATGCTGGAGCCAGAAACCAGCTAATGTTTGGGGGAAGATGTGCCAGCCAAGGAGAGACAAAACAGCCAACCATCGCTCGCAATGGAAACGCCGATTGCTCAGAAAGCCATGGTTGAGCTGCTGCCACTCCTGGGGGAAGCAGCACCTCCAGCACCCAGTGTGCCTTCCCCACGTCCTGGGTCCCAGCTCTTCCCCGAGCAGAGGGATGGAGTCATCACCACCTCCATTTACCAGGCCACGTGGCAAGAAGGGGAAAATGAATCAAAAGCCAGACCCAAGCAGAGCTTTGAACTGCTCACCAGCACCACAACACTGTGATAGAGCGGCATGAGCAAAACCCAGACAAGGTTTCATAGGGCTCTTGGCATTTCTTCTGTATTTACTTCTAAAAATCTCCTGCCTGGGATAGAAGCAAAGTACACCCTTCTGGTCTGGGTGATTTACATCTGTGCTTCGATTCTCTTGTTTTCCTCAATGTGATATGCAAGTCCCAGCACAAGGGAATGCAGCGTGCTCTTCCCTCCGTAAATTTATCCTGCCCAGTCCCAGAACACCCTCCTCAGCAGACAGCCCAGGAGACCCCTTTAATTAAAGCTGCCAGGCAAGGGAAACCATCGCAGCATCTCCTTGGGACATGGGCAGCTCTGTGGAGCCACCGCCTCGTGTTTCTCAGGCTGTGTTGTCTCACACGAGGTGTTCAAACATTCCTTGGTTAAAGTGATTTTGATGCAAGAAGGTGTTTTGCCCTTGGTAAAATCAATGTCCTACAACTTTGTCTGTGGTGGTTGCCATGTCATAGCTCAGAAACCAGCCAAAAAAAAAAGGTCTGCAGCTGTGCTACAGCGGGATGGGAAAGACAAGGATGACAGTGTGGTCATCCCTTCCTCAGGTACATGCCTGGTACTTAAACTGTAGGGGGAAAAGCAGCTCCTAAGAGCCGTAGGCTTAAGGGCATGGTCTGCTGATACCAAACCTCAATGAGCCCAGGGCCAGCTCCATGCTCTACATGCTCCTGGCCCCGAGTGGTGCTCAGCCCCTGAGTGATGCTCAGCCCCAGAGAGATGCTCAGACCCTGAGTGATGCTCAGCCCCCACCTGGCTGCAAGGACACGAGCCCCACGTGGAGGTCGGTGTGTAGCCAGGTGCTTTAAATTTCTGCTGTCTTTCTACATGGGAATGGAAAAGGGGACTCCAGAAGTGTCAGATCCATCTGACACTAGGAAAATTCTTATAAATAAAATAGTTCCCATAAAATCTGTATGAGATCTCTACAGTCCATCTAACATAGGCTGTAATAAAGGAGAGACATAGTAACGACAGCCAGAGACACCATCTTGTAGCAAGAAATCTTATTTTAAGAAGTATAAAAAGAAAAGTAATTTACTCGCTATTAACATTTTAAAAGTGTGTTAGCAATGAGGGGCAATACGTTACTGACACTTCTGGCGATCCAGAGAGGTCTAAGGAGCTGAGCCAGCACAGGCAGTGTTCCCGTGGGGCTGGTGGGGCTGGGAGCCCAGCACGGGGACTCCTGAGACATGGTGGCAGCAAACCGTGCCGGGTGGATCACTGCCACCACCCAGGTCACCAGCCTTTTCTCTGCCAAAGCCTGAGATTTCTTGATTAAACCTGATCAACCCAAGAACTAGCCAATATCTCTATGGGTAGAAGCCAAAATCCAGACGAGTTTGCTGTTTTCTATTGTCTTTTTCAAATCAGAGGCATCGCTCTGTCAACCCGAGCTACTCCTCAATTTCTCTTTCATAATGTCTGGAAGGGGCAGTGGGTAATTATACTCAATGCTACACAGATATTTATTCAGCTCTTATAAGGCATGGCTCACCTGTTCAAACCTTTGTCATCAAAGCATTTAGAGCATGAAACCCAATTAAAGATAAACCTCTTGCTGTTACAATGGAATAGCTACAAGAATTAGCACTTAAGCTGCATTAGCAAGAGGCATTTCTAATGATAATGCACCCAAATTTGTCTTTGGTGATTACTCAGGGCAAGCAAAGGGTAGCTCTCAGTTCTGGGTGCGTTATCTATCAGGCAGCAATTTTTCCCTGCATCCTTGCACTGCAGCGAGCACTGTGCTGCTCTTCACCCCGCCACAGGGTCAGATGTTCAAAGTCATCCTTGGGGAAAAAGGAGGAGACGGCAGGTGAGGTACCTGCGGGAGATGTGCTGAAGGATCTCTCCGGAGGAGCAAACGGAGGTGGGTGAAACAGCTGAGAGGGCACAGACAAGCTGAGCCCAGAGTACATTTGAACCAGATCGGGAGTGATGCACCAGAAATCTTTACTGAGAAGAAAGGACAAGTGGGAGACTTTGGACTTGTCACTCCCAAGGAAGAGGTGGTAGGACAAGAAGAAATGGCCTCAAGCTATGCCAGTGGAGGTTTAGATTGGATATTAGGAAAAATTTTTACACTGAAAGGGTCGTCAAGCACTGGAACAGGCTGCCCAGGGAAGTGGTTGAGGCACCATCCCGGGAGGTATTTAAAAGATGGGTGGACATAGTGCTTAGAGAGATGGTTTAGTGATGGTTTTTGTCAGAGTTAGGTTGATGGTGGGACTCAAGGATCTGAAAGGTCCCTTCCAACCAGGGCAATTCTATGATTCTATGGTTCTATTCTATGGATGGCGGCTGTGCTGCCGGGAGCAGCCGCAGGGAAGGAGGATGAGAGGGGAGCGAACACAGGGGCAGCAGCACTCGCAGGAGGTGGGGGCTGCAGGTGCTGGGGACTCTGTGCTGAGCACGTGTCTTAATGATAAAAATAATTCTCAGCACCACCGCTTCATCTCCGGAGCACTCTGCGAGCAGTGATTGAGCCATTCTGCCCTCTAGCAAGAGAGGTTAATATTATTCACTCTGGTCTGCGGAGAAGGACGCAGAACCGTGGAGAGGTTATGGGCCAGATAACCAATATGGCTTTTAGTTCTGGGCACTTTCATTTTACAGCAGCCGACCTCTGAGGTACTATCAGTCTGGTTTTCAAAGGCATTGAGCAGATCCTGCTTTCATTGACCTTAAACACCGAGGTACACAAAATTAAAGGCAACCATACAAACTCTTGGCCGAAGCGAGCCCCCGTGGTCACGGGGATGAGGGAGCCGGAGGTCACCAGAGCTGAGCCCCAGCCTTTTTGAGTTTCTTTTACAAAATCAAAGGCCAGCACTGATGTGGGAACAGACAGGTATGAGCTGTCCATTATATTCAGTATATATTCGAATATTTGAATGGAGAATAGGAAGGAATTTTTCCGCCATGGGTGTGCAGACGTGCAGGAGCAGCACTGCCACCTCCCACCCCGCCTCCCGGGTGTCTGTCAATATGTGTCAAATGATGGATGATAATAGCTCCAGTGTGTGCAGTGGGATGAAAAATGCCTTTTCCTCCTGCTGCCCACCCCAAAAATTTGCCGCTAGCTGCCCATGGTGCATCCTGCCTGCATCCTGCTTGCTGAGCAGCCCCCAAGCATCACTGCCGCTCTTCAAGGAACCTAGGCAGAGCATTTTTGTTTAAGAGTTAAAAAATATTACATGTATATTACAAAAGTTAGGTAAATTCTTCCTCTCAACTGTCATTACCTAAAAAGCTTCCCAACCCCTAGATTGTAATTATGTACATGAATAATGAAATTAGCATATCCATCAACCAACTTCCCGCTCGCTGGAGATACAGGAGGCCTTTGTGGGAAGTCCTCTGCGCTCAGATTCCAAATCAGCCACAGCCACTGAAGCCACCGTGGGAACTGCCATGGTCTGGCTCCCGCAGCTGATGGAAATCCGAAGTTCAATTGGGATTCAGTGAGAAGATGGTGAAGCCAGGGACCGAGAGCCTCGTAGCATCCGCACCGCTTCCCATTGCCCCCATCATCGCTGTGCCTCAGCAGCCAGGCGGGATGCAGGGAAGCATGGGACTAGCGAGGGATGGCAAGGAGGAGCCGCTCCAGGGGCTGCATGGTGTGCCACGTCCGCATCAACGAAACCCCGCGGCTGCTGCAGTGCCTTCATTCGGTGACAGGCGCAGATGGAGCGACAGCGATGGGAGAGGCGACGGGAGCACGGCAGCGGCTCCATCTGCACCACGCGCTGCTTGGGACCCGCACCCGCGCGAACCGGCGCCGGCTCCTTTAAAAACCTGTTAGTGTTTCAGGAATGCGTTAAGGGAAACGTATATGTAGAAATCGTCTACAATGGGAACAACCTTCCCATGCGCCAGGCTACGGAGACTGTTCCTTGACTGTAATTGGGGACCTGGTAATTAGATGATGGCAAAATGTACCAGAAGCTCAGTTTTCATTCTGTGGTCCAAATTACAAACCATCATATTTTGAAAGTGATGCTGACATTCCTCAGCCAGGAGGCTTTGCCAAAAACAACTCGAGCAAGGCTTGTCTTGGCACAAAATCAAACTCAGGGCCTCAGCAGCGAAACTGAAAACATTTACACAGCTGGACCCAAATCACCCTATTTTCTAAAGAGTTTGTCAGAGCCTGAAGCTCTCGGTATATTTCTGCCTATTTTAAAGGGTCCTGTGTTCTTGCAATCTCCCAGCTATCCACATATAGGAAATAAATACACTAGAAAAAGTGGGTGGTCTTTCTATTACAGTCCAAAAAAATAATCCATAAAAACCTCATGGGGGTAATGAGAACTAGCCCGGTATTTACCCGGTCCATCAATATATGTGCCAGACATATTTTATTTGCATATATAGATATGGAAACCTCATCATTTTGCTGTATGTATGTAATGGCTAATAAATGCATTAGCAAACCACTAATGAAAACAAATTGAAGCCAGTGTCACAAATTACGACAGTGTGAGGAATTACCTTTCTGCATTTTTTCCTATCTAAATGCCCCGGCTATATTTTTTTATTACATCAGTCATACACATTGCATATGCATTATACATCAGTCGCTATTACCAGGGTAAATATCATTCGGTCTCTTTGGCATCGTCCGCACCGGCAGCCTGTGCACAGGAATGTCACCCGTGGCTGCCGGGAGCCACCAGGCCACCAGCAAGGCCGTCCTTTCTGCCGGGAGCAAGGACCAAGCAGCAAATTTTCATTTTTGTGCCGGTTTCTGTGTCTGCCTGTGGAAAACGGGTTCAGTTTCACCAGACTCAGGGTGAGGAGCCTGGTGAACTGGGAGAAATGACAGCCCCCTCACCATCCCTGCGAAAGGGCGGTGGGTGCCCTGCCGGGCCGGGTGGCACAGAGTCCCCTAACCCATCCCAAATCTCCGCCTTCCCACCTGGGAGACGTGTTTGGCATTTGAAGTTTGTCCCTTTTTTTTTCCCCACCCTTTCTGCATGCTGCCTGATTTTTTAATTATTTTGTTTCTATGCATAAAAGCAATGAGAGCAAATCCTCTTCTGCACCCAGCGACGGTACAGAGCTGTCTCTGGCCAGGGTGAGGTTTCTGTAAGACATCGTAGGAGCAGCCCTCGACTTCACATTGCCTTTCCTCTTGGATAGAAAGTGGGACAATTAGCAAACTTATCTCATTTGCTTACTCTGAAGGCATCATATTGATTATTTACAGTCACGTAGCACCCAGCAGTGGACTCGGTCCCCGAATGTCGTACAAGCACAGCACAAAAAACCCCAATCCCTGCCCCAGGAAATGTAGTTTCTCCTCACAGCCGAGATAATTAACAGACTGTTTGACAGGAATCCCTCTTAAAAGCCCCTCCTATGCTCAGCTGTGATTGCTAGCAGAAGACATGGAGGAGCCATTTTTCAGAGCTCAACTTAAATTTTTGTGGCTACGTGGGGACCTCAAAACCTTGCCAAATTAATTTTTTTAAATGCAAACCCTTTTAAGTAAAAATACTCGTAATTGCAACCTAAAGCGATGTGGGATCTGTGAATGGCTCTCTGATTAATTCTTCTGCTGGGCTGGTCTTTTCTCTCTGTTCTACTGAACAAGCGTACACATATTATTGGGATTAATGCTGCATAATACATAATTAATGAAACTGCATAAATATGCAGATTTGCAATTGCAGATTGACTGCCACGGCTCTATCCCTGAACGCTATGGTAACTGATTGGATGTTCATTATTACCATATTTAAAACTGTTTCCCTGTGAACATGTGCAAACAAATAACTCCAGAAGGGCAGGCTGCATTGTCTCGGGCATTAAGATGACTGTCTCCAAAATCAGAGGGAAGGGTCAGCATATCCGCCCGGTACAGCCCCTCAGGAATACGCAGATCTCATGTGTTCCCTACGACTGGAAAGTTAAAATAATTCTCTGTAACAGCGTAGAGACAGAGCAACCCACTACACTGGGGCTACAAACTGCCCCACTGGGTCTCTTCGGTGCAGGGAGAGTGGGTGCCCCCTGGCAGCACACTGCCCATTAGGTGTAACTCCAGATAAATGGTGTAAAAAGGTGTAAAACGGGTGTATCTAGTACTGGGAATTCGGGATGCTGTCAGACTGGCGTCATAAAAAAAGCATGGGAGGCCAGCTAGGGAGGAGGAGGGAAAAAGCTCACTGGGGATCTGGGTCCAATAGCAGCCATAGGCACTAGGGGCGAGAGAGGCTTTGGAAATCAAGAGGTTTCTGGGCATTTCCTTGGATCTTTGGGATGAGGCATCAGCGGGATCTTTTCAACAAACAGTTCCTAGTCATTTCCTAAATGTTCTCCATAACACACTGACAGCCTCCCCACTACTGACTCACTGAAACATATAAATGTACCATGTGGAACAAAGGAAAATGGGAAGCGGTTATTTTGGCCAGCATGGCAAAGGCTGCATCCTCCAGGATCGCTCCAGGTCCTCTACCTGCACTTTGCTAAGGGATATATAGAGATTTCCTTGGATGACTTCCAGTTCATCAAGCAGCCATCAGCTGTCGGGCTTTAACGCAGTGCTGGTGATGGAAGACTCAGGAGCAGAACCCCAGAAGGTCCATATCGGTGACGGGCATCCGCTGATAACAAGCGGGAGCAGGATGTTGGGATTTGCTGGTGGATGGAGCCGACTTAGAGCCATGAGTGGGTACATTTCACTACATTTCACTTTTCTGAAGCAGCAGCGGATGGCTTGGTTCATTCCGTGCTGTCTGTTTGCACTGTTGAGATGTCAAGATTTATTGCATGCTGATTCGGATATTCAGATCTAACACGGGGAGTCTGATCTGTAGCCCTCAGAGTTCTGCCCAAGGAGGACTGCTAGCATTGTTCCCATTTCTCCCATTTACAGGATCAAATTCTTACTTGGAGAAAAGGAAAAGCTTCCCCAAGAGGTATTTGGGAAATGTTTTTACTTTAAAGTACAAGTTTCCTATGGATGTCATCTGATGTTTATTGAGGTGGAATAAATGGAAGTGTACGGATGGGCTGTGGTGGGGATGAGAATTGCATCTCTGTGTGCCACAACTGCTCGAAAGCCCATCCAGGAGCCCGATCCTGCCTGGGGTAGCTTCTGTGGGAGCCATGCCCTCCCCAGGCAGCCCGGGCTCGCTGGGGAGCGGAGAAGACCTTGCTGCTCAGCATCCTCACGCAGACTGGGGTACCTCCTGCCTGTCCCCTTCCTCTCCAGAAGCACACAGCATTTATCCAGCAGCTCAGCAGCGGCTGAGGGGGTGTTCTGACTTCCCAACACCTACTACAGTTTTAGGCTGCCCTGGAAGTGAGAATCAGAGAGGCTCCATACCCAGTCCCGTCTCCCTCTGCCTGCACTACACTCCCCTGTGACATCAGCCACCTCGCCACCATGCTTCTCCAGCCAGTGGCTCCCAGTCCATCCCAGACACTCCAGCAGGAGAAGGGGAGGAGAAAAGGTGGGGGCGTTACGTAAACCAGGCTTAATTCTTTCAATGTAGAGCAACCTGTACTCAGTAATGAATTCAGCGCGATTACATTTCTTGATGAAATATTAATATGCTAGCCAGAATATTTTCCTTTCTACTTTTGTTCTCTTCTCAGGGAACGACTGCATCCTTCTTCTTTGCAAAACAACTTTTGCTGCAAGTGCTACAAACAATCCCTTTCTTCTGAAAAATATCTCACTGTAAAATCAAAGCGGCAGCTTGACCCGAGATTTGGGAAGGTGCCTGAGAGTAGGCTGAGCCAGAGACGGAGAGCTGGGGGCAGGACCCCCGCAAGCCAATCAATCACAGACCTTGATCGAGATGAAGACATGCAAGTGAGAGATGAGACCCTTCGAAAGAGAGGAGGGGACAGGTGACCTTAATTGGTCTACTGTTATTGATAGGCCAACCCATCTTCGTGATGCAAATTGCCCTATAAATAAAAGTAAAACAACTACAGGAAGCAATTTGCTGCTTTGTTAGAGGCAAAGTAGACCAAAAATTAAATCAAGGCATAGCATCTCTAATTGCACAGGGCCAGAAGCTTGGGGTTTTGGGAAGTAAATGGAATCACAGCTGCCTTGTGTGGCCTCATGAGGGAGGACAGGGCCATTCCCCACACAGACAGTCCAGCTCCTGGACTGAGCCAAAGTCCAGGAGGGATGGGCATCGCCTCTCCTTGTGCCACCTCCGTGGGGTGAGGAACGTCTGCTATGTGATAAACCTCCAAAGAAGCCTGAGCTGTCCTGGAGAAGGCAGGGGACAAACTCTGCACCAGTGTAAGCAAACGCAGCGCCGGTGGCAGCCACCCGCACCCACTGCGCTTCCTCCCGTGGCTGCAGGCACAGCTTCTGCGCCTCACAGCCATGTCTCTTGCTTTGCTGTTTTATTCAAGAGGTTTCCACGAGACACCAGGGGTGAGCTGGCCTGTGCCCCCCCGGGGATGATGGAATGGCTGCTTTGAACTGTCTCAGCCACGCAGGGGTACCACGGCACAGAGGTGGACTCAGCGCAGCTCCTCATTATCATTAATGGGAGAAACGTACCCAAGCCACGAACGTTTCACTAAAAGCATCTTCTCTGACACCTTAAGTGGGTACTAACTCTTCCCTTACTCTTCTGAACCACCTTTTAATTTACAGATCATTATATCCAATATTTATTTGTTCGCTGAAGGAGCTGCAGCTGTACCCAAAGGCTTTTCCAGAGGGGTCCTCCAGCTCTCTGATGACCACAGACCGGCGTCCCCGCTGTAATGGGAACCAGTCTAATGCCAATGCTTCCTCCTCCCTCTGGCTACTGTGTCTTCCACCTCCCAAAAGCGCCTGGGCTCACCTCAGCATGGGTGGGCACTCTGCTGTGTCCCTTGCTCCCAGGGCCACGGCAGGGACCTGACGATGATAGAGCAGAAGGAGAAAGCGGGAGGAATTGGGTCTTTTGTTAGTTTGCTTGTGCCAGGGAAATTAAAATGCATTCTTTTGTGACTAAGTTGTAGCTTTTCTCAAAATACTAGAAGTCGCAGAGATTTTCTTCAGCCCCAAAGGAGCACCTTTAAGTGCTTCATTTTAAGGAGATACTTCTTTCCCGGGGTTTTGTTTTATTTTTTTCCTTTTTTGTGTTTGTTTTCAAACCTGTCGGAAAGCTCTAATATTGCCAAGCTCTTTTGTTGTTGTTGTTGCTGTTGCTCTTGTTGTTTTCCTCCTGATCCTTTTTTGAACATCCTTGCTGGTTTTAAGCGAGTCCCCTGGAGGCTGCGCAAGCAGCAGGACTCGACGGCAGAAGCGGCTGCCTTGCTGGGCCGGCTCCTCCGCTTCTGGGAAGCTTTGAAGCTGCCACTTTAAATTCATGCAGATGGATTATGCTTTTGTTTCTGCAGGAAGTTATGAAACACTTTTTGTGAAGCAACATCAAGGGGAATAATAAGGGCAGCGGCACCCTCCCAGCAAAGCCCCGGTCCCCGCGCATCCAGCCTGCCCCAGAAACGGCGCTGCCCACGGACGGTGGCTCTTGGTTGAAGGACCGGGAGAAGCCATCCCATCACACACACCATGGCTTCTCTAGCTCAGGTGGCTTCATTTCAGCTCTCCCCCCCCTACCCCTGCCCCTAGTCAAACAACTTGTATAGCTCGCACCTTGCTCCCCGAAGGCCACAGCGCCTGGCTCGGACGTGTGAGGAGATGGAAAATACACAACTTTCATGGGTAGATTTTTCCAGTCAGTCATTACTCGCCCTCCCAGCAGTCTGAACCTTACTTCCACGTTAAATGTCTTGCTTCTGCCTGTGGCCTTTGGCTCCTGTACTGACGTTTCTGCTAGACTTGAGGCCCTCAGTCCCTGGTACTCTTGCCCTGAGAAGGTACTTCAGGATTTAATGAAGGCTTTCACTCTTCTTCTTCATCTCATTTGAGCTCTTTAATCTCTTTTTCTGTAACTCATTTTCTTCATTTCATAAACAATTTTGTGGCTTTCTTTGACACCCTCCACATCCCTTTAAAAACATTGACACCAGAGCTGCAGGCAATATTCTAGTGTCCGTCTCACCAATGCCGTACAAGTTTACTATGCCATAAAATCATTTCACCACTCCTACTTACTAATCCTTTTTATATATCCACTGAATGAATTAGCTCTTTATCACAAGGTCAGGGAGGTATGCCTGTGTCCTCTGTCCATTGCAACCCTCAGCTGCTTTGCAAAGTCATTAGGGAATGTGATACAGTCTCCTGCTCTGGCCACAAAGACATCATTCTTAGTCTGTATGATGCGTATAATTTTGTATTTACTGATATTAATATACATTTTATTTCAAAGGATGCATCTATCCTCAGGGAACACTCCCTTTCTTCAGTTCTTCATCAAGTTGGTCCCACATCAACATCTCCATTAGGACTGATGTCCAGTCTACCGTTGCCCAGGTGGAATATCTCACTTGTACACTCTCGTAACACAGACACTGGCCCTGCAGTTTTATCCACTACTCAAAGATTTGTTAAACTTGAGCGCTATCAGCCAAGCGATCTTAGCTGGGTTTTTTAGCACTCCTGGGAGCACCACAGCTAACGGTGACCAACAGGGGATGATGAAAAATTTCTCATCCACGTCCTGGGCTTCTGGCCCTTCCAGGTCCCTCCTCTTTGACTCAGAAGCAATGCACAAACATGTGAGTTCGCTGGGGTAACACCAAGCCTGGCTATTCAGTTACCCCTTCTTGTGTATAAAGAGGGATTATTCATCCGTAATTTCAGCCTCAGGGACCCAAGAGAAAAGCCATATGTTCACCGAAGTGATGAACAAACAAGCTCCTTGCCTCTTGCCAGGGTAGGCACCCAAACCCCGCCAAGTGGGAGCAGCCAACAAACCGCCAGGCTGAACACACAGCTCACCAGGTCCCTTCACCTGCCGTTATGGTACACGGAGGACTTCCTTCAGAGCACTCTTTTTCCTTCAGAGTTTTTCTTTCAAACATCAAAGTTCAATGAACTTCATAAATAGTTTTCCGTAATTACTCTGTAATTAAATCTTTTTTTGTGCATCTGCCACAAGGTTTCGGTTCTTTTGTAAAGCAAACTAACAGTATCTTTTTCCACAGAAAGAGCAGCATGAACTCTGTAAAGGGATTAGGAAAATAGCTCGTGCAAACCTGTGCTGTACAGAGGTGTGGTTAGGGAGTAAAGATAGTATGTGCGCCTGTTACCTTTTCCACTGGTGGAACGTATGAAGAAAAGCAGAGAAAGCATGCCAGAGAAATAGCTCCTGCAGAGCCCAAAGTCAATAGCTCTCCAGACCTAGCCGTATTTTCACTGTCAGTATTTGATTTTTATTCATTTCTATTAGATAAATGCCTGTGGCATCAATAAGGGATCAATACCCTCGCGCCAGGCACCGTTCAAGTTGTAGTACAAGGTAACGCGTGCTGGAAACTGCTCACGCTGCAGGAGTAGGGGAGAAGGAGCGTGGATGTCAACGCTGTGGCTCACGTGGTGCCCAACACCTCCCGGGAGCAGGAGAGATGAGATCAGCTGAATTTAAAGATGCTGGAGCCAAAATTGCCCGTGGCCCATCCCACCTTGTGTCCCCTCTGCCATGGGGATGCTCTGACTCTGTGTCAGGGATGTCACTAACAGTGCTCTGCAGTTCCACTGTGGCTGTTCATCCCCTCCTGGCTGATCTGGAGAGGGGAAAGCGTTGTGTTGTCGCAGGACTCGGCTGGGCAGATTCCCCACAGCGACCCAGAGGTGGCTTCTGGCCATGGGCTATCAAAGGGAGACACGGAGATACGGCGTGGGTCAGTCTGGCAGGGCTTACAACGAGGAACTGAGGTTCTACAAGGAAGACCAAGTGTGAAACTTTGACTGCGTTTCAAAGGGAGACTCATTACTTTATCACAGCCATCATGACGGCAGTGAGTTCATTCGCACAAGACCCTCTGGGAGGGCCAGTCATCTCCTGCTCCTCCTGCCCTGCAGCACTGCCAATGGGACACAAACACCACCGGGATGTCGGCTGTGGCCATCGCATGGCTGAAGGAAGCCCTGCTCTGTCCCTCCCCATGCCTGACATCCCTCAGTGCCGATCACACGTGTTTGGGGAAGGGGCTTCCTTGCACCCAGCTGCCAGCCACAGTGAGAGCCCCTGTCTCTGTAATGAACATTAGGAAATTACTTGCAGGTAATACCCACACAAACTTTACTCCAAGTTTCCACCTCAGGGAAAAGATTTTTCTTCCAACTTTTGGGAATTCTTTTTCTCAGCCCTGGTCACCATCCATTATTTGTCGTCACAACATTCGGTGCCGTAGAGCAGGAAGAGCTGGCAGTAGCCAGCGAGCTGTCACCAGGGCTCCCGCTGGGGATGTGTGTGGTCGGAGGGGCTTTTGCATTGCTGAGAGGAGGAGCCATGTCCAGCTCTTGTGGCAACGGGGCAGCAAATGATGATGTCTTTGGGCATAGGGTGTGCTGTCTTGTGAAATGTGTGTGGCTTGTAGCCAAAGTACAGGTATGACCAGGGATTGGGAGAAGGAAAACTAAAGACCAAGTCTCTTACATGAATAGAAATGCAGCGTCATTTCAAGGGTGCTGCAGATTCAGTCTCCAGAAATGGCTCCACGCTGCACCTCAGGAGAGCTGCGGAGCTCCCAGTTAGCACAGGGCTCATCTCCACTGAAGGTCCTCCTGTAGGGAAGCAGCTCCAGAGGCTTGTTGTGTGGCCATCTGTCCAACCTCTGACACTGATGTCTAATCCTACCGTGCAAGTCATGAGATGGATTGTCAAGCACTGGAACAGGCTGCCCAGGGAAGTGGTGGAGTCACCTCCCTCGAGGTACTTAAAAGATACGTAGATGTAGTGCTGAGAGACACGGTTTAGTAGCAACTTGGCAGTGCTAAGTTAACGGTTGGCCTTGATGATCTTAAAGGTCTTTTCCAGCCATAACGATTCCACGATCCTATGACTCCACGTTGTGCCAGTGCATTTAAAAGGCAAATTAAAAGGGAAGAGGAATATGACGGAAAAGGTGCACATGAGGCCAAGAGCAGCTCTGTCCAGAGGAGACCTCACTGCCGAGCTGACCTGGGGACAGGAGCTGCCCGGTACCTCCTTTCCGAGAACAGAAAGCTGCCATCACACTAAAACTAGGAGTAAGAGAAAGGAGATAAAACCAGAGGGGAGGAGGTGGAGGGGGAGGAGGACAATTACATTAACTGAAACAATGTGTTATATTTTAAACATTAAAAACTTATGACTCTACATGGCAAGTACCTGATGCAGCAAAGGAGGAGAAGGGAAACTGAAGCAATGGTTAAACAATGCACAAGGCAGTCTGCGGGGTCTGTTTTGTATTAAATCCATTTGGAGGCTGAGTTTGCTCCTTTGACAGCTGGCCACACTCGCTCAAAGAGAATAAGAAAGTTTTTGTTTTTTAAAAAAGATGTGTAATGGGTTTCTTATGTACTAGAAAAGAAAAGCTCTCTGAGCTGGATCACCTATTTTCTTGTCAAAAGACTTTGGACAAAACCTAATCATGAATAAAATGCCTCGTGATTTTTCAAAGAGCTCTTTTATTTGAAGTCAGCTTTTCTGAAATGGGAGGCAGGACCTGGGTAATGCGGAGCGGGCGGCAGGCAGCTCGCACGCCAAGCCTCCAGCGCTGCCCACAGGAGTGTCCCACCCCATGCCGGCCCCAGGCACCGGCCCCATGGACAGGCTTCAGCCCCAGGATGGGGAATGTCTTGCCCTGGATGCAGGAGACCCAGGCTGGCCAGCACCAACCACCATCCCCACTCTCTGCCACTTCCAGGACAAGCCCCAGCGACACCGTGGGGGTCTCGTTCATCCCCTGCCACCGGGCTTTGCCTCCAGGGCTGTATGAACATCAGTCCCTAAGCATGGAAATGGGGATACTAGTTAGGTCTCGGTCTGTCCTGGAAAGGCTGGTTGTGTGCAGAGCTGAGCTTCATTTGGGGACAAAGAGCGAAAGCTGCTTCCTCTTCTGCACCCACCACATGCCAAGAGCGCAGAAACACTAGCTCAGCCACTGCAGAAGGCACCAAAAGAGCAAATCCACCTCCTGGCCATTGCTTCCCGGAGCACTTTTAAGTGCCGTCTCACCTTCTGCTGCGCCAGGGCTCCAGCCCACCTGAGGCAGCGTGGGCAAAACCTGGTGCCAACCGCAGGTGAGCAGGGAGGGTAGCGGGGATGGGTAGACCTGTCCCCTCCCTCCTGGCACTGGAAGCATGCCAAGCCCATGGGAGGAGGAGGATGCACCATTCCCAGTCAGCTGCTGCTGGCTATGGCTGGCCACCCAAACCAGCGCTGTGCCCATGTCACCGCATGGTGATTGCCCCCCTCACCCCTGCCTTGCCTGTTCCCCCAGGAACCACCCCCGTTTCATCCCAGCAGCTCACACCATACACCCTGCCTGGACCCACGGTGCTGATACAGACCTGCCTGACCCTCAGTGCCTCCTCCATGGGTCTGGAAACCTGCAGGGCAGAGGCAGCCCATCACCTGGGCTACTGACACAAAGCGCCAATACCTCCTCTTCATCACTTTAAAGGTTACAAAGGAATTATCTCTGCAGAGGACCAGGAGAACTGAGCTATCCCGCAGACCGAACGTGTGCTACAGGTCAGCACAGGGGAGGTATCAAATAGTCACATGCCGGCCACACGTTGCATCCACACCATGAACACCCTGAGCTGGGAGGCAGGGGGTTTACCCCCGCAGCACAGCCCGGAGCCCGCGTGTCCCCGAGGTCACTGGTGGCAATGGCCGTGATGTGCGAGCAGAAGGCATGGCCCAGAGCAGCGCTTGGGCTCTGCTAAGCTTCAGCCTCTCAGGACTGAATCTGAGCTAGAAATATGTCAAGAACAAGTTTCCTTGAAACAGAGTTTCATTGATTCCTGGTTTCTCATGAGATTTCCTGCTCCGGTGCTGGTCAAATCCAGGAAGCACAGAGATGTAAGGGATACGAGGGCAAAGACCTTGAAAGCTGTCCCCTGAAAGCTGAACAGTGTAGTTACACCAGCATCCACTTCCCAGAACAGCAGCCTTTATGTGACTAATAAAAGTGGCACTTGAGGTAAATTTGAAAGGTCACAGTGCAGGGGCATAGGGACTGTGGCACTTGGAATGGGAAAGCCACAGTTCCTTTACTCTCCCCCCAGCAATCCCAGCTGGGATTTACAGGACTGCTGATGATTTAAAGCCTGCCGTTAATCGTCCTGCCATTGCTCCAGCCATCGTCCTCTCAGTCCTCCTGCAGCTCCCTCTGGACACTGCAGCGCTCAGGGGGAATAAGAGGAGCTGGAAAGAGACCAGAGGATGCAACTTGCTTTCACCAGCTGGCCAGGGCAAACAGCTCACTCTCTGACCGACGCTGGGTCATAGGAGTCTCACATTTACTTCCATAAATTGAGGCAAAACTAAAGACTGTTTTCTGGCTGTTGGGATGGGGTTTTTTCTTAGCCTTTGCCCGTTGTTTATGGACAGAGAAGATTTTCAGCCCTTTGTCATGGACACCCGTCGGTAGAGAGGACCACTGGAATTTTAATTGTCCAAGAGCTCTAATAGGTGTAATAGCCTTGTGTGTTACATGTGCATTAATTAAGTAACACTGCATTTAGCTCCAAATCATGCGGAAGGCGCGTGCTGTGTTTGCACAGACATAAATATCTTCTCAGTTAGAGTGCAGACTAATAGCTTTGCTCTCTTTGCATTGCAGTGTTTTCATGCCGGTGAAAATGGGAGCCTCAGAAAAGCTCACCCCTGGGTAGTCCCGGTTCACTGGGTAAGAGCTCAGCACTTCCACATGTTCTCCTCACACACGGGCTTTCCGAAACGGTATGGCTTGGAGAATTCGAGTAGCTCTTTGATGTCGGCGGGTTTCGGCACAGGGCAAGCCCTCTGCAGCGACTCGCACGTTACCAATTACCCCAGCGAACAAACAAATTGCCTGGCAACATGCTCGGGGGTCTCCCATCACCCCGATTTTCCAGCCCTGCTGTTTCACTGCAAATACCATCACTGCAGCAAGCCCTAAGCTGTAACACCGTGTGGTGTGTGCAACTGTGAGGGGAAAGGGGAAACAAAAGGCTACAGCACAGTGAATATAATATATTCTCCTCTTGATCCACAGGGAACTTCCATGCATTTAGATGAGAATATAACACTCGGTCATCAACGGAGAGCTGCTCGTTTTAAACCCCAGTATTGCCGCTTTTACTTTGCGGCTTTAATGCAACCCAATTCTGAAGCAAAACGCGAAGTTGGAGGAACACGTGTTGGATGAGCTCCGATACACTAGCTGGACAAATATTTGGAAGAGTATTCACTTTCACCAGGCAACATTATGCTCTGTGGATTAATTATACAGAATATGGTCCTGACTTGGGTTTGGACGATTAAAGCTGTGCTGGAATTCCAGAAGATTACTTAAATGCGCAGCATTAGCGAAGGTAAAACATCTTCGATATCCCTTTCCTGCAGCCTCCATTTCCTTTATAGAAATATGCAGATTAGCGCTAAGTATTAATCTGCAGAGGCTGCCGGAGCAGGGCTCCTTCCCCTGAAGAGCATTGTGAGGTTTTGGGGAGAGGAGGGGGAGGGCTCTTTGAAAGGGAAATAAAGAGGGGAGAGCAATTTCATGTGTTTGTAAAACAATAAGGAGAAACGAGCTACTTATTCCACATGTTTTAGTCCAGGAGAAAAAAAAAAAAAAAAGCCTGGATTGCAGGCAAAGTAAGTGCAATATATATGTGTAATTAAGAAATGATTTCCTGAGATCTTCCTTAAAACATGTCTGAATACAGATCTTGAATTTGCATAAATAACTTACGCCTTTCACTTTTTCCTGGTGGAAAACACAGAACGTTGCCTCTCGCTTTCTGATTTTCAGACCCTCCCCGGCTTGGGAGGAGGATTTGCCATATTACGCTATTCTTTCCAATTGTAATCAGCCTTAAATCTGAATAAAAGCAGCAAATGGCTGACTGGCACTCAGGGCTTCCCTCCCTCCCCCTGCCCCCCATGGAAGCGGCAGCAGCAACAGCATTGAGTCAGACCGGGAAAGACACGACTGCAGCTCTCGCTTTTCATTAGTATTCATGGAGCATCCGACTCCAGAGAGGATTAATAGACTCTGATGCCTAATATCCTGGAGAACAATTAATTTGCCCACAGTTTTGTCATGGTTGAAAGTCAAATGCTGGAACAGATCGATGCACTGAGCTGCAAGTTGAACACTGCAACCTTCTGCTGGAGCTGAATTTTAATTTTCCCATCATCATTTCCCTCCATTCCCAGCACACCAGTTTTCTAATAGATCTAAAAGCCTCTTACCTTCTTCCATCACATGTTGGTCTTCATAACAAAAGTCCATGTTGATTGTTCAAATATTAGAGCCTTGTATTGCTCCCCATTATGGGATTAGAGATGTTCGAGGCCCCTTGTGTTTTGACCTTTTCCTGTCTCGTTTCTCTTTAAATTGTATGAAAAATGCTAACCTTTTGTAATTAAAATCAAAATAGAATGGAGGAACAAACCCTTTTTTCCTAAAAATTATTCAGTATTTAGGTTTCCACTTTGCTAGAAGTGCTTGTACAGAAATTAAGGCTGGTGTTTATAAAAGCCCGGTCAATAGATGTGTTGGGGGCACCCGGCAGCACCGTGACCGTCCCCTGCACCCTACTGGAACCAGAGCCATTGCCCAGGGCTTGCACCAGCCCAGGAGCTCAATTCCATCTTCCCCCAGGTCATCTGGTGGGTTTGGGCACTCCCATTAAATCCAGTGCACACAGGAAGAAAAAAATATACCAAGAAACAGATTTCAATGGGTGTTGTGGGAAAGTAGGGCAAACATTGGGAAAAAAAATAGTGAGTAAAAAAAAAATAAATTGCCATAGATGGGAGATGAGGCCCAATTCTGCCGATGTACAGAAGCCAAATGTCTGCAGGGGTACCTGCCACGGGACAAGCCTTGGTGCGAGGGTGATGGCGGTGGCAGCCCACACTGCCCTCCTGGCCTTACCTTCCAGGAGCCCGTCATCTCTGCTGGCAGCTGCTCGGAAAGCTTTGGGCAAAGAGGAGAGGTGATGCAGAGGCAGGGCAGAGGTACCGGGAGCGGGGAGCGGGGCCGAAGGCACTGTCCTGCTCACTCTGGGGGCTGCACCCTGTTTCTGCCGCTGGGAATAAAAACAGATTTAAGGACCAACACAAAATGAATCTGTCCTACTGGAAATAGCCTGAGACCCACCAAATGCAGGCTGATCACAATCTCCACTGGGATTTCAGAGTAAACAGCCCCTGGGGACTAGATTTCCCAGTCTTGGCTTTTTGCCTTACTGGGAGACACCCACACCCGCCCCAGTCTCACTGGTCTCTGCAAATGAGGTGACTACTTTTGGCTGAAATCCTCAAGAATGGGAGGCAGGAGAGTCTCCTGTCCCACCTCCCATTGGGCTGCGAAGCATCACTGGGCAAACGCCTTCCCTCCACGCTGGGCTGGGAGGGCACGTCCTGGCTGGGGAGGCTGCTGAAATATCACATGCTTTTTTTTACAGAAAAAAAAAAAAGGGCTTAATGAGTTAAGGGCAGAACTGCATGAGAAAAACCTAGCTATTGTGCTGTTCCCTCAGCATTTCTGGTGTCCAGGCTTTTGTGGTTTAATTACAGCCTGCTCCAAATGGTCTTAGCCAACAGATCAATAGATCAGGAACATTAGAATTGTTAATTTGAATGGCTGATTTGAATTTAAGTGCAACTTCAATTTAATCATTTTAAAAATGAAACAGCGTGTGAGGGCCCTCCTTCTCCTCCTTCTCTACCAGCGAAGCAGCTCCAATGCCCCGTAGGGATCACAAAACCCTCTGACATGCACATTTCCCTTCAGTCAGGAGTTAAGCCCTATGAGCTGCTGGATCATGACAAAAGTGGAGGTTTTAGCAGCCTTTCCTACGAGCACGGTAATCCCAAATCCAACAGTGATTAACTTGGACTCACAGCTCCACTGCAGAAATTAATTCTAAATCAGGGTCCTGGAGCCTTGTCTCACACAACACTTTACAATGCTAATTGGCGGCGACTGTACGAGCAGGCATAATAATGTCCCAGTTGTCTCAGCTTTCCCAGTTCATCCAGAAGTTCTGCAGGATTTGTCCCGCTGCCTGCCCAGAGCATGTCCAGTCTGGGCCCTTCTGCTGGAGGCACGGGAAGAGCTGGGATTCCTGAACGTCCTCAGCATCAGCTCTCCCAGTTTCTGGCCAGGAGCTGGGCTGGGCTCTGCGCTGGGCACCTCAGGTGCAGAATTGGTGGCATGCCCTAGCTGTAACACATTCATCCTTAAGGTGAACAAAATAAAATAGAAGTACATCAAAAAATGTATAAGACTGTGTCTGGGGTGTAGTTTTTTCAAGTAAAGGTTCATAAAGATATTAGTAAGCAAAAATTAAAAGAAAAACATATACCAATCTCCTATAACAACAATAACAACTTGGGTCCAAAGCTCTGATGGGTCTATACATGATGCTTTCTGACTATCACATGTATATCCAGCTCCCATTTTATTTAGCAACCATAAAGCGCCAAGTGGGAGTAAATATTTTTCAATATTTCTGTTAACCAGTGGGACTCACCACATCGAGAGATCCGCGGGGTTGGGATCCACCCAGGTCAGGCAGGAGCAGGGGGAGCTGAGGCAGAGGAAAGCACAAACGGCCCCCATCAAAAGGGCAATAACTTCTAAAGGAACGTGGATGCTCCGCGTGTCGGCTGCTAAATGCGAGGGAGCAGAACGGAGCTTGTTCTTTTTGAGTGCATTCATGGGGAACTCTTTCAGTTCACGTCCCTGCCAAACGCGGGACATGAGACTAGACAAACCTTGGTCCAATACAGCCTGGCAGGGTCTGCGCTCCTATTTACGGCTGTGCACCAGTCAGGTCAAAAAAGATGTGTAAGCCGGTATTTTTCCTGAGATATTCAATAGTTCCTTTACCCCTGCACACCGAGTAAGCCAAAAAGCTTTGTTTTCCTTTTGTCACACTCACAATTGCAATGTAGCCGTCCTCTCTGATTGCCATCGTTACTGAATCCAGCATTTCCACTCACAGCCCGAGCACATGGAAAATGAGGGACAGAAGAGCATTTCACTTCCACCTGTATTTCAGCCCCGGTTTAGCATCGGTACGAGCAGTTTTGTACAGGAGCGCGCAGCTGTTTATCATGACACTGTTCAAATAAAAAGCTTATGTCGCTTCTAAACCCAGGTTTCTGAGTCTTTCCCACAGTCTTTTCAGAGTGACAAAATTTCCGTGGAAAAAAGCCTCATTTACTGTGCAGTGCATTCAAGTGGATGCTGAGGGTGTTCAGGAATCCCAGTCCTTCCCATGTCTCCCTTGGTGAGTTCACTGCCCTTGGAGTGAACTGTGGATTTGTGGAGTCCATAATTGGACTTATGGACTTATGACTACCTGTAACATCACACTACTGACCCTCCTCATACCAAAACCATTCAAAGGCTCATCTCAAATGCTTCTGAGCTGAGACAAACATGGTTAAAAAGAACTTGGGAGTGTTAGTGGATGAGAAGCTCAACAAGAGCTGTCAATGTGCGCTGACAGCCCAGAACCCCCCCGCAGCCTGGGCTGCATCCCCACAGCGCGGGCAGGGGGGCGAGGGGGGGATTCTGCCCCTCTGCTCCGCTGGGTGAGACCCCCCCGCAGGGCTGCCCCCAGCGCTGGGGCACCCACAGCAGAAGGACCCGGAGCTGTTGGAGCGGGGCCAGAGGAGGCCCCGGAGATGCTGGGGGGGCTGGAGTCCCTCTGCTGTGGCGACAGGCTGAGAGAGCTGGGGGGGGTCAGCCTGGAGAAGAGAAGGCTCTGGGGAGACTTCAGAGCAGCTTTCCCGGATCTGAAGGGGGCATACAGGGAAAAAGGGGAAGGACTTTTTACAAGGGCATGTACTGATAGGACAAGGGGTAGTGGCTTCAAACTGGAAGAGAGGAGATTTAGATTGGATATAAGGAAGAAATTCTTTGCTGTGAGGGGGGTGAGCCCCTGTCCCAGGTTGCCCAGAGAAGCTGTGGCTGCCCCATCCCTGGAGGGGTTCAAGGCCAGGTTGGACGGGGCTTGGAGCAACCTGGGCTGGTGGGAGGTGTCCCTGCCCAGGGCAGGGGATTGGAACCAGATGATCTTTAAGGTCCCTTCCAACTTAAACCATTCTATAATTCTATGATATTCTCTTTCCATGTTTCCCTTCACTGCTCTGACAGCAATATGGGGTGAACCAAAGATCCTGCCTTGCTCTTGTGCAAGAGCAAGAGACTTCGTCACCGGGTGTCCTGGCTGAAGGGCTGCTCCTGCCAGCAGGCAGGAAGGCTCTGCACCACACAGCCAACGAAACAACCCATAGACTGGAAGTAAAATGTCCTTTCTGGAGTCTGACTGCTTTGTGTGCTGCATTCGGCAGCAGAAAACCCCTTTCCCCCCAGCTCTGTAAGTGCCCCTTTGAGCCCCCTGAGCAGCGATGCTTACCCCGGGCAGTGAATGCCTGGCTCACGCCTGGCCAGCAGGCAGCAGGCACTGGCAGCTGTATGCAGATTTCCATCATCCTCCAGGCAGATGCTCGAGAGGCCGCTCTGCCTGTTCTGGGCTACCGGGATCCCACAGGCATCTCCGGTTTTCCTTCCAGCAAAGGAAACGTGCCACCAGCTTGTGCAGGAAAGCCAGGGAGCCACACTGGGCAGGAGGTCTGCGCTGGGTCCATGAAAAACATTGGAAAGGAAGGCTTTTGAAGAAGCAAAAAGGAGGGGGAAAGGACTCCTGGTTCCCTTCTTTGCCATCCAGTATCAGTCCACTGACTTCACCAGTGCTGGGTCTGGTTCAGGCAGCCAGCCTTGTGTCCAGGGGGTGAGCATCTGAAAAGGTAAAAGACGGACCGAGTGCCCAAAGCCCAGCTCTCAAACTGAGTTTCTTCTTTCTTTCTTTGACAGATTAAACCAAAACATTATTCTCGGTGTTATTTTGTTGGCCTATGCATCAGCCTGAATGACAGGCACCGACTGCATCCTGAGAACAATCTGAAGGCAACCCAGGGAACCCACCCAGATGGTGTTCAAAAGCGTCTCGGAGCAGAATGGGCTCCGCTCGGCGCAGGAATTTCACAGCAGGAACAAAGGGAACTTTGCAAACAGAGCTTTGAAACGGAAGTCATTTTATCCAGCATGCCTGCAGGAAACGTGAATCCATCTTCCAGCACAATCAAACGCAGAGCTGTGCATGGGCATAATTATTAGGGGAATGATGGCAACAGTAAAGGAGCTCATCAGTCAGAAACCTACATAATTTCTAAACTGTCTCTTATGCTGAACCACCTGGATTTAAAGTAACATTTGCAGACAAGATGAATGAATCTGCTTACCGAACATGCCTGCATTAATGCGTGCAAGAGAAAGGGTCACCACAGGCATCAGATGTGACTGCCTCGCTTTGACCGACGCGTTTGTCTAACACCTCTGCAGAGCATCGGTGTCAGTGGCTCCCCTTCCCCTCCTTCCCACTTCTCACTCCTGGGGATGGATAAAGCCAGAGAGATTCTTTGTTTGGTTTGGGAGGTGATTTTTCCAGAATCGGTGTTTCTTGATTGAAAATTCAGAGCGGTGTCTGTGGGCACGTGGGGGCTGGCTGTCGCTGTGGAGGTTCCGTTGTGTGATTCTCTTTCCAGTATCCTAAAAATGCCTCATGTAGTACCCAGCTCGGCATTTCTCTCGGAAGCAGGGAGTGCTCGCGGGTGGGCCTTCCTGCCTGTGACAAACAGGTTTGTTTAAATAACAAAACAAGGCTCCCGGCTCTGCTGGATGTCATTAAAGTGGAGCCAAGGAAAGGCTTGATCTGATGGGACTCCCACGGACACTTGTGCCAAAGCCAGCAGAATGCTCCAGCCTGACTCGGTGCCAGGGTCCCCCCCCAGCCTCTGCTCCATCATCTTCCCTGACCCTTTCTGCAGGGCTCCACGGGTCAGCCGTGGCCACCATAAGCCCTTCTTACACTAGCCTGGTGCTGGCCAGGAGTCACCGTGCCATTTATCTACAGCCCCAGGATGGACTGTGCCCCACATGATAGGATCACAGGCTGATTTGGGTTGGAAGGGGACCCTCCAGTCCCACCCTCCCACCATGGGCAGGGACATCCTTCACTCGGTCAGGTGCCCAACATCCACCTGAGCTCAAGCACCAAAGGGTGAGCGAGCTCTGCCATGAAGGCATCACCTGTAATCAGGAAGGAAACCTCAGAAGTTGCCAAAAAGGCCAAGTCTAACCTCCTCGCCAAAGCTTTCTGTTGAAATAGCCCTGAATCAGAGCCCACAGTCTGGATGCCTGCAGATGTCTGGATGTCTGCTCTCAGCTGCAAGGGAACTGCACATCCGTGGTGGTTTCCTACACCACTTTCTGTTTCACAGTGCTTCCTCAAAAACAGTACAAGAATCTCCATTAATATTTAAGGCTTTCCTTTTTTAAGCATTTCAGTTTCGTGGAGAACAGAGAGCTCTCTGTCCTGGGGAGCTCATTCAGAGGGAAGAGTGGGATTAAGAACTTCAAAGTGGAGTTCTCCCCTGTGACAAGTTCTTTAGAAGAGACCCTGTCCAAGAGTTATCACATCTCTCCAGCGAGGGAAAAGATTTGCCATGAGAATCCTTCTGGGCTTGCGGACTTCTGCAGAGGAGGAGATTTCTGCCAGCAGCGGTTGCTCTCTGATGGGAAGAACACCCTCCTCCCGGAGGTGTGAAATCTCTGAAGGGGGCAAGCTTTCTTCCCACGTGGCAGCCGGGGAAAATGCATGTGCTATTTCAGGCAGGCAGAAAAGGAATGAAAAGGCTTTCAGAGGACTAAAAAGTCAATGTGAGATGGACGGGAGGATGACAACCAGCTCCAACTGAGAGAGAAAAACTGAAGGGCTTTAGAAGAGAAAAAGAGAAAAAGGAAATGCAGCCTCTGAGCGTGGGAAAAGGCTCCTGTCCCACCGTGCTGCTGCCTCCGGGGCTCACGCTGAGGATCAGGACAGCACAATCCACTTTTTCGGCTGCTGAGCTGATCTCTGCTCCTGGAGCATCCCACATGATGCCACACCCTGTGGCAAGCAGCCAGGTGTGGGAAAAAGAGGAAGGTGCTAGTGCCGCCTGCGGAGGGGAGTGGGCAGGTTTTGAGCTCTTTGTCCATGCTGGGTTGTTAGGGGCCCATCCAGGGTAGATGGGTGTCTGAGCAAGCCAGGCATTTGCCCTGGGCCAGAACAGATACACAAACACCAACAGGAAAAAGACCTTTTATTTACCCTCTGGCTCAGCAATAGCTCAAAGTCTTCCCACAGGACCCTTGTTTGTGCCTTTTTTGACATGACCGTTTCTATCGGCAGAGCTGAACAAATCATCTGCCATGAATATTTTATCCTGTCTTTCCATGACCAGACTGTGGCTTCCTCAGATCTCCTCATTATTTGGCAGTATTTATGCAGCATTTTGTAAGCTTATTTTACCACTAGGGATTGGTGGCACCCAACGCTCAACGAGAAGTCACCGCCCAGGCTTTCGGGTGGCAAGTGCTGCTGCTGGGGGGGTCGGGGATGGGTACAGATGGATCTGCCTGAACCAAAGAGCGATGCCTTTGCTGGTACCACTTTAGGAAAGGAGCATTTCCCAGTGCGTTGGGTGAGCACACATAGTAACGGCCCCAAAGAACCAGATTATTAGCTGTTTAGTTCACTGATTAATCAAAGAAAACAATGGCAGCTTCTAATGGCTGACTGCGGAAACTGTGGGTAAATGTTTATTGCCTTCTGGTGACTACTGCGTGAGTGTGCTTCTACACATTTAATGTCCCTGTGGTAAGTAGATTGTTGAGGAGGAACTGTTGAGATATGAATACCCTGCACCGGGCTCCAAGGGGCTTTTCTGCGGGTAATGGCTTTCGGGAGAAGGCTCCCACATCCTGGGTGGGACAGATAATGAATGCACTTGAATGAGGAACTCTCTTTGACACCTCTGCTTTTGCTCTTCCGCAGGAAAATTAAAGCAAATCCATTTCGATTTCTGCTGAATTCACTCCTCACCTCTGGGTGGTGTTTTAGAAATCAAACATAAATCCATTATTTTGCTTCTTGTCTAAGGACTCAGAACCTTTCATAGATGTTAAGGCCACTTATAAGTTAAGGGATTTGTATTTAAACCTCCCGGCTGTGTATTTTTCATGTATTTTAAGTACTGACAATAGGATAAGTAAATGCACAAACTAAGCAAGTATGTCCTCACATACCCAGATTATAAAAGGAACAGAAAAGCAAATGTATTTGTCCCCGTGTCCTGGTCATCCCGACCAGGGGAACTTATCTCTGAAATACTCTCTTAAAAATCTTCCGGTGCATCTGGTGCTCACAGTCCCCTTTCTTCCCTGGAACTGGGAGAAGCTTCATAAATTTAACCTGCATCTCATCTGTCGAGTCTGGATGACAGGAAAGAAGAGATGCTCCTCTTCCACCCGGTGTGACATTCAACCACACTTTGGGCTTAGTCTTCATTCATGGTGTAATTCCATTTCCCCTCTGAATTATGTACTCTCAGTAGCCTGCCTTGTGCATAAAAGATCCATGACGGGGAGCCGTATCATTCATTTTTTTTTCCATGAGCAGGTGCAAAATATAATGTCCCTGATTTTCAAGATCTGATTAAACTGTCATAGATATGGAGCAACCTCAATAACTCCTAGCATCTGAGAGGGACTGCTTATTACAACACTGCACCCTCTGATGCCATCGATGAGAATCTCTCAGCATTTCAATTACATACCCCCATTTTCAGGATTTGTTTATTTAAATTGGATGAATTTGGTGCTCCTGAAAGTCAGTGCCTATAATCCACAGGCTGGAGCCCAGCAGGCACAGATGCATCCCACTGTCCTGATCTCCACGTGGGCCACTGGTCCAGAATCTGGATGCCCAAGCCATGCAGGTGGCGGGAGCACCGGCCACCTCTACACAGGCGGCAGGTCCCAACCCTCCGGTGCCTCCAGCTCTGGCTTCTGTCCCAGGCTGTCCTATATCTCTGCTCTCGAGCTCAGTCACCCATTCCCACCTTCTCTCCCCAAATTCACTCCCAACTCTGCTACTGGGGCTGCCTGGGTCACAGTCACTGTCACTTCCTCACCTTTGCTGAATTTGCTCGGTGATGCGCCGGTCTCAAAAACAACAAATATTTTTGTTCTGTTCTCAACGTTATTGAGGCACGAGGATAAGAAGGGGAGGATGAGAAACTTTGGCAGTTTTGCAAGAACTTAAAGTGACCAATTCGTGGAGCTGCTTCCCAGGGGAAGGAGAGGCAGGAGTGCGGGAGGGAGGGTTCTCTCTGAAAGTAACAGTGACAGGAACCACCTCTGTGTTTTGGGGGGAAAATCCCCATAACAAAGGGTGAGACAGCAGGGTGGGGAGCTGCCGGGGGGGACACACTTGTGGGACGGGGACAGCCCATCTCAGAGTGACAGACACACAGCCCCGCCAAGCGCAGCGATCCCTCCCTGCTTTTCCTAAACTGTTCTTTTGCAAAGCTGTTTCCAATATTGTAATTGAATGCTTAACTGTTACACTGATGGAATAAATTAGACTGAAGCTTTTATCCCGAAATCTTCTCTGTAAGAAAGAGACATCTGAGGGCTCTGGCACGCTGACAGGTATTCCCTTCCCTGGGGGCTGATGGGGGGGGTCACAGATGTCCCCAGCTGACGGTCAGCGTTTCGGCGCTGGAGCAGGTCCCTCACCCCACAGGAAGGGTTGGTCACCCTCTTCGTCCCCCCACATCCCTCACCCCCATCACCAGTGGGAAGGGCCAGTCTGGCACGGGCACGGCCCAGCTGCGGGGAGGGATCGCCTTTGGCGAGGGATCACCAACATTTCTCTGGCAAGCGCAAGGGTGATGGGAAGCAGCCTGGAGCAGCGTTGCGCCCAGTTTGCAACACAAAAGGAATTGGCCAAATAATTGCTGTGAGTTTCAGTGTCCCCTGGCCACCCAGAGGTGCGGTGATGGCCAGGAGCTCTGCTCCGGCTGCACCTGGGAGGCTCCACCACATCCCCGTTGGCAGCATCCATCCATCCAGCATCCTGTACTGGTCCATGCTGAGACTTGCTAGTCCAAAACAAGGTGCAGCACTGGTGTCAAAAGACACAGGCAAGCTGAGGTGCCGTGTCCTTGCTTCATATTCAAAGGTGGATTTGCTGATGTTGGAGCTAAAAAAAAAAAAAAGTATTCAAATTAGCAATCAGAGCAAATGATTGCTCTTCCCTTCCTGTCCCTGTTCTGAAATAGGAGCTCCAATCTCTCTGCACATAAACAGCAAACACACACTCAGCATCTGATACCAAAGAAGGCTCCCGACACCGTGAAAAGAACAGGGAGAAGGTACTGCAGAGTGGGAGCTGCCATCTGGGCTTGCATCTGCGAGTGTTTGGCAAGGCACATATGGAGGATCCTTTTCTCTGCCTCATATTTGGCCCTGGAAACTCAGGGATGGTGTAATGAAGAAGCAGCTCTGCCTGGGGTCTGGTCACTATTTGGAACCCACCATTTGTCCCAAGCCCAGAGAGACTCCTGACCAGCACCCAGGTGCCGGGTCAGACACCGTGGGGACGTTGGGTGTTGATACAGCTCCTCTGGCACCATGCACTCCCACCACGGGGATGGCTGCATGATGCTGGTACATGGGAGCCATTCCGCTTCGGAGTGCTCCTGACTGGTGTGACCCAAAACCTCACAGGATGAATTAGGCACTTTGCTGCGGCTCATCTGCATCCTCACCTGCAGATTCTCTCGAGTCCATGCTTGAGTTTGCCCATGAAGTGACAACTGACGTCCCAGTGACAAAGAAAAGAAGAACATCTCTGACTGGGAAAAACAAGAATATTATAGGAATAAGGAAACTTGACACCAATGGCAGGAGGAGCTTGAGCTCTGCAGGAGAAATAAGGGGAGTTCATCGAAGCAGGTCCCTGCAAGCGGTGGGGTCTTTTCTCCAGGTAAAAAGCTGGAGCCAAGCTACAGGCTGAACGTACATGTGCTGGCAACAGCGGTCTTTGCAGGAGCCAAATGTGTCTTGAAACATACATAGGAAATAAAAATAGCAGGAAAAGCCTTGAGAGTTGTCCTTTCCTTCTGCAAGGATGACATTTTTGGCTCTCTTTCTTTAAGTCATCCATAACCTAAGTTCCTCCCTTTTCTCTTACCCTATTCATCCCTGATGAGGTTGGGATCTTGGTTGCTTTTTTACAGTTATTCTCTGGCACTGAAGGGAGGTGTTTTTGAAGTGGAAAAGCACGAAGGAGAGCGGAGGGTGCAGCCCAGGCAGCACGCACGGGATCACTCACGGACATCTGCTGCTGCCAGGACATAGCATCCACCTTTCCACCAAATGGCCGTGGTGCTGATTCAATGAGAGGGAGCTATCACTGGAATTAATCCCCACTATCTCCATCCGCCCCTTTTGCAAGAGGGAGAATAGGGACAGCTCTGGAGAGGCAGCAGGAGACTATTTTCTGCTTTAATGTGCAATACCCAGTGCTCAGGGCTTCCACAAAGGCGTACGATCATAGGGAGGCACACGTTTGACTGTCTTGCCTGAATTTAGCTCCTGCCGTTTCAGCGCATGGGATCTGGGTGCTGTGCCAACATCCCAGCGTGAGGAGCTGATTTCCCCAGGTTTCTCCTGCTGAACTCCCTGGGCTTCTGTCTTCTCCTTCTGAACTCAGTCCTCAGTGTAAGGGCAGAGAAATGGAGAGTAACCCATTACATCCAACCTACAGCACCCTCAGCACCAAAAATCTCTTCAATATGTAAAGCCTTGGGGAGGCAGAAGCCTGAAGAGGCAGAGCAGCAGAAGACTAAGAGGGAACAAGGCAACGGTGTCACAAATCAGAGAGGGAATTTGAGCCTTTTTGATGCTGGGCTGAGTTTGAGAAAGGAATCGGCCCCTGGACGAGAAAGCAGCGTGTTTGCAGGGCCACGTGCTTGGGGAGCAGAGAACGCCTCGCTCAGCCAAGCAAAACTGCAGCACCTTGACACATCCCGTACACTCCCAGCGTTTTGCCAGTCTAATTGAGTGCAGAAGCAGAAATGATGGAGTACAGCAGAGGACTTGGGGGCTGGCTGTCCACAAAAGCTTCCTCAGAGCTGGAGCGTTCCGACGGAGGAATGATCTCATGAGCAGATGGGAGAGAGGCTTTGCTTGTTCCACAGAAATCTGGGCTAGGGCAGACATGAGAAAACGCAGCACAGAAAACTATTGTGCTCCAGTGTGAGAACGGAGCCAGCAGCCCACCAGGCGAAGGTGGGGGGGAGTTCTGCTCCCCCGCTCCCTGCCAGCGGTCACGGAAGAGGTCGGGCAGCGTCAGGAGCCCACAGCCTTCAATTTGGTTGTAACCTGGCATCTGCATTTGGAAGGGGACGTCCCCAGGGCATCACATCCACTCCGTGACAAGCGCTGGTGAAGGAGAGCATCAGAGATGCCCCCTCCTGAGCCACCGGCCACGCTGAGGGGAGGTTTGGGAATGCTGCTGTGCCCAACAGACAGGGAAGAGGAGGTTTGTAGACAGCAAAAGTGGGGTGGGGGTTTTTTTCTTCTTTTAAATAAGGTTAATTATTTATTCATGCACAAAACACAGGTTACTGTTTGCTAAACAAATCTGTGCGCCAGTCTGTGTGCATCTCTCCGTCTGTGCCAAACGCCCTGTTTCAAAACAAATTGTGTCTCAGTTAGTTCATAACTCTCCTTCTATGCTGGGCTGGGCTCTGTCTCGGGCCCTCGGAGGGTCACATCCCATCCCGAGGGGGCTACAGACAGGAGAACAAGGAGGGGAGGGAGGAGACCTGTGTCCCAGACCTGGGGACAAGCAAGGACTTGCCGGCTCTTGCGTCGCAGCCACCACGACCCTGCAAGACTCAAGGGCGGCAGCATCAGGCAGGAAGGGTCCTGCAGGGAGAGCTCTGCCTTTCCAGCTCTGGCTGATCTGATCCATGAAACCATTTCAGAAACAAATTCAGGAATCCCGGCATTAGGAGACTCTGTATCTCTGCAGGAGCCCAGGCATAAAACTAAAGCCTCACAGGGGTTTGTTATCGCAACACCACACTGTTAAATGTCCTAAGCAATCTTTTTTTAAGGAAAACAAGTCTTTAGAAACAGAGGTGACCCTAGAAGTGATAAGTGAAGAGGTGCACCTGAAAGTCTGTTATCAGCTATTTGTGCCTGGCTCTGCCTCAGATTTCTCATTTCGATGTGACGGCAGCTGAAAATTGGATAGATACTGACTTCACCTCAAACAAGACTTTCTCTTTTTGTCTTCAAGGGCAACTTAAGTGCTTTACCCTCTGAGGTCGTAGAGAATCGCAGGATGCTAGAAAAGGAGCGTTCTGGAGAGGGAATCATAGTGCCGCTCTGAAGTGTATTTTGATAATTAAACTCCACAGTAAAGTAAGAGTGAGGGAGGCTGGAAAAGCACAAGTTTCAGGAGGCTTCTTTGCTCTCTTAAAATCGGGTGTTGATGAGCTTTTCCTTGCTAACAAAAGGCGGGTTTAATTTCCAGCATGGGTGACGGTTTCAAAGCGATGTTCTGACACTGACACTGCCTCCAGCCCAGGCCTTGTGTCTGCAGGTGGGACATGGGGAGATGCTGGTGCCTGTGGCAAGCTTGGGGCTCTGAGGGCTTGTCCTTGGGAGACACTCACTGGAAGAGAGGAAAAGGCAAAGGGCAGAGAGTCCCCAGGGTCACAGCCCCAAGAGCCGACTCCTCCATCCCCAGTGGTGCAAGCTGGTGGGGAATGAACCGGGTCCATTCCCTTCCCACCACAACAAGCAAAGGCGAAGGACAAGGGACCGGAGGGATGCTGGGACAAGGGGAGATGCTTCTTCTAAAGGGGAGATGCTTCTTCTGAAGGGGAGACACTTCTAAAGGGGAGATGCTCTGAGGGAGGCTCCAGAGGAGAGGCATCTAATGAGGCAAAGGGCTGTTGGAGATGAGATTTACACAAGGGCCGAGACATTACTGGGTTAGCCGTGTCCCAGAGTGGCGTTCCCATTCCCAGGGGAAAAGCTTGAAGCTGGTATGCTGACACACATTTTTATCAGCTTCATCTTATTTTAGAAGCAGTTCTCAACAAAAATGGATGAAGGTATGAATGCCCCTCTGACTGCTACAGCAGAGCTCTGCAACGTGGCCAGTTAAAATACGAAAGTAATCCTTGGAAAGGGTTTTGTTGTACCCTGGTATGTGGCTGGTGTGTGCCTACTGGTCCTGGTGGGTCCAGCACGTGTCAGAGCGAGTTGCGTGTGAGCAAACGGGTCTGTTCACATGTAGTACATCTGCCTGCAGAAACGCAGAAATCTGGCAAACCCAACTGTCTTGCCAAGTCAGCCAGACAACAGTAAATCCAGCTGAGCTCTCTGAATTAACAGTTTAATTCTTTAGGAAAGAGTACAATAAATACTTCAAAGAGTTCCTAAACACAAGCATCTTTTACTTTGACTCACATAAGCAATATGATAATTCAGATTAAATCATAGAGACACCTAGGCACATTTATCTTTCTTATTTCTGCTTTACAGCCCCTTTGCACGTGAGCAGTGTTCTGTAGAAGACCAGTATCCCAAGCTCATGGGTTTTTTCCTCTGAAGCGCTGAGCTTTGACTTTTCTACGACAGCCTGTATCCTTATTTTCTGACTGTTCTGGGAGTTTCCTAGGATCTCCTTGCTTGCTTCCCTCCGTGTCTGCTCCTGTCAATGCACTTGTACCCCAGCACCAGGGTTCTTGCCTAGCCCCCAGGGAAGCTCAGCACCCTCATTCCCTGCGGGAAGGTTCAGTTCACCCAAGACACCAGGAAAAATGGAATTTCAGTCTGACAGAAGAAGACAGAGGGAAAGGGAGTCCTTCATATCAAGCAGAGCAAGTAAAGGTGCGTGTTCTGCTCAACCTGTTGCAACCCCTGAAAGCGAGTGCAGGTGATGAGCCACGTAGCCTTTAGAAGCTCCCTCAGCCTGTGAGCTGGAGTGCTCTCCCTGCACGAAAACACCTTCTATCTTACTTCAATTATGAGCAGGTTACACCACACACAGTTCCCAGCACCCAGTGACAAAGTAATCTGCCCTAAATTCTTCATTTCCCGGTGTTTTCACTAATAATAAGCAATTTTTATCCATTGGGGAATGGTGGAAGAAAAGGAAGGCTGTCACACATCTCTGACAGCGGGTGCCTGGGCACGCTGCTGTTGAAGAGGCAGAGGAATAAGGGGACCATAAACAAAGCAGAGACCCCAAACAGCAGCGTGACAGAGAACGCAGCCGGGATGGTGGGAAGACGCCTTCGCTTTCCCTCTGCTTCATTTCAGCATCTTTCCAGAGCAAACCTTCTCCTCTTCTGTCCTGGTCTTGGAAATAAGTGTTGGCAGTTGCTTAGGAGAGAGGGATGCAGTGTGCCACTTGGGCATCTCTAGCCTCACAGCTGCCGAGAAGGTCCCGTTCCAGAGCCACCCCAGGCGAGCTGCTGGGGAGGAGGAGAGCCAGGAGCGCCCATCAGCTGGTAAACACGGCGATTGCTTTATCAGCTCAGCTACTGTTCACCCAGGCTGCCAGCTTCCCTGGATTTTTAATATTTCATCAGGGAAATTCTTGCTTAGGGGAGTTGATTTGTTGCCGGACTGTTGATATTTTCAAGAGGAGAACACTGAGAGAAGCAGGTTTGATTTGGTGCTGGGGGTGAGAGGGGGCAGACAGGACGGTGCTTCCCAGCCCGCTCCAGGTGCAGGGAAGAGTGGGACGGAGCGAGCAGGAGCACCGGCATGTGGGGGGGGAGCAGGGCCCCTTGCACGGGAACAGTGCCCACAGGGGAGGAGGGCTGGGCTCCGGTTTTGGGACCCTGAGCCTCCCGCCCGGCTTCAAGCACCTTCCTAACTCCCAGCAGAGAGTCCACAGTCTCCTCCTCCTCTTCCTCCTCTTCTGTGTCTGCTGCCGCCCTGGGACAGGAGCAGGGAGACAGCATCCTGCAGAGAGGAACAGTCCTTCCCTAGAAACCTGTTTATTTTCCAAACTCCGGTTACCACAGCAACACAGTACAACTATTTCGCTGAAAGCTTTTCTCCCCCTTGCTCGGCTTAGGCTCTGTAGTCAGAGTGCAGATTCTGAATCAACACATTTTTTTCAGTCAATGTTTTTGTCTGTTTTTTCCTATAAACACACATCAAATACAATGTGCGAAACTCAGACGTGCTAAGTGGGAAAGCTGAGTTTTATAGACTCATCTTGTGCTAGCGTAAACGGTGAAAACTTCCTGCGGGAGCCGCAGCTGGGAAGCAGCGCAGTTGCAGATGTGCTCTGTCGCGGGCTCTCGGATCTTTCACGGAGGAAGCCCCACCAAAGCAGGGTCCCGGGTGAACCCCAGAAGCCTTGGGCTGGCTCCAGCGAGGGGTGCACAGCTGCCTTCTGCCCAAATCTAGGGCTGTGAGGAGGAACTGGGGCTGGATCCCGCTGCCAGAGGGAGGTGATCCCACCTGGAGCATCCCAGATCTGCCAGAGAGCCAAAACACACTATCACTGGCAACCCTGGGGGATCAGGGGTGACAACGGTGTGTGGAGCCTGCAGCCACCCTGGGATGGACAGACACCCTTGTGTCCTGCCCAGGTGACAGCCCCTGGTGCCCGGCTCACCGACCAGGCTGCTCGGCAGCAGCCAACACCTCCCACATTCCCCAGAGGAATTTAGCTCTCCGAAAGCCAAACCACCAACAGGGACGTGACCTCGCTTACCATGTTACCCGAGCAGGGGATGCAGAAGGGAAAACAAACCACTTGCCCAAATGCCATCTTTTCCAGCAAAGTCCCCTCTCCCCAGCAAGCCCCAAGAGTCACCTCCCATCACGGTATCTGTGGCGCTGCCCGTACTCATGGTGCAGAGACGAGCACCCAGCAACACCTCAGGATACTTAAGAAATGTTTCCCAAACGCCTACTGAGCTTGAAAGACTGTCAGCTCGACTCCACCACTTTCTGTAAGACTGGTTTCAAACCCGACCAAAGCCTCCCTGGTGCCACTTCACTTTATAATGAGTTGTCTATTTTTTCCGATACCTCGGTGGGATTTTTTTTTTTTCCTTTAATACCAACAGCTGACACATTACTAGTAAAAGGAAGAGTTCACAGAATAAACTTCAGTGCATTAATTATTGAGGGATATAATCCAAATTTATTTAATGAATTAATAATAAGTCATAGGGGTATTTTAATAATGAAATACTTCTAGTTGTGTTTCAATAATTATGGCTGGCTTTCATAATTACACTGCTGCAGTGAAAATAAAATCAAAATCAATTAGGTGGCAGCAATTCTGTCCCAAGAGTGCCCTGTGCAGCTCTATCTAGATCAGGTTTAAAGGGACACAATGAAAATCAATGTTGATTTAAACTTCCAGCACGCAAATAGTTCTCTGCTGCACCATTGGAAAGAAGTTAGGGCTTCCCGATGTATAGCTGCTTCGGGGGATGAGGAGCAGCTCTCCTTAGGAGAATTTGGGAGCAGACTCAGGGCTTACAGGGTCTCTCCCAAGCAGGACAGCCGTGGCGTTGGGATGGCTTGAGCCATGTCCCCACAGGGCTCCATCCTCACCCCCGCAGTGCTCCCACCCCAGTAGGACTCCCCGCCACGTCACCCCTCTCCCTATTCCCTCAAAAATAACATCGTTGGGTTTTGTTTAGTTTTGTGCCTTTAGAGGTTGTGTTCACCAGGCAAAGAAATTTAGAAGTTTCCTTTTAAAGAAAACCTACGGCTTCTCATGGCTGTTGATTTCAGGCAATGAAGCTGGTAATTCCTCCAGGGCCGTTGCCCTCCGGCTGTGGCAACTGCCAAGACCCGGGGGCACTGGGGGGAGAGAGCCAGAGAGAAACCACGCCGCTCGTTCCCACACCATTTTTGTTTGTTTAGAGATAACACTCCGGGAGTATTTTTTCAAAAGGGCAGATGAAGTGTTTGTATCTCTCTCCCATCCCGGGAAACCTTTATCCCACCCTCCAGCTCAGCTGCCGAACGCGGAAAGCAGCTGGGTTTCTTTAACTTTTTTCCTCTCGAGAAAGAGTGTTTGGAACTGGAAAGAGCTCCCAATTCAGCTTGTTGAGTCAAGTTGTCACTTCCAGCAGCTGGGATCCTTCCCAAAGGCTGCTGAGCACCACAGCTGGGCCGGAGGGAAAACGCAGCCTCTCCTTCAGCTGCTCGGGCAGCCCCGGCAGCTGAGCTCCATGAAGAAACCTCCCTGTTTCTACCAGCATCTGGCTACCAGGCTCCGGTACCAGCTGGGACCCCGGTCCCTCAGGTGGGGTAGGTGACACCTATGTCCCAACACCATCCCACCGCTCATCCAGCCACCTTCCAAGGCACCGAGCGGGTCCTGCCCCAGAGAACCCCCGCTGTGGGGTGGAGGTTGGGGACCCACCCCAGCATCTCCCTGAGCGCCGCCGGCACTGCAGGATGTGCCGACGGGGAGATGGCGCTGAGCCCCCCGAGCAGCACCATTGCACTGGTGGGTCCTGGCACAGCCAGAGCCAACCCATGGAGCTGAAAAGAATACAGGAAAGAAATGCCTGGACGTGCTTCTTTTTGTATTTTTTCAGATTTCTAAGTGCTGGTGCTGAGGTGAGCCTTTTCTGCTTGATTCACTTGTCTCTGCTGCAAGATCAGTTGAGCTTCGTGGTGCCCTCACTGAGGAGCCACCCGCCCCGCGTCTGCCTTCGCATCGGGCTGAGGATGCCCTATCTCATCTGCCTCCCTTCGCGGGGAGAAAGCTCCCTCAGAAACTGCCAAGCTTGTTTATGGTCCTCGCATCTTTAAGCATCTCACTGCTAGACATCCGGCTGCTCCCCACTGAGGGCGTTTGAAGCACATCCCCTTCCCCAAAAATACGTTTGCAGCCAGGAGTCTCCAGGCAGCGCTTTCCGTGACCTGGAGGTCTCCCACAGAAATAGCCCAGAAGCAGCACAGTAATAGGGGGCTGCCCAAAATAGGAAGGGACAGAGATTTTACAGCCTCAAATATTAAGAGCCTTAAAATAGAAAAGGGAAAATTCAAGTAAAACATTAGGGCGAAGTATTCATAAGCAAGAGGTCAATCGGGCAATAGAATAATTTATCTAGAGAGATGTCGTCACCAGAGGCTTGAGCAGAGATGAGATCTGACACTTGGAGAAGCGGGAGAGGGGCTCCGGCGCTGGTGTGAAAAATGGGTTTGTGCCTCAGGAAATTTGCAACGGGAAAGCGCGGGGTGCTGCTGCCCTCCCTCCCGGCCCTGACATTTCTGCGCTGCTTTGGCAGCTCTGCGGGCTGCACTTAGGTCAGGGAAAGTTGCAAATACGGTTTAATTGGGAAAAAAAAAATATATAATGACACATTGATATTTGCGTCCTGTGCAATTTAAGGAGAGATCAATGTTACCCGTGAGTTAATCGCTGCCGTGTAATTATGCATTCAGCATACAAATTCCCATCACATGCAAAACCACCGCAGCGGTGTACCTCCATGCCACAGGAACGCTGCTTATGAGCGCTCGTATTTTGGGTCATAAATGGAATATAATGCACTGCGCTTTATGGCAGGGATCATTACTGAGCAAACACCCGTAATTCTGCCCTCGAAACTGCAGTGCAGGTCACCCTTGCTCTTTAGGAAGGGTAACAGCCAGGAACTGCTGTCAGCAGGGAGGCTCCGTTCTAATCCTGGGACAAAATGCATAAGAAATCAGCCTAAACCAGTTTAAACCTGGGATTTGCTCTACCATGGCTTTTGCAATTATACTGAGAAGATCCAAAAATATTCCCACTGAAGAACTCACATACTTTTGCAAGCAAAAATAGTGGCTAGTTAAGTAAAAATGGGCTTTGATTCCTGACTTTATATTTGCTACTTAAAAAACAGTCCCTAGGATTATACTCCGGCGCATCAGTTATTACTTCACTGTGTACCACTTTGAGCTGCTATTGAAACCGTGCAGACTACCCTTTAAATTACCTAGTACTTCTAGCTCCTTAATTAAGACTATGTCCCATAAAAAGATTTAAAGCGAGAAAATTTCCTATGGAATTACTATGCAGCTACACTTCCATAAATGCTTATTCAGCCCATGAGCACAGCCAGGAGAGAAAACCCTCAGGTGCGAAGGCTCCTGCCCTGACCCAAATCCAGAGACGCTCAGCAACCCGTGGTCAGCCTAGAAAACGGGTAAATAATCCCGCATCCTTTGTAAATGGTTCCCCAGCCACATGCAGGACCCTGTCAATATTTAGAGGGTACAAGGTATTGATCAATAAAATCAAAAAAATAAATATTGATCAAGCCAACAGGGAGGAACCCACCAAAGGAGCAGAAGAGCAACAGTGGCATCGCTTAGGTCCCCTCGCCACAAGAAGGGTGGGAGGTGACCCCAGGCTGGTAAGCTCTTCCTGCTGCTTCACAGCCAGCCCTCAGTCTTCCTCCCACGAGTGCCAAGGCCACTTCGGCAGGAGCCGAGGCGGACAGCAGGGATGGAGAAATTCCGCAAAATCACTTCTTGCTGAAACGCCTCCAGCCAGTGGGGTGCATACTCTCTGCCACAGGAGCCTCAGGCCAGGTTAGTTTTGCTGTGAGCCCTTTCTGAGATGACATCGGTCAAGTTTGCTGCCAGAAAAACAAGGTCCTGCCTCTGCACCGCCCCCCCCGCNTCAGCTTCTCCATTCCGTCTTGCCGCAATTGGTTGTCCTTAAATAGACTGAAGTGCTGTTCAGGAGGTCAATCCATTTCATCAAGTCATTCAGCTTGACCTTTCGCGATGCGCAGCAGTGCAATTTATACCGCAAGTTCGAGTGCCGCTAAGCATTGCACTCATCCAACGCCTAGCCGGGAGAAAATGAGGAGGGTAAGAGCCCACGGCAGACTGTTCTAACCACTGATTAACCGAGGGGAGGGGTCCTTGTCACAGACCCAGCGGTGAAGTGCCATCGGTACTCACAGCACTACGGGGAAAAAAGAGCAACAGCAACGGGGCTGGGCGATGCTGCTGTTGTGCCCTGGAGAAGTGACGCCCAGAAGAGGCCCTTCCCCCGAGGGTGCTGAGAGTCCTCCAGGCTCTGGCACGGTGCTGAGGCTCCCCGTCAGCCCTTCCCCGCGGGCGGCAGAAGCACTGGCCCTCAGCGGGGGCTCCCACCACCGCGGGGATCGGGGCACAAGGGAAACAGGACAGCCCTGAGCTCGCCGGGTGTTGATGAGCCCCCAGCTCCCACCAAACTCAACATACGCTGCTCAAACCCAGCTGGGGAAAGACGGGCAGGGGAAGCTCCCTCTCGCCGTTTTTTCTAAGTGACATATGGGCCAACACTGCTCCTCAAAACATGAATTGCCTCTCCGTGAGCGCAGCCTCTGCGTGAGAAGTAAAACTCCAGTTGGATGTAGGGAGCAATCCTTTACTGTGCAAGTGGCCCAGGGCTGGAGCAGGGGCTGTCGAATCTCCATCCCTGGAAATAGTCACAACTTGTCTGGAAAAGGACTGGGACATCCTGCTCGAGCTGTGAAGCTGGATCTAACTTCAAAGCCAATCCTCCTTTGAGCAGGACCCTTCGTCTCAGCCTGGGATGAAGGATGCCATCGTGCCACCTGCAAGCGAACAGCCTCTGTCGGTGGTGGGTCCTCCGAAGGCACCAGCTCTGCTCCTCCCTCACCATCGCTCTGGAAGGAGTCCGTGTACAGATAATTGATGCATTTTTAACTTGCAAATGCGACACAAACTTCCCTCAGGAACGTCTAATTCACATTTTAAGTAACAAAAGGGCTCAAATCCCTTTCTTGCCTACTTAGTCATGCTGCATTTAGTATAAGCGAGATGAAATGCTAAGCCCAGGGAAGATCAGAGAGAAATTGTATGATTTCCACATTATGGGATAATTCCATGGCTGACTTACCCAAACGTGCAAGATGAGACACCACACTCAGACGACGTTCACCGTGCAGAGCTGAACTCTGGATCTCAGAGTCAAAGGAGGATGGGGCAAAGAGGGGAGTAGGATGAGCAGGGGAATATTAGATGGGGTCTTGGAGCATCGAAGCACAAATAGAGCAACGGAAAGGCATCGAGACACTGGAGCCTGGCAGTACCAGCAGAAAAAAAAAATATACAGCAGAGGGAAATGCTCAGGATGGACAGAAGGAGACACTGGCCAGGTCTCAGATAAGTGACCCTTCCAAGGTGAGCACACGCACATGGAGAGCCCTCGCTGTTGGCAGGGGTGTCCCCGTCCCCGAGCATCGCCCAGTACTGCACAGGCAAGAGCCAACAGAGCAAGGCAGCGCAGCTGCAGTCCCCTGGCAACTATTTATTTGTATATTAAGTTCTTTATTTTTAAAGTGTGTCTAGACTTCTGCACCGCAGCAGGTGCTGTCAATGCTCCATTCACAGCCTCCTAACCAACCGCTCCAGGTATTTACCTGCTCCGCAAGGTCAGGATGCCGCTTTTCCTTCCCACCCCTTTCATTTTCTTTTGTTAATCAAGCTGAGTTTTATCTCAAAACAGAGCATCTTTCCAGAACAGAAGGCTCAAATGCTTCATTTTGACAAAGTCGAAACCAAGCTTTTGTTTTGCCAGAAATATCCCTTTCACTTTTTATTTTGTCCCACTAGTCACCAGATTAAATCCAAATTAACAAATATTGTCACTTGTCCCAGAACTAGATTTTTTGGAAAGCAAACTATTTGTTAAATAAAAAAAAAAAAAAAAGAAAAATCACCCTGCTTTTGCCAGTCAGGCTCATGCACACAGGGAGGGAGCGGGAGCCTCTCCCAGCCCTTCGCTCACCCAGAGCACACCCCTGCTCATCCCCCCACCCCTAGCAGGGAACGCCCAGCAAGATCCCACTGCCCTTCCCACCTCTCAGCATCACTTAATCTCCTGAAGTCACTGCTATTTATCTTACCACTCTATTATTGGTGAGTGTATATTAACTGCAGCTGTATCCCCCATGACTCCCAGCCCTCTCCAGGAGGACTCCTGCATCCCCACCTGCTGGAGCTGCTTCTCCAGACCAAGGCTAGCCATGAAGCCCAGTGTGAAGCACTCTCCACCTGAGAAAAATCCCAGGAGGACCTGGCTGTGAGGGGGCAGAGACCATGGGGAGAACGATCGCCTGTGCCCAGGGCTTGGTCCTATGGAGAAGAAGCTCCTGGCCAGGGAATGGTGTCCGTGCCACTGGCCACCAGCATCCAAAGCCTCTGCACAAGAGACACTCGTACCCACTTATCTTGCAGCCCAGCACAATTTAATTATCAACTTGGAAGCTATCCAGCAAAGCATAAAAAGTCGACCCATTCCAGTTGTTTAGGTATATCATTGCCCTGCTAATTGAGTTTGATGGGAATTTCAAGAGGACTTTACAATATTCTCCTTAAGTGCTGTTATGTTTAACTCTTCCTCACTCTCTGCGCTGCTGATGGCAGAGGGAGAGAGAGCTCCCCTCATGCTCAGGCTTGGAAGATGAGTCCTTACTGAGCCATGTCTCTCTTCCTGAGAGCTAATTCCCATTTAAAGAGCATTAACTTATGCTGAAAAACAATAAACCCCCCCGATTTGTGCCTGCTGTGGAGGAGGCCGTGCACGAGGATTGCTACCAGTGCCAGATATGGAGATCAGCCTCAGTAACGCGATGGAGCCAGAGGATGTGCCAACAAGCTCACAGGCAATGCTCTTCCAAGCTCACCCTAAATCATTCCACCTCCAGGGAAAAATCCACCCTGCTATGATATTCGGATGCAGGCCGAGAGCCCCAGCTGTAACCAGAGAGCCCAGATCCTTATCTCCACAAGCCCGAAGCCGTGGGAAGCAGCAGCATAAAGGGAGCTTTGTGAGGGTGGCAGGGTTCCCGCAGCGCCCGCGCTGCCCTGGATGTGGCCCCGCGCCACCTGCACCCTCCCGGGATCTGGGGTCCGGCTCCGGGTGCCAGCAGCAAAGGAGGCAGCCCCCAGCAGTGTGGTGGACCCACCGGGAAAGGGGTGTAGGGTTTCTGGAAAGAGATGCTGTTATAGAGAGAGTCTGTAAATATTGTCTATGCTGTTGTTATTTAAAGTCTTAAGGTGCGATAAGGCTAAGAAAATAAGCAGAATCACTGAATTTGTATGAAAAAACCTTGAGGGTCTCTGCCCAGCCCACAATCTACATTGTACAGGAGTCATTTTGGCTCAGATGAAGAAGCTTTCACAGAATCCCAGACTGGCAGGGGTTGGAAGGGACCTCTGGAGATGCCCCAGTCCCACCCCCCGCCAGAGCAGGGTCACCCAGAGCAGGGGGCACAGGAACGCCTCCAGGAGGGTTTGGGATGTCTCCAGAGACAGAGACTCCACCACCTCCCTGGGCAGCCTGGGCCAGGGCTCTGCCACCCTCACAGTGAAGAAGTTTTTCCTTGTGTTGAGATGGAATTTTCCATATTCCACCTTGTGCCCATCATCCCTTGTCCTGCCATTAACCAAAAGTTAGGCCAGGAAGGCCAATGGTACCAAACAAGATCTATTTCTCCCTGTAAATCCTGCAAAGAGCCTTGCTGGCTAGTTCCAGCTCCAGCTCGTGCTCTGGCCTGCGGAGGATGCGGGAGCGTCTCCCTGCCTAGGCGGCAGCTGGTCCGTATCTTCCTCCCTGGCACTTGGCTGCTGGGCCCAGGAACGCTGCCAGCGTGACGATATTTGCCGTGACGTCTGCTCTCCATCCACACCAGCTCCCAGACACAGGGGGAAGAGACACTCTTCTCTTCACATCAGGAGCGATGGCAGAGGCACGCGTAATCCTCACTGGCACCAGATTCTCCGTTTCTTGTTTGAATGATGCTGCCACAAACATTTATTGTCACAAAAGAGGTTATTCAAACACACGCAATTAGGCAACTATATTAGCATATTTTTCATTGTAATATTACAACAAAGGGTATATTCCTCCCAGTTAATGTATTTATAGGCTTTCGGAGCTAATATTTGTTTAAATGATTAATATGTTTTTCAAATACATGTGACAAGTGTGGCAGAAATATTTTTATCTCCGCAAACAATGTTCTGAAAGGCGCGAGCTCACGAGTCTCCAGGAGGGCTGTTTTCCAGGTTCAACAGAGTTTTTCAAGGCATACGAATTAAATTTTTATCATAATGAATTCCAAGAGAAGGGCTTTCTGCAAGGAATGTTTAGAAATAGATTGAGGCTGCGAGACCTCCGCCCCAGCCCAGGTATCTTCCTGTACGGCACGTTTCCAAAGAGCCCCCGGATTATCTCTGCAGTTAGATTGCTGTCTTCATTCAAACTGCCCACAATGCTCTTCCTTTGATAAGAAAATCCCAATATACTGATGGTTAAAAGCAAAGCTCGGGGCAGTCCTGTGTGTCACAATTTTTTAACCAACGCTTCACACATACTGAGCACCCTTCACACAAAGGGACGTTGGATTTTAATCGAAATTCTGGCGTGTGGTTGGCAGGAGTCAACTTCCAGCATCCAAGTTACGTGTTCCTTTGCCTGGTCATTACCTTGGATTAGCACATCCCTCCAACCTGGGTGATCTGCAAACTCCCTCTCTCTGTCTTTGCTTGCAAAAGAAGAGCAAAAGCACAGAGAGAAGTCAATTCAAAAAGCTAAATTTTGACATGGCTGAGGCTGAGAGGCTACTGCTGGAGGGAGCAGAGCTATGGGGTTACGGCGAAGAGCCCCAGAGAGCCCAGACCAGACATCGGAGACGGGCCAGTGACCCCCTCGCTGCCCTGCCTGACCTGCTCCGACCAACCTGCCCTTCTGTAGCTGATATTTCCCCCCTAATTAGTTTATATTAAAATTGGCCAGACCCTACTCCCTGGTGAGAAGGGGCTGGGCCAGAGCAGGGCATCCTGAAATGCTGCTCTTTATTTAATACCCTTCACAAAAGTTTGGGAAAGTTATGAATAAGCCTCCTAATTGCAGCAGGTCCCACAGGAAGATCCCTGACAGGGCTCTTTATTAACGTGTGTGTCTGCCCCATCACCTCGCATCCCGCTTCTCCCAGGCACACTGATTTGGGGGACAGGTTGGCTATAGCAGTCGGAGAATCAGAATGTGTTGGGTTGGAAGGGACCCTTATAGATCATCTAGTCCAACCCCCCTGCAGTAAGCAGGGACATCTGGATGGGACAGCAGCCTCTTGTACCTGCAGTGTCTCTCCAGACATTATTTTTTCCCCCACTGACAATCCCCGTGTCCTCAGCAGCTTTCTAGAGCTGGAGGAATAAAGCTGACGTTAACAAAAGAGCATAATACGTCTATGATCAATACCGCGAGTGAAATCTCAGCCTGTGATTTTTCTGCCAATTCTAGTCATCTCCCTCCTTTCCTTTTAAATGACAACTGAGATGTTATTTACATTGTACTCAGCTGTACGAGGAAGTGGAGTCTAAAGAGGAATATATTAACACCACCTGTGGAACCAAAATAGCAATCATCTGCGGAGGAAGCCAGGCTGCAGGGCTTCAGCCTGACGTCTCTGTTTGGGAATGGCGAACGTAAACTCTGCCCAGGCTTCAGAGCCTGGTCCCGCATTTCTGGGATAAACCCTCTGCGATGGGTGAGGAGCGGCCAGGGAAGCTCTCCGGTGGCAAACCCACGGTCCCTCCGTGCACCGGAGTGCTCGTCCCCCAGGCTGGACACTGAGGGTGACATGGTCTGTCACACACTCAAACCAAATCATGCCACAGGCATTTTCTCTGCATAGTTTTTGCCCCAGGGGCTTACACTCAGAGCCCTGACCCCCCCGACTCCGGCTCTGATGGAGCTGCTGCTCTCCAGGGCTGAGGCAGCAGGCAAATTCCTTAGTGCAGTTTTGAGAGATTCCTCAGACTTTTACAATGACTTGGAACAAAAGGAGGTAATCAGTGTTTGGGATGTTAAGAGTAAAAGCAGGCTGTGTCTGTGCAAGGAGAAATGTGGGATAAAAGATCCAGAAAAGCTCAGGGACGTGCCCATGCTCCAGGCTTTGGGAAAAACCCTTCTTTCATGGTCCTGAAGTGACCATGCCTTCTCCTCTGTGCAGGTCTTTTAGGACACCTTTGTCTTCGATGGGCTACAGAGGGACATTTTGACATCTTGTCTTGCCCATTAATTATTTCTCATGAAGGACAATATAACTGCCATTACTGTTTTCACTTTGCATCTATCTAATGCCGAGGCCAATATGATTCAAGATCAACTGACTCCATCCTTACCAGGACTGCTCCAGCCAGGCAGCAGACAGGGTTGGTGTCTCCTGATTCAGAGAGGAGCTCAAGGGCTTTCCAGCCAGGATTCTTCTCCCCTGAGAAACATCACGGCATCCTCTGAGACCGCCTTGAGCCACCATGATGGTCTCAGTGTCAGAATTCCCCCCCTGGCAGTGGGCAGGTCCCAGCAGGACACAGCTTCTGGCAGAGGAATTCATCCAGCTCTAGAGAAGAGGAGGCTCTTGGAAGCACCAAGCTGAGATATCAGCACCGGAGAGTGGTTCCTGCCCCTCCTGAGCCCACCTGCGGCTCACTCACCTCCCCATGACTTACCAGTTTGAGTTTCCAGTGCTGCAGAACTTCCCTCGCAAAGAACAACTGGAAACGTCGATGAAATCCTTACAACAACTGACACCTTGCAGCCGCACTGGAAATGTGGTTTTCCACCATTTCTGCTATCTGCAGCAAGAGTAAACTCACAGACAAATTCATGACCCCGGATTCTTTTGAAAATTCTCCAAATAGAGACTTAAAAATGCATGGCTTTGCTCAAGATCACCCTGTTTGTGTTGGTATGAGGCCAAAATCCATGAAAAATAGCATGTATGCCAAAAAAATCAATTTTATATAATAAATACAGATCATTTGGATGTTTCTTGCCAAAAACAATGCAAACATATACATCCTTCATGATTCTTATCAGAGCACAGCTGAATCTTTAATACACTCTACTGACAAGCTACTAAAAGGCAAGAACATGCTGTTTAACCACCACCCATCAGTTGTTAAAGTTTCTTCATTTCCATCCATTACAATGGCTTCTAACGCTCAAAATTGTGAAATTCAGGTTATTGCAAAAATTAATAAGCCAAACCCCAAAGATTCATTCTAAGGAAAAAACAATTTTTAATGAAGAAACATAGGATCTGATAGCAAAATATATATATGTATTTGGCAGCACTAAAATTGCTTTATGTTGCTGCAAAAATGTTTACCAAGGAGTAGCTGGTCTGAGGTCCACATTCCTAATGTGTATTTAAGGTACACAAGCATGCCAGGGTGCTCCGTAGCATCCTATGCCCTTTTCTGGAACACAAATAACTCGCTGCAAATAGTTTAAATTCTCTGTTACAACCTAGGTGGAATAAATAAAATATTCCATCTGCCTAATGTGACGTGCGGATCAGACCCCAGTGGGCAATACTGGAGTTTGCAAAGGTGCGTGTGGGATGCTCTGGCAAATTTAATAAATGTAAGGAGGGTTGTTGTGTTTTTTTTTAAAATAACCTTTATGTTCCCCTTGCTATAAATTATGTAAGGAGATGCTATGGAAAATGTGGCGGACGTGCTGGCACACCTTGACGGGGGAAAGCGGGTGCTCAGCCCTGCAGCCCCGTCCCAGGATCGGTGCTCCAGACCCTGCAAGGACCACGTTTTTCCCCACCTGCCCACATTCTGCTGGACTGTGCAAGGAGGCGTTTTGTTTAAGGTATGAAATGCTCTCTTTCCTTTCCCGGCTGGCATTTCTCAGCTGTGACCCAGCCGCCAAGGTCTACAGAGCTGCTCGCTAAGGTCTTGCTAATACCAGGGCAATTCCTAATTCAAGTTCCCCTTCAGTAAAACGTCCTGGGGGCTGCTGTCACACTAAAGGTTTGCTGTGCCCCCCAGCAAGAGTCCCCGCCCCAAATTATGGGTCTCAAAAATGTACACAGGGGCTGTTTAGAAATAGAAGTTTCTCCGCTCCTTTTAAAATGCCCAAATGAACATCTCTAATACCGAACAAAACCCTTCGTCAGCGCCTGTGTCTGTTCCTGTGTTGTACGGAGGAGCTGAAGGTACAGGATATAATTTCGGTACATCCCCAGAAACCCAGATAAAAGACAAACATGTAACTATATTAAGCAGCACCTTTTGGCTGTGCTTACAGAAAGCAGCCTCTGGTGCGGTTCAAGTCTGACAGCGCACACATGGAGAAAGCAGGAGACCACGCTCCGTCCTGAGCCCCCCCTGGCTCACCAGCACGTTCCCTCTCGGGAAGGGGGCTTCTCCCCAGGCGTCCCATTGCCACCAGGCAGCAATCAAAGAAAGCATTGGTAATGCCAGCCCCGGAGCTCATCCTGATCAATGCCCCTGTCGCCGTCCTGTGCCCCCCCCCGTCGCAGAGGCTTCCCCAGCGCTGCGAGGTGGGGATGCTCAGGGGCGCACCTGAACCGACAGGGCTCCTGCCGTTTCCCAGTTTCCCAAACCCGTGTTTCCTGCAGCATCTCACATGTCGATTCCCCACCTGAAAAGTCAGTGACACTAAAAGGGCCTGGCTTGAAGTTCTCTTAACTCACCTGCAGAGGATGTCCATCAGCGTCCCAGCACTGGAGCTACGCCCTGACCCAACCCGGCTCCGGGGTGCATTATCCCCATCTCTCCCACTCCTGGTAACTCCCTGCTGCAGGAACACACGCAGGGATGGGAGCACCTCACGTACTGATTTCCTCCAGCTTTCTGGGAAGGAATAAATAGATAAATAAATAAATAAATCTGGATTATTTTTCCAGAGTGGAAAACACTGGACTGTAAAATTATTTCCTCTCTATTTGGGAAATGTTAATGGTCTTCACCATCACTGCCCGGCCAGGGCAGCAATGTCCCCACACCAGTGACCAACCGGTGGGTAGCTCCTTCTGCCCAAGTGGACCTGAAAAAGGTGTTTGAACACGGCTCTGGAGAGCTTGAGCCTTTTTTTTTTTTTTTCTCCTTCTTTTTTAAAGCATCACTAATAGTTGGAGAGGCTGCATTTCACAGCAAAGTTTGCACGAACTATAAGGGAGCATGTAACTGCTGGTGGTGGTGCCTAATGAACTGTGTTTGAAATATTGAAGTGTATGATAAACCATTATGTAAATTAAATTCATTGATAGCTCTGCTATGAAATCGCTCTGGTAGCAGAATAGTAGATAAACACGGAGCTTAGAAGGTGTCATTTATTCATCCTTAAAATGGTTCCAAGTTTCTCGTGATTCATTATCATTCAGCAGAAAACAAAGAGAACATTAGTTTCACAACTAAACTCAACAGAAAGGCTCTCAGATTCTGCGCACATCCATGCCACGCTGAGGGTTTCAGATGCCGGGACTCTTGCCAAACCAGGTCTTTTCTCTTCCCCTCTGCAGGTCCTGCTTTGTCCAGCTGCAAGGGGAAATTCATCCCAGGGCTGATGGAGCCCAGGAGGGACTGGAGGGGTATGTGTGGGGAGAGGATAAAGCATGAGACTAAAGGGTCCTGCTCCTGCTTGTTGCTGGCATTTGCTTCTTGGTGACCGGCATAGTCAACGCCTAACGATGGAAATGGAGTTTGTTGAGCTCCCTCCGCTGTCAGCCCCTGCTTCACCACTTCTCCAGGCTGGGAAGGAGAGTCCAATGCTGGTCGGCTTCTTACTTCCAGCGCAGCCACATGAAGGAAGGCTGGGGCCTTTCTGCTGTGGCCATGGTGGTTTATACATTCACCATTTCTGGCATTACCTGAATCTTTGTAAAGAATTGCAGGTAAAGATGTCTCTGCTGCAGAGCAACAGCTGGGTACGCTGCTCAGGGCACCCACCAGGGACCCTGGGGTGACCCCTCAGGGCTACATCACCACCATGACTGTCCCCACGGCCCCGTAAGCCCAGCGCAGGCGTACGCTGGCCCTGGCCACGGGAGCGGGGTGGACACGGGTGTCCCCACGGCGCAGGATGGGAGCGGGCAGGCGCGAGGGGTTAACGCTCCCGCAGCCGGCAGCCAGGCGTGCTGGGAAGCAGACAACCCGCTGCTCTGAAACTAATTTTACAGCTTAACTCCTATCAAATATCCCGGGCCCCCCTCAAAAAACCCTCTTTGAGAGGAGTGCTCCTAACCCGTTGGAAAACCCGTGGCGTGTTTTGATTGGCAAGGTTTCTGCCAGACGGTGGGAGTTATAAATAAACATCTCAGCGGGGCCTGGAAAAGTCCGGCTCATTTTGCCAGCCCGAGACGGCGTGAGTGCCGCTCCGCGGGGTCGGTCCCTCGCTGGAGCCCCTCCATCCCATTACATAAGCCCCACACAGGACATTACTGCATGTGTGTGAACAACTCGTGTTACAGGAACAGCAACTCCTATTCACCGGGAAAATTGCTCCCGCTCTCAAAAGGCCCCTTTTCTCGCAGCCTTTCGGCCTGAGGAGCTGAGGGAGCTGCCATCTGCATGACCAGGGATGAAACGCGGCTCAAATCCCTGCACCCCTTGGAAGCCGAGGACGCAGGGTGGGGAGCAAGGGGTGTCCTGCCTGCCCACACAGCCCCCCCGGCAGCCCCAGAGAGCCAGCCGGGAGCAATAGCAGGGCTGTGTGCCCACCAGCGACACCTCCCCATCCCTGGGGGACAGCCAGCCCAAATGCCGATGGCCAGTAGTGGGTCACTCCCCAGGGACCGTCCCTGCGCTGGTATTCCCCCACTGGTCAGACTTGACAGGGTGGGCGCTGCGGCGTGGGGGCCAGGCTGGGCACTGGGTCTCCCATGAGGGATGGGGACCCAGCTCGCTGCTGTGCCTGCCCCAGCCATCCCAGAATGACATGCCCCTTCCACCGTGCCATATCTCCTACGGCTTCAGGGAAACGGATGGGAGCATGCAGGTGCAGAGGGGTGCTCCTCCCTGCCAGGACTAGTTGCCCTGGCCCATGGAGGTGGCCAGGTGGCCCCCAGGGCACCCCCCACACGCTGGGCAAGGACACTGCATTGGGTTTAGCAGAGATGCTCTGGGACAGGGATGTTCCCATCACGCAGCTCCACGGCATCACAACGTACCCCCAGCCTCTCGGTGCCTTCCCTGCTTCCCTGTCCCTTGTCCCCAGCATCCCTGGCCAAGCCAGGCTGTGGGGAGCCGTGCCGCACCCAAAGGCACATTCCCACCTGGTTCCCGGTGCTGGCACTCGTTGCGGCGAGCCGGAGCATTGCTGATGTATGGTGCGAGCAGCGCTGGGCTGGTGATCGATGGCAGCCATACTTCACCAAATGCCGTTGCTCCTGTGATGTGTTATTGCAATCCATCACCGGCATGACGGGCGGCAGGACCACGAATCCGGCAGGTGCCCTTCATCAGGGGCATTTAATTCTCCAGCTCTCAACTTTTCTCCTTTCCCCAGAAAATAATGGCTGTGTTTCCAGCGTGTGAGCTGGGAGGTTCCCAAGTCACTCCATCAAAGGGCAGGGAAGTGGTAGCGGTAAGGTTAACGGCAGGAGCACCAACCTCTCCACGTGACGAGTAGATCGGAACGTCTCTCCGGCGGTGACCTCTCCCCACAGTTTAGAAGTCACCACCGGTTTATCGATCCTGCTTCACCTTCCCTTTCGCAGGAGAGGAAGGAATGCCTTAAAGATGCCGTTTCTTTTATAAGACCAGTTTTCCCCGAGTCCCACATCTACAACTGATCCCGCCCTACATCACCCCGTGCTGCTTCCCACGTGCGAGCAGAGGCTGTACGCGACGGCTCTGCAGCCGGCAGCATCCACGCGAGTGCTGCTCCGCATCCGCAGCGCTGGACCAAACCTGCTCTCCCACCAAACCTGCTCTTCCGCACACCCACGGCCAGGCAGGTCATTCCCGAGCACCGTGCAGAGCAGAGGCCATCAGTAACTTTGTTCATTTGCACAAACTGAGTTAATCTTGGATTAATCACCTGCTGCAACTGCTTCTGTCCTCCTCCCCAGGACCACTTCAGCCAAGTGGGTCCCAGAGCTCTCCAGGAGCATTCCCCGCAGCATCCCTCGGGGAGGGTTGTTGTTCCCCCCCCAGCCCTGTTGTGACAGTTGCCACTATACAAACGCCTCCGAGGCAAAACTACTCTGCAGCTCCAGGGCACACGCAGTTAGTCTGCAACCGCTTTAGAGAGAAGCTGAAAAATATGTTTCTCCACCTAAATTTCAGGTTGAATTCAGATTTTACATCTCACTGTTAAGGGTCCCTGGCTCCTGGTGCCAGTGCAGAGCAAAGGGGAAGGGCTGGTGCCACGCAGTAACAATTCAATTACTTTCTGGGGATGCTGGGAAAAGCTCTTCTCATTTTAATGCTGCGGAGTAACTCATTTCATGCTGGAATTGCAAAGCACTCACTAGTCCCGCACACACACGGCCCCTGGAGAGCCTTTTCCAATTAATAATCATTAACATTCACTGCTTCAATAAGTAAAATGATTTCTGCATCATCAAAAAGGGATGGCTTTTTTTTTTTTTGCAAGTCAGGCAGTGTATTCCAGGCGCTGGCATTCCCTCAGCCGTGCCAGTCTATGGGGCACGTGAAGGAATACACGGTCTCCCCAGAGGAGCTGCAGAACCCGCAGATATTCCTCTATTTAATCTCCGCATGCTCTTGTATTTATCTTTTACCTACTCAAGATCATTCCTGCAGTGAGAAATTTTGGCCAAGTAGATTATCTTCCTGTGAATATGTGGCCTTGGGAATGATCACTGTGACTAGTGTGGCAGATTTGGAAACGGCAGCTTCCCTGTTAAGAGGATTTGCTGCTCAGTATTTTTAACCGCAATTAGCTTGCTTTTGTAATATGCAGCAGAAAAGGAAAACTGGCACAAGAACCATCCTTGTGTGTTTACTTTGTGGGAAAAATTTTATCGTGCATCTGTTGGCATCCAAATTTTTAAAAGTTCATCCAATATTAATCATGTGGCCATTTATATTTGCGCATGGCCTGTCGCTGTTCATCCGTCGTTGGCACTTGGATACAAAACTGCACTTCTAATTTTAGGCGATGGCGTTTGCCAGGTGTATTTTTGCAAATGAACTTTTGTCCTGTATTTTTCGGGGCGTGTGGAAGTGTCAAACCCCCAAACCCTTGCAGCGCTGGTGTTCAGCCAGCGCCAGGGACCTTTCTTGTGGTACCTCGAGCAAACCCAGCCTGGGTTTCCCAGAGCGGCCACGCTGATGGGGGATCTGGGGTGGATTCGCTGGGATCTGGAGCAAACAGAGAGCCCAAAGCACCACCAGTTTATCTGCAGTGACTTTCTTAAAGATCCACCCATTGCTGTCACCCTCCTCCTTGGCCTCGTCTACAGGGTGCAGCCAGGGATGTCTCGGGTACAAGGTGCACGGCCACCAGCAAACAGCTCTGCTAGTCTGGGAGCCGGAGCATCAGCTGTGAATCCACAAAAGCCTTTGCAAAATTTTATGTCCCTCTGTCCCTACAAGTAAATGTTTGTTTGTTTGTTTGTTTCTCCACTGGAATCAATTTTCTCTTTGAAGCTGCAAAGAAATTTGGTATAACCTGAATGCCTCGCCCTGGACAGTCAGTCCGGTGGAGGAACCGGTGCCTCCTGCACTACACTGGGCTGAGCCGGCTGCACCCAGAGGTTCGGTAAGTGGAAGACCACCCCCACGGTCACAGCCTTTGAGGTGGCAGAATGAGGGAGAGGGGTTGACTGTGTTCCCTCCAGGCTGCTCTTCAGCACAGTCACCCTGTGCCTGGCTGTCCCTCACCCACCGCCTGACAGCTCTGTCCGTCCTGCTGTCACCCCACGCGAGTCCTGTTCCCCTTCACCGTTGCCCAGCATCACCTGAGGTGACAAAAGCAGCGATCAGCGACAGGTCAGAGGAGACACAGAGCTGCCTGTGGCTCCAGGGAAGGGGCCACCAGGCAGGGACAGCCCTGGCATTGACACCAACGTCGCTACTCCTGCTACTGGCCACCCCGACAGAAACAGCACAGAAACCCAGGGGTTTAGAGACACCGAGCCTGAGGCACTGATTGCAAAGCCTCAGGCAACGTACTCTGCTGTGAGGTACCGAGGGCAGGCCGGGAGGAACGCGGTGCTATGGACAACAGCAAGCGGTGGCACATCACAGCCCAGCAGCTCACTGCTCCGCCGCCGCCCAGCCTTCGCTTTCTGCCCCAGTGGCACCATCCACGTCAGCCAAGCAGAGACATAGACCAAAACCTCCCCCCCGACCTCCATCCCCAGCAGGGAATGAAGCTCCCAGCTAAACGAAGCTCCTTTTCACAGGCTCCTCCTGGTCCCAGAAGGCAGGAAATTGGTGCTAGCCAGGGGGCTGGCTGGCAAGCAGGGAGCCCATGCTCAGTGCTCCCAGCATCGGGGCAGAGGAACAAGGGACACGGCAGCAAATAGCTTGTGAGGGCAGGCTTGGTGCCAGCTGGTCAGGCTGGAGATGCTCGGCGGCAGGGGATGCCTCCCAGCACGCATTGTCCGGGAGCAGCGCTCATGCCAAGTGCCGCGGCTAGCTGGGAATAGGTCATTCACGCTTGAGCTGAAATCCCAGTCACATTATATCACTTACAGCTAATTAGCAGGCTCCAGGCACAATGCAGCAAGACACTGTTTCTTGCAGAAACGGATAACTCGGGACAGCCCTCAGCACAGCGTTTGCTGAATTCTGCAGAAGCAGAGACCGCATTCATCTCCCTCCGGGCGCGTAACCGCAAGCAGGGTTTGGGTATGAACTACCCAGCGCAGGCTTAACCCAACAAGTGACAGGTTATGCTAGGAGACTGCAGGAAACCATTCCCAGAAGAAAGGCTGCATTGATCTGCAGGGCCAGGGTACCTTTGCTCACCCACATTCACAAAGTTGGGTTCCTCAGGACTTCTGGATGTCCAGGCAGCAGCACGAGCTGAACCAGCCTCTCCACTCACCGCCGCTCGTCTCCAGCTCTGCATCCAGGGCACCGCAGTAGCATCATCGAGTCCAAGTGCCACCGAGGGGTTGTGGCGGCAAAGCCACGCTGCTCCGGAGACAGCAGCCAGGCTCTGTGATGCAGAGCAGCCTCCGTGGCCATGCTGTGCTGCCGGGAGCCATATGGAACTGCCCCGTACACCTCTGTACTCCTTGCCAGGGTGCTCCGCTCCCCTGCCAGCACGCGGTGGGGCTGGGGGAGCAGCTCTAGACCTTCAGAGGATGCAGGAGACACCAGAAGGGTCTGAAACTCAGCAGGCAGGTGGAAACAGAGGAAGAACCTGCTGGTCATCCCACCTGCTGACCTTGGGAAAACCAAGCCTGAACGCGCAGCGAGCCACTGAATCCACTGAAAGAGCAAAGGATTCCCCTGCTTCCCCTTTAGCATCTCACTTAATGTTCTCTGGTCACAGTGCTTTCCCTGGCCCAGGCTCGGAGAAAGTATCTTCCCATTAAGGCAGGACCCAGCAGCGAAGGAGGAGCCAGGACTGGGGGCTCCTGGGTGGCCAGGGCAGGATTCCTCCAGCCAAGAATGGGCAACTCCTGCCTAATTAGGGCCAAAGACTGAGTCCATCTAATCCACGAGGCACCTCAAGCTGATGAATATCTGCTGGTTTTCCACTGCCTTGCCCAACTGAACCATGAGGTGTCTGACCTTCACTTACGAGAAAACTAGAAGAGCTCCAGTGGACAAGGAGCCAAGTCCTTCCAACAGAGCACACATCCCCACTTCTGCTCCAAAGCATTTTCTTTGTGAAGGTGCCCAAAGGGGATGAAAACAAGACATGGGAAGCACGCAAGTATTTTGCCTGCTGTCATGACACAGGCATGTAATTTGCCCATACTCCTGCTGCCCAGGACCTGAGGAGCTGGGAACAAACACACTCTGTCAGGCTTCGGGTAATTCAAGTAGTACTGATCACAGGGGTTTTTTATTTTCTATTATTGTTATTATTTTTATCAGTCCAGATTATTTGCCAGGAACAAAGGAGTTATTTCTTTTTAGCCCAACGTAGCAGCGGTGTAGACGGTTCAGTTCCAGCGAAGTCTCATGGAGGGTATTTCAGAGCAGATTTACCTTCCTTTAACCCACGTTAGTGTAAGCTGAGCAGGCGCACCTCAGTAAATTCGCTCAGTGCATTTAAGAGGGCATTTCTTTGGAGAGATGCTGGCTAGGCAATTTAACTAATTATTTGCAAAATCATTCTTTTACTTGACAATAACAGCTACCACCTGTTCCTAGGGCCAGCCTGTGCTCTGGTCAAACAGTTCACTCGTTTGCTCATCTCCCCGCCTGGGAAAGTGAGAAATGCTCTATTTTTATACAAGTTATTTCTAAAAAGCTATTCTTAACACAGGAATAAAGAGAGCACTCCCGCAGAAGCCAGGGATGTTGGTCGCTTTTGAAATGCAAAGGTTTGGTGGACTTGCACAGAAGGAGAAACTGCAGGATTAAAATCCTGGACTTGAGGAATGCAGACAACAGGTCCTTTGTGCTGCTGCTGCTGCCAAGGCAGAAGCCTCACCTCACCTGGGCGCTCCTCTGGGGAAATTTCTGGTGGCCCAAACCCAAAATTGTTTAGGTTTCTTCAACAATTGTGTCAAACCATGACCTAAAACATCCTGAGGAAACGTTAGCAGCCAACCCCAGCTCCGTGAGCCCCGCAGACATTCCACACGCTGCCCCAAAAGTGTTTACACTCATTCACTTGGGAACAAACCCAAGGAACCCCACACACCAAATGATGATATTTACCCAGGCTGGCAAAGAGGGAGATGGAGCTTCAAAGGCAATCAGCACATCCCAGTGTGTGAGCCACCCAACCTCCTCACCCCAGCCTCAGCGCCACATCCCACAGGGAAGGGCCACCAGCAGTCGTGCCCAGGGAGCCACAGGCATCCTCCGCAGCTGTGGTGGCCACGGGGCAGCCAGGGCAGGAGCAGGTTGCCTCTGGTTCGTCAGGTGTCACCAGTCTCCAAGGACCGGATTCAGACAGGGATACAGGGACTCGTGGCCACCTAACCCCGACGTTTCACAGGTCTCACTACACAGAGCTCTCTGTCCTACCACAGGGCTCTGGGAAAAGCCAAAGAAATGAGCAAAAAAAGCCATTTTTGAGGCTGAGGCTATTTTGAGTGCCAGTGGATTATATTGTAATGCAGCCCAAGTGCCAAAATACACTATGCTTGGGGGTATGTAAACTAATTCCCAAAAAAATCTTGGGACTTTATTCCACTGTCCTGCCCCTCCATCTGACATAGAGCCAAGCCTTGCACAGCCCAAGTACCACAGCCTATTAGAGATTTTGCTCTAAGCAGCTTGAGAGTGTTTATTTGGTGTGCAAAGAAGATTGGAGCTGGGAAAAGCACAAAAAGGATTATTCTGTTTATCACTCAGCTTTCCCTGGCCAATCTCTATTCATGGAAAAAGTCATTTACTCGGGTTATCCACAGGCTTTGCTCGCCAGAAAGTGTTGAAAGCCCTGAAAATTAGAGAGATGCAGAATGGATTGGCAAAATGTAAGGCACTTAGGAGCATCTGACACCCAGAAATACACAAGCCGAACGCAAGGCTTTTTCAATCCCAACTTTCCCCCACTGCTAATAAGATACTGTCCAAGTCCCAGCACGTGCCATTTAAACCTCTCCATAGGCCAAGCAATAATTAGATGGATTGTCACATCTGGGAGGTTGTTTTTTGAGAAGAAAATTAGAAACCAAAACATCAGATTGAGATAATGAGTTCTTCATTAATTCTTTTCTTGAGCTTTTTGCTTTTTATATAGTCTACAAATGTCATTTGATTTTATTTCTATTGCAGCAAGCAGGAACCAGGAATTCTCTGGGCTCTTGCAATAACTACAGACAGGAAAAAAAAAGGGTCAGAGAAGCAGGACGGCTGCAGCCCTTGTTCTCAGCCCCTGGCACATGGCATCACCTCTGAGCACCCAGCCTGCCGCTGGCCTTGGGGGAAGGGGAGAGGTGTGCAGATATGCCATGGGATGCAAAATGCCTCACTACAAAGCACTGCAATACACCAAGAGGACATACTGTTAGGCTGGGGTTTGAAATCAGCACTGAAAATAAAACTCTGAAATCTTCTCCCTTCCCTCTCCCCAAAAAAACCAAAATCCATCATCAGACTTTGTGCAAAAAACTGCTGGCAGCGGCCCTCGGGGAGCCTTTGCACCGGTGGGTGCCGAGGATGCCCAACTGGAAGAGGCTGGGTTTGCTTGGGTCCGTTGCTGCACATCTGGTGGAACAACTGGGTCCTGCTGAGACCTCTCAGACCAGTCCTTCCCAGTGCCCAGCCGAGAGCAAGAGCCGGCCGTCCTTCACGGGCTGCTTTGCGCTGGTTTGTATAAGAAAACTAATTTGGAGAGGCATGTACTGAGCCAGATTGCGGAGAGCATTGGTTGGGCACTCAAGGAGGAGAAACCCAAGCCCATGAACGTGTGTGCCGCTGCTGCCAGGAGAGCGCCGGATTCCTCCCCGTCCTGGTGGCACTGGGATCCCTGCGGCCACTTCCAGCCCCTCCACTGGGATACAGCTGAAAACTCGTAATTATTAAATGCTGATGCTGAAAATGTAATGGTGGGGCCATGGTGGAACCAGTTAATGGTGACACCACCTCCTGCCTGCTGCAGGGTGACACCGGAGTCAGGGTGAGCCCTCCCTCACCGAGGAGCTGGGGGTGGTGATGCCCAGGTGCCACATGTCCCTGGGTGCCATCCCAGCACCTCAGGGGGAGTGGGGACCCCCACACAGGGATGTTCACCCCATGGTTCCCCTCCCGCCCCAGCTCTCGCTGGAGCTGGCCAGACGGCTGGTCTGACACCACGAGGCCTCCCTGAAAAGAGAGATTGTTTCTCAAAAATAAATATTAAATAACTCTAAAATTTCAAATAATTCAGAGCTCTGCTATTTTCCATGCATTATGAAAATAAAATTGAGGGGAAAAGGTATGTAATACGTTTCCTATTTCCTGTTTCTGCAGCCCTGCATGTGCCCCGGGGGATCAGCACAAGTGGAATTATCTATCCTCTGGCTGGGAGCGTTCATTTCGGGCCAAAAACACCAAAAAAGTATGAACTAATCCCTACATAGAGCTAGGGAAGTGTGGGATCGCAGGCCAAATGCTGAAAAATGAGGCAATTTTCCCCATTTCAAGAAGTGACTAAAATCCCTCTGCTGTTTTCAGCACAAGCGCATTCTGTTCCACCCCAAACCACTTCAAGAGCCGGATCGCCTCTCCTGAGAGCAGACAGCGAGGAGAAACCGGTGCACAATGCAAATACTGTCTCTCTCACCAGAGTTTCTGCATGGAGAAGGGGGCACTTCTCAGATATTGTTTCGTTTTCACTGTGATGCTTGGAGCAGCTGGAAGAGCGGCATTAAATAAGTTAAAAAGCGTGGAATACCGCAGCAAGAACTTCTGGAAACTGATAAACTCATCACTGAAAGCGGGATTAGTGCAGCACAAAAGCATCCTCTTCCTCGGAGTGGGGGGAAAAACACACTGGAGACACAGAGGTTGAACTTTCCCAAGTGCCACCAGCAGGACCAGCCCTCCAGCTGGACCAGAGGTGGGAAGGAGCTTCCCCCCTCTGTGGGAGATGACTTGATGGGGATGCCCATGGAGGATATGGGCAGAACAGAGGGGCCCAGCAGCCTCACCCTCCTACAGCCCATTCCCAGAGGTTTTGCCCAAGCTGCTCAGCACAGGGCAGGATCGGGCACATCTGCAGACCCACCTGCACAGGACAAGCGACACCCAGCACTCCTGGCCACTGAGAGTGAGAGACAGAGCAGGGCCGGCAGCTGCCGGAGCGAGAAGGACTAGGGGGAAGGCAGAAATCACCTCTCCTTCAGGAAAATACCTGCCAGCCAAAGGCAGGAGCATGCACGAGATGCAAAAATTACAGGAATGTGATGCTGTGGTTGCATAACTTCAAAAAAGTCAAGAAACACAGCAGTAAGTGCTCACCCACCGTCCCCAGCAACAGCTCGTGAATGCTGTGCAATGAGTATTTTAAACACTTTGTGCCAGATAGTTCAGGGTAAATCCAAACCTTTGGACACGTGCGTTTGCATCCACAAAATAACACGCTTGCGCGTGCTGTGTGTACGTGCTTGCTCTAATCACATACCCACAGCCAGGCTTCCAGCAGGTCTTTCATTTTCAAACGCATCTTTCAGATTTCCAAAGACTAGCAAACACGCACAAGGATGCGCATGTTAATACATGTTTTTCTGTCTGGTCCAGTTTACTGCACTTTTAACCAGAAAAATGTATCTTCTCTTTAAACTTTATGAGCACCAAGGAGGAGAAAGTCATTGTAGGAATCCACCTTTTTCATATTTCTTTCCTTCATTTAATGCTGCAACTTCAGCAACGAAGATCCTGCTTGTAACTCGCTTACTTAAAAAAAACAAGCAACAAACTTTAAAAGAAGCATGAAAATTTTCAGAGCGCTAATCAGACTTACAGTTCTTCCTCCAGTTCAGTATATGTTTTAGGGAAGGGAGAAGTTCTCACTTTTAGTTTTATCGTTCTTACTGATGCCTTTTAATAAAGCTTTTCATCATGGAAAGAGGGTTAGAGAAGCGGACCGGCGGTTTGCTGGGTGTGTAAGGAAGCGCACGCCTCTCAGCTTCGCCGCACAGGGTGTTTGACCCCAATCCTGGCCTGGGGCTGCTGCCCCATCTGCCCACCCTGCCCAAACGCACCCCCAGATCTCTCAACCCACACCTCCATCCACGCTGACACTGCGATTGCAGAGCTCATGAAGCTTAATTAGGCAGCACCAAAAAAAATTGGAAAATAGAGAAATGATGGAAACATAGAGCATGCTCAGAGTTACACCCTCCCCCAGCCCCTCTTCTCCAGTCTCCCATTTTCTTATCCCTTTTTTTTTTTCCTTCACTTTAATCTTCCCACTGAGGTACTTGGCTTGGAGAAAAGCTAGGTTCAGGCCAAGTTTCGAGGCTTTTCAGACTCCAGACTTTTTTCTGTAGTCCTGTCTGAAGAAGAAGAGGGGGAAAAAAGAGTAGCTAAAGATTTTCCAGTGGGAAGGGAGTATTTTCTCTTCTCCCATAACTCAGACACAGCCAAAGGAATTTTTCTCAAGCTTGAAAACAATTCACCTTCAGGCAAACAACAAGCATGGAAAATTTAAGCCCAGCAGGTGAATGTTTGGGAAAATTTTTAGCCTATAGAAATTCTCATGTAACCTTAACTATAGGGGTCGCTATATGGCATTTAACCATTATGTAGCACCCTCCTCCACGCTGCCGGCTGTCATCAGCTTTCCCAAAGACAGCTACAAGTATTGGCATGGGAAAATATGATCTTGGAAAAAAAGCATGCACCCAACCCCTTGAAAGCACCGTGCATTGGCTGAGAGGCTTCTCCGCGTGTCGGTTCCCCCACCGAGGGTCACCCATCGGCTGCCGTCACCGGGCAGGCAGGGACCCTGGGCAGGCAGGGACCTGGGCAAGCAGGGATCGGGCTCAGCAGCCACCATGCCTGGGACCACACAGGAACACACACAGGCCACAGATTCAGCTTTGCTTAGCAGCCTGGACTCAGTGTATATATTTAAGTTAATCAGAAACAACTGAGCCACCGAGAGACTAATTTCACCGTAGTTAACTAGCCACAGCGGGACCATTGCAGGGAAGGCTGAAGCGCGTCCTCTCAGCCCAGTGATGTGAGCTACCGTCTAAGCAAACATCCCCAGAAAAAGCAAGCAAGTTAAATATCGCCTTGGCAGAGCAGTAACTCTGTGCCCATGTGGCAGATCCACCGTGTCCCCTTCCAGCTGCACGGCACCACTGCTCAGCTGATCCTGAAAATTTAAGCTGCGATAAAGCTCGTTTCTTCCCCCCAGGTCTTTCCTCATGACATGCCTTCAGAAACACTCATCAGCTTTAGCAGAGAGCATCCAAATTCTGCTCAGCCAGAATGGCAAGGCCAGCTTCATCTGGAGATGTTCTGGTGCGCTGACCAAGAGGAAAGAGCACAGACCTTGGACCCCAGACCGTCCCAGGCAGGGAGAACCACTTACCAAGCAATGTGGCTTTGAGTCCCTCTCACAACCATCCCGTCCCCTGTGGAGGAGCAGCTGCAGTGAATGATATTTGTCTAAAAAGAGAGGGAATTTTTCCACTGCTCAAAATTAACAATAATGAGCCATCTCTATCCCACTGCTTGGGACTGCAGGCTCCCTTTGGAGGTGCTGGGGTACCTGCGCAGAAAGGACCACGTGCGTTGCAGTCCCAACTGGAACATCCATGGAGGAGCAGCAGCAGCGTGATCACCCGTCTGCCTGCCCAGAAGTCCCAGTGCTGGTCACAGGACAGCCCATGGACACGGGACTCACCAGAGCATCCCTGCTGCGCAGCCCGGGGAGCAGATCCTGCCACTCGGCTGCTGGCCAGACCCCAACCCAGGCACAGGATGGAGAGTCCTTTGGGAGTGAAGACTCACGGAAACGCGCTGCTTGGCACAGGCAGCCCATCAGACCACGGATCCCACACCCCAGCTCCTCTGCCGGAGGATAAACAAACACAAAAGGTGATCGATGGTTCCCTTTGGAAAACACTAATCACTTGGCTGTAGCGCATTTAGCAAAGCAGAGTGTGCATCAATCCCAGCAGCTGCCTTCAATCACAGCCAGAGTTTAACTCAACCAGTTTAAGGGACTGCTATTAACCATCATCTGGTAGACAACATGCCCTTATTGTAGTAAACATTCATTTAAAGCTGAAGGACAGCAGCACTTCTTATTGTCTCCACACATTTGTGGTGCTCCAGCTGGTCCGGAGATGACTCGCTGAGCAGCAATGGAAATGGTGGCTGAAGCGCTGGCTGGATGGAGTTACTGTTGGAAGGGGAAGATATTTTGAAAATACCACGGCTGATATTTTTATACAATAGAGACATCATGTACGTAGGAGGCCTTTTTACATTTTAAAACATAAACTGAATTACCAAAGATAGAAGATGAACAAACCTACAAGCATATGAACGTTTAAGATCTCACAGATTTCTCTCCTCAGTGCTCTGGGGAGCCAACAGGCAGCGATTGCAGGCAGCTCACAGGCAAGGGCATCACCTCATCGCAGCAAGGACGGGTGGGGATACGGAGACAGAAGCCACTGGTTTCTGTCTTCCTCTTTCCCTTGAGCTCACCCTCACACCAGGGCACTAGAGCAGCCGCCAGCGCAATGAAAGGAGAGGAGACCTGCCCAAAGGGAGCTAAAACATTGGGTTTATGGTTTGGATCTGGAAGTACATCGTGCCCTCCAAGCAGACAAGTCAACCCAGCGAGCTCCCAGAGTGAGGACAGGTATGGGCAGTGGTGGACAGAGCGTGTCTGCACCCAAAGGCAGAGCTCATGGTGGACCCTAAGGATGCCCAGGAGATGACAGCCTCCATGCTTGGATCCCCTGTGCCCAGCAGGATGAGGAGGCAACAGCTTCATCCAGCCCTCGCACAGGGCCGTTGCCCCAGGAGCTGCTGCCGGCAGATGCCCACATGCAGGACCAGCTGCTAACGACGCCTGGCGAGGTACGGAGGAGGTTGTGTTTGGAGAGGCAAATAAATGAGAACCAAATGGAGGGATGGGCACTTGGAGCAGACTGGACTAGTGCTCCAAGAGTTTGAAATGCGCTGCACTTTAATTACAGCTCTTACCAATCAGGCAGTAATTACTGATATCCTTCCTGTAGCCTACAATTGCCTAATCTTGTTATTTGAGAGCCATCAAGATTTAAACAGCTGGCGAGCTCTGCCTGCTTCTCAAAAAGGCATCCTTTGGCCCCAACACTGACTGTTCTCTCTGGAAACTGTGTGTGACAACGCGTGTTGGTGTTCCCTCTGCAGCTCCTGGGGTCCCTTGGGGGTGGCAGCCCCCACCGCTGTCCTGCTGCCCCTTTCCAGTGCGTGGTTTGGCCCCAGCTTAGCTGCACAGCAGACCCTGCCCCTCCGCAGGAAATATTTCACACGTGGAAATAATGTTTTGTGGGAGGGTTTGGGAGGTTTCCCTGCAGGAATGCAGCACCACCCTCTGCTCGCCTGGCTGGAGCCATCCCCAGAGGGGACACTTGTTTCCAGGTGTCTCTGTGTGTGCTGGAGGTTTGGGCAGCAGATCACCAGAGAAGCTAAAAATCCACCTTTTGGCCACGTAAGAGCAGATCAAGCTTTCACATCCAACAATTTGATTTGCTTCCTCAATATCAGAGACTCCTGTTATTTAAAGGACATGGTTATTAAAAGCTCGGTTATCCTCAGGGTGTCACAAAGATGACTTCTCCCCGCATCCACACAGCGTTTGGGGCTCCTCAGGGAAAAAGTGCCATGGGAAAGGGCTGACACCAACACACTGGAGATCCACAGACCCTGTTCTGTTGTGCCTCCGGGCTAGCAGGGAGAAGACTTGACTTGCCATGGCCATCGGTGAGCCCTCAGAGTAAATCCAAGCACAAACTGTCCTAACAGCTCCTAACAGCTCCTAATGCGACTCTGCTCAAAGCTGCAGCAAGTGGGAGTTCTGGAAAATGGTCATTTCCCTTTCGTCATTTAAATAATCCGCATGGAAATGCTGATTGTATCTTCGCACCATTCTTCCTTGCATACTTGTGTGACTTATCAGCCTGGGAAGCAGCTAAGGAGATGTTGTCAGCGGCATCCATCTCCAAAGAGAGCCTGAAACGATTGTGATAATACTGCAGAGACTTAGGGCTTTTGTTTTCTGAGCATTACTAGTTACAGGGGGACAGAGAAGGCTCTCAGCTAGAAACCCCAGCTTTACGGGAGAAAAGGATTTAAGTCATGCCGGGGCAGAGAGGAGCAGGCTGCCGGAGCATGTGGATTTCCCATGGCACCGGGGACCCGTCGGTGGCCCAGCCCTGGGGTTTGAGCAGCGATTCTGCGGAAGGCTCCGAATGCTGCTGGACCTTCCAACAGCCCTTTCTGCTCCCACAGCAGCCGGGCAGGGAAACCACCACTTTAACCTCTGCCTGGCCAGAAGGTGAGAGCAGCAGAGCTGTGCCTGCGCAAGCTTTGGGGGGGCTGATTTGAGGGCCACCTCCCTGGACATCAAAAAGGGCAAGTTCAAGTGAGGGCGAACCCAGCCATGCGGGGGGAGGCTGGGGAAGGTCGAGCTTGTAGCCTCGGCCCCTGCTCCATCCCTGCAGAGGGGCTGGAGCGCAGGCTGGGGGAGCGGGGATGGGCAGGGGCAGTATCTGATTGCACCGTCCCGCTAAGGGACGGCAACCTCTGACAGCTGAGCACAGTAACCCTTTAATCCATCGCAGAGCTCGTCTGTCAGAGCTCCAATGCCCATGGGGAGGTATCAGTAACAAAACGCAGGAAAGAGAAATGAGAGTGGAAAATGTTTGGCTTTTTGTCTCCTTACTCGCGAGGAACACAACTGCTCTTGTTTTGACGGTGGGAGCATTTCTCCCACCGCGTCTCCTGATGCCCCCGTCGCCGCAGGCTGCGCCTCACCCCCTTGTGGGGGGGGTGTGGGTTGGGAGGACCCCCAGGACCCCGCGCAGAGACTGTGACCATATTAAACCCGCACCCATGGGCCAAGAGCTTGGGTCGCTTCACCCTGTGCCCTGCCCATGGGTGCAGACACAAAAGCCCCATCAGCAGATGGGTGCAACCTCCCTCTCCAAGGGCTGGCTGGGGAGCTGGACCCCAACCCGGCTCCGGAGTCACAGGAATTGGAGAGGAAGGAAGCGATAAAACCCAGGGTAAAGCAAAGGGAGGGGACTCTATTTCTGAGCAATTTAAAGGAGCAATTGCCATTACCATTTGGCCACTGGGTTCCTTTTCCCCATCTTCTCACCCAAAACAAGGCAAAAGGTGCGGGGGGCGAGAGGAGGCTCTGCGCCTCCCCCGCTTGTAATCTGTGGATTATAGCTTGTATAACGGGATTACTGGTGGCTGAGGAACGGCAGCAAGCGGGACCCAAATCACAGAGGGTAACAGGAGAGAAAGCTGGAAGAATGTCTTGCATGGTGTGAGTGCATAATACGTCCTCGCAAGACCACATTTATATTTTAATATCGAGTTTTCTGTAATGCAGAACACACTTATGGCCCAGGTCCCTTGCTGGGCAGCTGCTGGGTTTCAGCGTGGAGGAATTGGCAAGATCTTTTCACCAGGTGAAATAAATAGAGTGCTGGGCCCCAGATAGGATTACGGTTTGTTTTCTTTAGGTGTATAGAATCCGCGGGAAAGCTGAGCCCAAACGGAAACTCAACTCCTAAAGAATTTGGCCTATACTGGCCAGCTCCTGTCTGCCTGCCAGGCATGCTCTCCCTGCCTTGTATTTTGCTCTTTATCTTTTAAGAGGCTTTGTTAGCAACGTATCAAGCTATTCTTTGTGTGCCTAGAAGACAGGGGGCTTCTTTTCAAAGTATTTGAGGGTGATAAAGTTACAGGGTTTTACCTGGAGAACCGTGATGAGAAAGTTCTCCTGGGCATTTCCAGGAATACGCACACCCCCCGCCATCCAACCCCCCCGCCCCTCCAAACCAAATTCATAGCATTTTCACAGCAAGCAGGGGGGGCTGAGCTCAGCTGGGGGGAGAAGCACGACCTGGCAGAACCTTACCCGTCTCTGAATCCGATTTTCTGCTGCTAACACGTTTTTCCTCCTTGTTGATTTTATCTTTTGTCCCAAAAGGCTTGTGAAAACCTCTCACGCAGGGAGAGAAGTGTACGAGGTGCGGACTGCACAGCAGCTTCCAGCCAGCGCTACGTTCTGCCCCTGCCCCAAAACAGCCGCCGCGGAGGGGATCGGGGAGAGGATGCCGACTCGAATTAACACCAGAGACAGAGACAAACGCAGCCCCAAAAAGCCGAAGGTTTGCGTTCAGGCGTTTGCTGCACGTCTGGGCTCTCTTGCTTCCCTTTGTTTCTCTGGTGAGCGGCGTTTGGAGGAGAAGCCTTGGCCAGTGTACGCTGGAGCCTGCAGGCAGCTGCCTCCTCCCGGCTCCCTCTGCTCCCAAAGCGGGGGTGAGAGCAGCCCTGCCAAGGGATAGCCCCGGGACAGACCTGGTGGCTGTGGCCATGTGGCAGAAGGACCTACGGGACCAGCCCCGTCCCCAGACGGATGGTGGGATGGAACCGCTTCCACCAGTTCAGAGCAATAAGTGGAGTAATTAGGCTTAATGCAATAAGTGCATTTTGGGGGCTTGGAACAAAGGGGACAGCTAGACGTGCCCTGGAACGGGCATGGGTGTGTTGAGTCAGTGCCCAGCACGACGTGAAACGTCCTTCAGTGTCACAGGAGAGCCATCTCTGGGGTCCTCACCCACCCGCTGCCCCCCAGGCGTGGGTGTCCCCAGCCCAGCTCAGCCCCGCTGGGGGACTTCAGACACCACCGGCATCCCGGGGCACCTCACGCGGGAAAACAGGACCCGACCCTTGAGATTAACACCTACTAAAAATTCTGGGCCGCAAGACTTCTAAATCTGCTGCTCCAATGAGACAGCCACACGCATTTTAAAGCACAGAAAACTGTTTAGGCGTCCGTTTCTCTCGGCTGGATGAAAGACCTTGTGGCTGCAGTTCAGTGCGAGGGGCACTGCTGGGCACGGAGGACTCGCAGCGGGCTCCGCCGCTCCCGCAGCCGGCAGCAGCCTTTGCTCTTCTTGATGAAAACAGAGTCTTAAAAATCCTTCTGGGTATATCGAGGGGAATCTAGCACTGAAAATATATTCAGTTCACTTGCATTTTGGTAGTTTATAAAAAGCTTATTTTTTCACTTTGTGCATGACATTCTTTACCCGGATACCTTTTATTTGGCCGCGGAAGGCAGCATCTTGTTTAGTTTGAGAAAACAGGACAGGTAGAGTCACCTAACCAATACCGAGTCAAACACAAGTCCCCAACAGTAAAGTAGACCACAGTGGTCTGAGTTTTCTTCAGATGCTGGCTACAGGAGCATCAATATGTGTCAGCCCCCACCAAAACGATCCCGGGGGGGTTGCCTTTCTCTCCAGACACCACAACAGCAGCTGAAAAATGGGTCTGCAACTTCAGCAACCCAGGTCTCCTCTACAGCCAAACTTGGGTGAGCGTGCAAGGAGGCTCTGAAGAGTAATTCGGGGCTTATTTTAGATCTTTCTGTGTCTTTTCCCCCACCGTAAAGTCAAGGTGGCTCCATGCGCTGCTCTGACGTGCTGGGCTGTGAGCAGCAGATGTTCCTGAAGGCGAGGAGGGGACTGTGGGAGCAGAGCCCGTCCCTCCGTACCATCCCCCTTGGCTTCACCACCTGGGCAAAAAATTTGGAGAGCTGCAGAGACATGATCGGAGCTGCCTCAGGGAGGACGAGCATGGCCGAGCTCCTGTTGCTAATTACACACACTCGGAGCCGTACGGCTCCTCAGGTGAGCCCTTTGCGAGCTCCTGGGAACAAAGGAGCCCTTGTAAGGAGCATGCTCAGCATGGGATCTTCAGATGAGTAGGAACCCCAGCCTTCCTCTGCCCTGCGCTCTCCGGCGAGGCTGTGCAGAGCCTCCTCTACCTCCTGCCACCCAACCTCCACCGCTCAGGCCATAGCGCTGGGGACCCAGTCAGGAGGGGGGGGACATTTGTGACTTTTGTGATGTTTCTGTTTGTCCTTTTGCCCGTAAACTGCCGCTTCACTTTTGCTGAAAAATTCACAGAAATCTGACCATGACCTAGCCCAAAAACTCTCAGCCCGAGGGCTGTTGATTCACAGGTTTATGAACATCTGGAACCAGCAGATAATAGGGGGAACTGGCTTTGTACCATCAAGAGAGAGACAGGGAGGCGGCTGTTGCCCAGGCGCAGGCAGCCGGCTGGTTTGCCAGGAGTTACCTGGCTGGCAGCGGAGGGGAGGAGTTCTCTATAAAATGAAAAGATCAATATTTGTTTGACATTCAGAAAATTCTCCCAGCCTCTGCCTGCTGCAGTTACAAATCAGAGCAATTGCTTCTGCGAGCCCTGTGAACCCGCTTCTCTATGCAAGGCTTTGGCTTTTTAAATAAGCTACCCACCTCCTGCCTCACGGAGATTGATAATATTAAAAGTGTCGAAGTCCCATGCGTGCATTTAATAGGGGAAATACCCCTGAGCCCATGATAATTGCCCACCTAAGGCTGTGCAAGCACGGCCTTCTCTGCCACAGTGGCCATAGAGAGCAGTAATCCCAACTGGGAAGCGCTGGTGGGTGACCAGAGTAGGAAATTGTTCCCCCAGCAGCTTGTGGCAGCCTGCAGAAAACCAGCCTGCACTGGGCTGGCACGTGGTATGTCCCCACGCACATCCATGTCACTCTACCAGGCCCCACGTGCATCTGGAAACGCCGTTTGTCGGACTCCGGCGCTGGGGGCCGCGGGAGCCGCCAGCCTTGCAGCGCCTGAGCACACCACATCCACAAAGAAATGGTCGGATCATGATATCACACAGGGAACTCTCGCCAAACCAGCTGAAATCATTCAAACATTCAGACCGTGCTTAGGGCGGGGGGGACCCTCTGTTCTAAATATATTCCTTTGAAGGCAGCTTGTTATTTAAACAACTATTGCAAAACAGGGTTTACACGGAGCTGCTCTAAACTGAAGAGGGAGGGAAAGCTGGTTGCGGGCACACAGTCACCACCCAGGTATTTTAATTGCAAATCCCAGCATGTTTTATAGATGTCTAGAGAGTATCTTTTTACGTGGGCTCCGAGGATTACAATAAGATCCATCATGTTTTATATGAACCTAGTGACAGTACGTAAGTCCCACCCTGACGATGCCTAAGATGGGAGGATACCGTGTAACAGCCCATCCACGGAGCCGGGAATACTTCGAGGCATCTCCACGCGGTTGAAGGCTCCCAGGAGAGTTTAGCCGAGCAGAGCAGCCGCAGGGCCGTGCCTCTGTCCCGCAGGTTGGAGACACGTTGTCTGTCCATACCTTCCCACCCACCTGGGCTCAGCACCCGCGGGTCCTGGGAGATGACGGTGCGCAGGGGAGCCGGCAGCAGCACAGCCTCCACATCCTGAAGCCAAAGGGCAGATCGCATCTCCCTTCCCAAAGGGCTCAGTGGGGTAAGGTAATGAGGGATTTCCGTGGCTTTCCTGGTGTGATGCTCCGATCTGTATCACACCGGCAGCAGGAGCTAGCAGAGAGCTGGAGCAGCCGGGCAGCATCTGCGGTCCCTTCCCGTGGGCACTGTGTCCTCAGGGTGCGAGGGCAGGACTGAGCCCGAGCTCAAGGCTTCCCCCAGAACACCAGAGCCCAATAATTAGAGCTGAGCTCCTGAAACAGCCCCACTCACTCTCCCTGCCCTCCAGGAGCATCAAGAACCCATGCACACAACTACAGGGACATGCCTTTGGCTGCCTCATTTTAATCCAGCCTCCCAGTAGCCCAGCAGCAGACAGGACCAGCCCTGGAAATGTCCCTGCCGGTTCTGCAAAAGTTCTTCACTCCCGCAGCCGGCACGGGGGCTCCTGCCCATGCTATTGCAATGTTCCCATGGGAAGCAATGCTGTCTGTGCAATGCCCTGCTCCCTCCAGACCTTGCAGCATCCCAGTCTCAGCTCCCCGCTCCTACAGACAAGCCATGGTTCTGTGGCTTGCTGCTTTTAGGCTCAAAAACTCCAGTATATGAGGAAAAAGAGGCGGTCTGCACCAGCCGGCACCACTTGCCAGCAGGCACAAGGGGAAGAGCTGCTGCGAGCCTCTGGCTGTTCCCCGTTGCTTGTGCACATCGCCAGGCTTTAGCTCAGTTTTCGTTTTGTTGTTTGTACAAATAGGGGAGTCCCAAGTGTGTCTGCATCCCGAATGCAAGATTCCCAATGGCAACCAGCCCAGCAGTCAGCAGGGGCAGCGTGTCCCATTTGGCCTGACACGACCAGTGCAGAAATGCTGCAACCTGCTACAGCACTTATTCCAGAAATCCCAGGGGTGCAATCGTTCCTGAAAAGTATGTCAGTCTGTGCTTCAGACACAGGTTTTGCTTCCTGCCTTAGAAAGCTTAAACAGAGAAGGTGGCAGGTCTACCGTGCCTCTGCTGGTCTAGGTAGCCATGCACGGCATTATTCTTTGGAGGAAGACTGCGCCCTTTGTGGACTCGTACATCCATAAATTCCCACCTGTGGAGGTACCTAACTGTGCTTTTGGAGTACAGCACCACCGCGGGGGATAAGCCCCTCCGAAGTGTGCGGGGTGGGAACTGTGTCATTGGTCACTAACACAGCGCGGGCACGGGGACACAAAGGCACTCGACTGCCAGCAACATGGGATTGTGCCCTGAAAAGCATGGACTCGGCGCCACTCCTGCAATGCTGGAAAGCAAGCAAGAGAAAGCTTGCCTTCAGTCACCAAGCGAGACCCCAGTCCTCCCCAAACCTTCTGCAGGGCGCCTCCTGCCCCGGAGGTTGGATGATGGACCCTCGCTTCTCCTAACCAGCAGTTTTCCTCTCACTTTTGCAGTAAAGTGCCCGAGGATGGGAGGGCTGGAAAAGCCCCAAACCTCCCTGGCACCTGTGTATATGAAGAACTAATAAACAAGGACACAGCCTCCAGGGCAGCCACAAACACAGGCAAAACAAGAAAGTGTTCGTGTACCAGTACAAAAGCATCATAAATACTCTCCCACTGCCAAAAGACCTCTTCAGTCTTTTACTAAATCTCATCACAGGAACAATTTACAAGCCGATAATGCTGAACAACTCCATTCCAAACTCTGTGTTAAGCTTTATTTCAGGCTTTCACACTTTATCATGTTAGCACCTCCCGGGCTGGCACTGGACGAACGCGTGCCAAGTTGAGAAAAGGGAGTAATGGAGTGGGGCTTGTCTCTGCGACTGAAAGTCTTTCAGTTGGGAAAAACTGCACCTTCATAGTCTCCCAACTTGCAGAGTGGGCTGTGTGTCCCCTTCCCAAACTAATGCCTCCTGATGGAGAATCTTGGCCTTAACCATTTTTCCCTAAAACACAGTTTTTCAGTAGATGCTCCATCCTGGACAGCATCTCTTCTTGCAGGTGTGTCCAGGCCTTAACTTCTGTGACTGGGAGAGGCCTTATACATTAGGAAAATCGGAAGATTATGGGCTCTGTGTTCTCATGATCGCCGCGCCAGGCAGACCCCCTGTGTGCTCCCAGCCCCTCAGACAGAACCAGCCCCGCTGGAAGCCCCACATCTCCCTCTGGAGACATGTGTCACCCCCATGCTTACATCAACAACAGCTATTGACCAAGAATCTGAAAAAAACTACATGGGAACTGACGTGCTGTAGATCATGGAAAAACACCCTCGTAGACTGAGTTTGAGAAGGGAACTTAATGTAATTATCTTAAATTAATAAGAGGAGAACATTCCTCTTTGGAGGTCATCTCCATTAACTAATGCAATCCTATTCTGTTGTAATGTAATTGTGTAAGCTTTGTGTCTCCCATCCAGGAGCTGGGGCTCATTACAAGAACAATACAACTCTGTTACCTCCAGTGTCAAGGCATGGGTATCCTTTTTAGCTTGCACACTGATACCTAGGAGCTGGAAGACAGGGCTTGCAACTTTTCAGTAAACAATGAGGGGATGTAAAAGGAGACGGGGCCTGGAGGATCACCTCGCTGGGGTGGGGGGGGACTGTCAGGGTCTTTCTCTGCGCTTAGCAGCGTGGTGTAGGGCTTTCCTAAACCTGGCAGCTCAACGGTTTTCCCTGACTTCAAAACGCAGCAACGCTCTACCCCGGCTCCGTAATGCCAAGTCTGCTCTGAGATTTCACAACCGCTAGCGCACAGCGAACGTACGCAGCAATCTCCGGTGCCTTGCCCTGAGAGAACGTGTTACCAATGGCTGCTTAATTCAAATTGCAGCTTCTTTAGAAAATACTTCTACAAACATTGACACTCAAAAAAAAGAAAAAAATCAGCTCTCTTTAGCCTTTTATAAGCTAGGAGTTTATTTTGTTAATATTTTTCTGCATGACGTGTTTCAAATGAGAACATTCTGAAAGTAAATTGGCAGAGTATTTATTGCTGTTTATTTCTAAGCAGCTATAAGCCAATAATAATAGAGAATCCTCTTCGAGTGAAAAGTAAATTCCTTTCGGTTAAAATGCTCAGCGCAAAGTCTGAAGCTGCGTTTTGTCAAGCAGATGCGGAGTGTCACCTTATAACGCCCATGCTAATGGAGTAATAGGATTGGAGCTGCGGCTAGCTACCCAGATCATTACGATAATCCTGGCCTAGAGAAAAAAATTCTGCGTTAAGCATTGCTGCTCTGGAGAGAGTCCATTCCCCGGCTGGCCCAGCCACCTCTGCTGCAGGCACACGCGCACACTTAGACACAAACAGGCTGGGGTTAGCGCTTAATCCTCTAACTGCCCACGAATGCCACAAGTATTCAGCAAAACAGAGGTCTGGATCACGCCGCCGAGCCCAGACTCACTGGGAAACCTCAGGCACGGTTCTGCCCGATTGCTCCTTCTCAGCAGGGGATGCTGCCTGGCGGCACGCACACCCCAAAACCAGCCCTGCCTGCTGCTGGGGACACGGGGACCTGCACGGCACAGGCACTGTGGGCTCTCCATGGCAGCGGCTGCAGCTGGGCACTGCCATGGCACTGAGCCCACACGTGGTTTTGCCCCAGGTGGCATGGATGGAGTTAAACTGGGTGGCAATCAGGGACCAGCTGAACTGCATCCAGTTGCTGGGGTTAAAAGCACAGCAGGGGAGGGGTTTGAGAGTGGGGTGAAGCAGATCTCAGCTCTTACTGGGACTCAGACTCAGCAGAAGTGAGGGGAGTACAATCTCTAGATGTGTCCCTAGAAGCTGAAATCTTGATTACAGGACCCTTCAGGTGCAAACCATCTCCTTCAGGGCTGCCATGCAAAGGCAGCACTCTTAGGAGCAAAGACCAGGGTGTAAAGTGGATGAAGAGGACTTTGTTGATTCCTCCTGGAAAGTTACCGGTTCCTGAGACCCGGGACAAGCACTGGTAAGTCTGGGATTTGAGAGGCAGTGCTTGTCAATGCCTGGGGAGGTTTCTCTGTCCCCACTGGTGGGGCAGCCATCCCAGACTCCCTGGGAGAGCCCAGGATAGTGCCAGTGGGAGACTTGACCCTCCTTTGTTGCTCCCCTTGATCATGCAGCACGGCTGGTGGCCCGCCAGGCAGCTGAGCTCATTGCAGAGGGGTCTGGAAAGCAGTGTGAATCGGGCACTTCTGCATGCTGCTTTGTGTGCTCCGAGCTGTTCTTGTCTTCTTTCCCCAGGGACTGAAGAACATCCAATAGAGGCACCCTCGGCCACAGAGCTCCTGCCCATAGGGATGCCAGGACCCTTATGGTGGTGGGGACCAGCACGGTGGTCCCTGCTGAGCAGCTGCAGCCAGCAGAGAGCTGTCCTGAGACAAAGGAACACCTCGCTGTGGCCCTGTGAGCTGGCAGGGGTGACAGGTACCACCTCGTTTCAGCTTGCCTTCAGCAGCACTCTGCTGCCAGACCCGGCTCTGCTACAGTTGGAGCCAGGACGGTCCTGATCCTGGCCGGGCCATCGTGGTGGCTGTGCTTGCTAGGTGGCAGTGCCAGAGGGTTTCCCACTGGCTGTTAGCTCCTCTGCTGCGCATTCCTCCGGACTTGCTGGTGTCTGACCTTCCTGGTATCACTCCTGCTAAATGCAATGGGTGTGCAGCGAAAGCTCCTCTGGCAAGAGGTAAATACCGGTGTTCCTGTCTGTGCTGGGGGCAGGCGGTATCTCACAGACATCCACCCACTCGACTGGCAGTGGTTTTCCTCTAGATCCTGGGTTTGCTGATGGCTTATACGGGGTTTTCCCCTGTTCTGGGCAGCATCATGTGCGCTCATGACACCTCCGCACTGGTACACCAACAGGAGCCACTGTGCCTGGGGGGAAAGGCGCTGAGCTGAGCAGGCAGGACTGAGCACAGGTCTACAGGAACTGCACTGGAGATTTTCCTGCCTCAGTGAGGCAGAGCCGGGATGCTTTCTCACAGCAGAGGGTGGGATAGAGCTGCAGGACCAGGTCCTACAGGGCAGCTCTGCCCCAGCCTGCAAAGAGAAGTGACCCCTTCCCAGCTGCATGGAGTTAAACAAACAGGCAGCCAAACCACAGGCTTCAGCTTGGTTTGACCTGCAGTGATGAAGAACAGGGCTGGTGATAGTGGTTTGAATGCAGAGGAAGGAGTGGAATAACTTGGGAGGAATAATCCATGAGTGTGATAGAGAGTCTGGCAGCTGCTGGCACCGGCCGGTGAGATGCGAAGTGCTGCTCAGTGCTTTCCCAACCATGCGCCCAGCAAGGCTGCATCTACAAAACACGAAGGTTAAGAAAGGAAGGATGCCAAACCGCTAACAAAACAAACCCTGCTGGTTCAAGGAATCCCAGCAGCGTCTGGAATTTGCTCATGAAGCTGGGCAGCCCCTGCTGCCCATCTGCTCTTCTGGTCTCTCCAGTCTCTCTCATTATTTCACAAACTAAAAACTGCAGCACTTCCTCCCCAGGTTTGAAGTGAGTGCACGGAAACGGTTGGTGACTGAAGTGACTCCTCTTTCCTCTGAACTGAGCCTGGTTTGTGCTTCCCCCAGCCTGATCCATTGCCCTTGGAAGGTTGTCCTTCTCCAGGAGCATGAACCAACCTGCCTGCTGGATGAAAACTTGCTAAGCATAGGATTCAAGGCTGGTTCAGAGCCTCCTCCTTCAGAACGGGTCATATTTGGATCCCAGGGCCCTGACAGCAGTCCGGTACCTCTCCGAGGAAAGGAAGGATCAGTCACTTTAAACTCCAGAGCCTTCAGAGATGGTGCTGGTGACAGGCACTACCTGCACCCTGACAGGGGGAGCGCTGGCTCAGCACCCTGCAGTTCTGATCACGCTTCCGAAATTGCAGGCTTTGTGAATGCCTAGGGGCAATTACTAAAGGAAAAATCCTTTTATCCAGAATACAGTACTTTGTTAATCTGATTACTTGTTAATTGCTTCAATTTAACTGGAAGTGGGCAACCTTTTACATTTTAACCATTGGTAGGCTGTTATTGAGTTAGTGACTTGCTTTCACAGGGGGTTTACTCCGCTTTCCTGGACACTGCCCCATCACTGTACCCCTGAACAAAGACCACAGAAAAATACCTTCTCCCACAGCAGCCCTGGCTGCCGGGGCTGTTGGAATTCACTGTCTTCAAGTTCAGGCTCTGAATGAGCATTTACTACATTTTACCCATGGAACGACGCTGGGGACACAGACCTTGGGGACAGGTCTACATTGGGCTGTTTGCACAAGCCACTTTTGTGGGAAGGAAAAAAAAAAGCCAGGTAAATTTTTATTGAGAGTGCATTCAAGCTGCTGACACACGATGCTGTTACTAAAACTGGAGAGCGTAGTGCTTGTATGATGGCCCTTTATCTTTATTGCTTCCTCAAAGAATGAAGAAACTTGATTAAACTCATTTTTAACCTTGCCACTGGAGTCCATGTGAGTCTCCCCCACTCCTGACAGACCTGGCTAATTGCTTGTTGCAATGAGCTGCAGTTTCCATCACGCCTGAGGGGACAAAGGCATAAAGTCAGGTTTCTGCAGTGGTGGAATTCGCTCTGCATGGCTGTGGCTCTAACAGCTGAGCTGGATGATGCCACCTCTGCCAGGTTTGACCCTGTGCCACCAGTATCCCCTGTCCCAGGTGACCAGCAAGGCTGGGCACCAAACCCAGCTCCAGCTCTGCATCCCTCTCACGCTGCAGGAGCTGCGAGCAGATGCTGTGGTTCCCGTTGACACCATTGCATTCCTGAGGGGATGCCTGGCCCTGGTGGGTGCTGGTCCCATGGCTGCACCCTGACAGTTCTGCTGGGAGCACCTTTGGGTCCATTCCCCTGCGAGGCTGCTCTGCATTTGGCAGGGGCATGTCCTGCACCCAAGTGCTTGCTCCCAAAGCAGGCTCCTTGCATGCCCAAGGACTCCCTGTGGCCCAGCAAAGCGAATATTTACTGGTCACAGGTAGGTGTTTGAGGCTGGGAGCTTTCCAAGCATGGTGCTCTCATTGTGTACTGGGGGGGGAGGGCAATCAGCAGAATCAGCGAGGGTCTCCTTGAGCCTGTGGAACATCAAACCCCCAACAAAACACTTCCATGTGCGCCTTCCCGCTCCCTGCATGTCAGTCATGCTTTATTAATCCATTGGCCAGCATGAACGTTGCTGTCCCCACAAGTGTTCTTTCATGTTTGCCTACAATCTCAATGTCATCGCACAAAATCAAGAGTAATTATGAACAGATACCAGCCCCTCGCTCTCCCTCCCCCTCGTGACTGTTCCTCCACATCTGGTTTCCACAACCGCTCTCGGGGGTGCTCGGATCCACGGCTTTGGCGTGCAAGACCTTCAGAGTAGCTCTGCTGAGAATTAACCTCCACTCCCCCTTCCCTCACTCCCTCCCCCCCCTTAATTTTTCATTTTGATTGGTGATCGGCGTTGAACAGGTTTTGATTCCCTAGCCCACCATTCCTGATGGGATCAGGCCGAGTATTCTGGCAGCACAGTGCACTGGCCCTTCAGGGGAACCACAGTTGCCCTGTCCTGCAATAAACCCCCTTCATCCCAGCTCTGTCCTGGCATCCTTTGCCATCACTATTTGCCATTTCAAACTCTGTTTTTAGAGTACTCTCTCAGCTGCACTCTCAGTGCAATAAATGCTGCCGTGCCTGTATGCAGGGAATTTAACCACTGTCCTTCTACCAAGTCTTTTCATTTGGATGGCCCTGCTGTCACACTGAGCCAGACACAGGTTTCTCATCAGAGCATCTTGTTTGCTCCTTGCACCACTTGTCGCTTCCACCTTCCTCCAAAGAAAGTCCCCCTGAAGTGTCCACACAGTTGGACACCTCTCCTTGGGTTTCTCCAGGAGTAAGACAAGAGCAGGTCTGAGGTCTGTCCGCATCCCTCTCCCGCCACTGGGAGTTACCAACCCCAAACTGGAAAATGTTGGATGCACTGAACGCTCCTTGAGTCGTTTGAAACTGTTCGTGTTTATGTTTGCAATAAAAGAGGAACAGGTGCTGGCAATTTAACTAATCAGGTACCATCTCCGTCTCCTCCGCACTGATTCCTTTGCAATACGCTCCAATGGCTGCCTGGCCGTCCGACAGCCTGCAATTATGCAAACATCCCCATTCACATGGTCCTTATTACGGGCACAAGATGTGCTGTAATCCTGCAATTTTTGCTGAGGCCTGGAACTTGCTGCATCAGCTTTTTGGGCCCCTGGTGCAGATGATTTTCCTTTACTGCCCTTTTAGGTGGGAAGGGGCTCCGAGGGGTCCCTGTGGCAGAAAGGCATCACCAAGAGTCGCAAGTGATATCCTGGTGATACTCAGAGTGGCCCTGGCTCCCACTATCCCACCTCCTGAACTTGAGAGCTCTCCCGTGACTTGCTGGCCCAGGATTAACTTGCCACCAGCAGCGGGGACATTTCAATGGGGCCAAGGGACGTGCCAGACCAGCTGTGCCTGCCCAGCCCTAACAACACAGCGACGTGCACAGCGACGACGATGCAACCCCAGACCCATCTCAGAAAAAGAAAAAAAAAAGTCAGATAATTACAACTTTTGTAAAGAAAGCAACCGTTCCACCTCTCAGCAACCCAGAGCCAGCGGCAAGGTTGCTATTTCACTGGTACATTAATTTCTTTGGCCGAGCAGAGGATGCTGGCTGCTGCCCACTCCTCTCCCACCAAAGGGCTTTTGGGTGCCCCCACCCACACGGTTCAGAGGGGCAGCCGCAGTGACAGGCGACGTGCTCCGTGCTCAGCTCTCTCCGCAGGCACCGCTGTCTTCCTCTGGACTGAGAAACGTAAGTTGTCTTTAAAATGAAGAGAGAAAAAGGGGAAAAAAAATCTATGAGACATCATACATTTAACCAATTCGACTTGACCAGAATCCAATAAACTGCAGTTCATACAACATTTTTATTGCTAATTGGTTTGACTGTTAAAATTTAAATGCATGAAGTTACTTTAATGACAGACAGAGTGGACCTTGTTAACCTTTAAAAGGGTCTTAATTCATTTATATACCTCCTAAAATGCTTTGCACTTCTCCCTCTGGTGCACGGCCCTTGCTGTCTTGGCCAGTCTCCTGCGCAGCCCCCGGCTGTGCGTGTCCGGAGAGCAGCTCTTGGAACACGTTATTAAACACAAAATGTGGCAGACACGGGGACCAGCAAAGCGTGGCCAGTGCTGGCCAGGGGTGACCACCCAGCGTGGGGGGGGGTCTCGGACTCCCCATGAATAGAGATGGGCTGTTAAAACCGTCGGTGTATAACTTCGGTCACTGTTACAAGGTGAATCCCAGAATCCCAGACTGGTAGGGGTTGGAAGGGCCCTCTGGAGATCCCCCAGTCCCACCCCCTGCCAGAGCAGGGTCACCCAGAGCAGGGGGCACAGGAACGCCTCCAGGCGGGTTTGGGCACGTTGCTGGCTCAAGGAATGCGAAGAGGGATGGAGGGGGCCGGGAGCCCCACGACGGGTGTGCAGCCTGTGGCGAGCAGAGGCGGTGGGTGGGTGCTGCAGCCCGGCGGGTCCTGCGGAGGGGTACAAGGCTCTGGTGCAGCCCGTCTTACTCCCTGGAGGTCTGCATCCCGGCATCCCAGCACCCCGGCGTGCCCGCCACTGGTGTTTTCACCATGGCCCAGGGACCCCCGCTGCACACAGGTCCTGGTGTGTTACACACTGCCGAACGTTTTCTATTTAAATGCAAATTTTGACTTTTCACTCAGGGGCTCGAGAAAGTTTTTCACACCGGAATGAGGGTCACGATAATAATTTATCCACAGGCCTCTTTCTACAATTACTATTTGTACAAGAAAAGTGTGAATACTTGGGTGGCTGGGTGAGGAGTCCCGCAGAAGAGTCAGATAGCTGAGGGGAAGGAAAGAGCACGGCTACGTCAGCGTCCAGCCATGGTTCTTTCCTTGGAATAATCTCAACACATGGATATTGCTGGGAAAAAAGCACTGCGATCTGCAGGATTGGCATGGCTAACAGTGCTGAGTCTCTGGCTGTGGCAGAGCTGCCAGGCAGCAGCAAAACTATGCCAAAGCCCATGAACAGGCTCTGGAGACCACACAAGGGAAAAATTCTCCTTGTTGGGGTTTGGCGAGGCACCTGTCCTCTCACCTTGGCTCAGTCGGATACCTGAACCGCAGCGTACTACGTTTGTCAGTCTCTAGGAGTCTGTCTGACATCCCTCTATAATTAATTACTTAATCACTGACACAAGTGGGCATCTTATGTTCCTCAGTGCCATAATGAGAATTCAGTCAACAAGAGACGAGATGGGAGATAATGCCCCAGGGAGGGTTAAGCTGTCGGGAGACCTGGACCAGCAAATTACCTCCCCGTAACCTGAACACCACTGCGCTCTCAAGCCCGCTAAATCAGCGTGGCTCATCCTGTATCACCAGCACCGCTTGCTGAGGACACAGACAAGGTCCCAAACCTCCCATGGCCACCACCCTTCAGGGCCCTGTGTCTCCCCGAGTGGCACAGGCAGTGGCACTGTGGATGTGCCAGCCTGGGCACCTCCGGCTCACCTCCCGAGAGCCACCGGCAGCCACAGAGGATGGACAGTCACTGAAAACTGCCTATGTCCTGTGGCTCTTTGCTTCTGAGCCCCCCAGGCTCCCCAGTTCAAGATGTGCCTGGCCAGAGGTCCAGACGTCTCCTTGTGCACACCATCCCTCCCTCGGGTGCAGGGTGGGTGCTGCAGTTGCCGAACCAGGCTGTTTGTCAACAAGAGCTCTGAGCCTCAGGATGTTTTGCAGACTCTGGGACCATGCCCATGTGCACAGACATGGCTGAATGGTGCACACCTGCATTTCTTTGCGAGAAGAGCCACTGCAAGGAGCAGATGGGGCAGTTCCTCTCCCCATACCGTGTTTAAAACCTTTCCGGAGCAGAGTCCACCACCTTGCCGGGGGTCTGATCCACATCTCCCTGGTGCTGAGCCTTAGGGATCAATCAGAGCCTTTGGGATGAGGGATGGGAGCCAGCTTTGGTGACTGGACGGAGCTGTTGAGCAATTGTTCACCTGCCATAGACACCCCTTTTGCCCAGGCTTGCACCAGGCTCCCTTACAGCGCCTCCAGCCCAGATCGGCGTCCTGGGCCAAGTGGTACCACAGCATAAATCACTGGGTGCTCACCTTTCCTGGGCAAAAGCTGGCTCAACCCCTGAGAACAAGCTGTCCCTTTGAAATTCACAAAATGCAGCATAATTAAAATCACACAAGTGATATCATGTTATCATTTCAAAGCCAAGCGGTCAGAGGTAGGAAATGTTAGAATGTAGGTGGCCGTTGCAATTTTTATTCTGTTCATTCTGCTCAGCCACGTTTAGACAGAGCCCTTAGCAGTGTGATGCATGCTGAACTTCCTACAGCGCAACTCTTCTGCAATATTTATCTTATTCTCATTCTTCCATCCACGGCCCCTGCCAGAGTTACCATGTTTAAAACTGTGCTTGGAAGACAGAGTGTTTATTTGATGCGCCAGGGAGGCTTTTCTACAAGGCACATCATCACAGTGTTTGATATACACACAAACGTATCTTCATTTATCTCCGAGCCTTCTTACAAGGTACCAGGGATGATATTTCACAACGTCATGAAAAAGGGCAGAGATGCAAGAAGATTAAATTCAGTGGCTTCCACTAATTTGGGATATCCAGTAAGTAGCACCTGGTTTTTCCAATCACTGAGCATTCACAGCATCCTTTTTATTCACGATCAAAGCATGAATTTGGGTTGACTTTGGCCACTCAGTCTGAGCTCTCAGCAGTAGCAGACCCACAGCCCCAGCAGCGGCCGCCTGTGTACAGCCCGGTCCATCTCCCAGAACGGGCTGGAGATGGAGAAACCACATCTCCTGAGACACGCTGCACCCCCAAAACATCACATAGCAGCCTCCTCCTTGGGCAGCCTCAGCCCCAAGAGCGGGACCAGCCAGGGCCAAAGGGACAGGAGCTGCATTTGTTGGGCATCTCCCAGCCTCAGACTCTGGAAAAGATGATGCTTTCCTGCCCTAATCCTGCTTTTTTTCCAGACACTTGCCCTGCTCGGCTGGTGTGGGCAGCCTGGGGCACTGGCTGAGATGCTGGTGGGGGCGAACAAGAGCCTCGCACGGCACAGGGAACGGCTGGCACCTCCTGCGAGTCCTGTCCCTGCATTTCCCTGCTCGCTGCCAGGACAGGGGACACAGCAGAGCCACCCGTGCTGCCTCCCCAACCCCACCGCCACCAGACGCGCCACCTCCACGTAGAGCAAGAGCCAGAGAAAAGAGATGTGGAGCCGAGGCCACATCCTTTTTCTAATGTGAATTAGTCTGAGCACTAAATGAGTTCAGACTTAATTGTAAGCATTTTCTGTTAACTAAGCAAGAAATCTTATAATAACACAATAAGGTGCCATTTCACAGCATCCAAATGGAGCAATAAGCTAGTGCCTCATTTGTATGTATTTTTTTTTTCACAGTGATTGCTGACGCTGCTGCTTTTAATATATTCACATTGGCACAGCCATTTGCATTCAGATGCAATTATGAGTTAGAAACTCCCTCCCTTCTGCAAGCTCCAGAAAGGGAGAATTTCAGCCCAGAGACACGTTACTGTTCATTTTGTGGGGTCTAATTAAGGAGTCTGCTCTGGCAGGAATCGAATTCCTATTGTTACCAAAGGGAGCGTCCTGCAAAGAAATAGATTAAATTAAACCAAGCCTTTAAAATTCTTCCTTTTTTTTTTTTTTTTTTGCACAAAATCTTATTGATCTTGAGCAGAAATAGTTGTTTCCTATGGAAATAATGACCCTTTTGGGGACAGAGGCCAAAAAGATGCGTGAACCGCAGCCATTCCTAAAGAGCACTATCAGGCTACAGCTGTTCCACACACAATCTGCTGCTGGATGAGCAGCACCAAGGTCCTCCACGCCAAGGAGGGCTCGAGGCTGATGGCAAACCCTCTGCAGACCCGGTTGCCACCAAACCTCACCCCAGCTTGTGAGCAGCGACAAGTTTCCCAAGTCCCACCAGCAAAGGCCAGTGTCAAGTCCCATCAGACCAGGCTCTCAGTGGGAAAAGGCAGTGCAGGCGCTTGCTCCAGCATCCCTGCAACAGCAGCTGAGCTGGGTGGCCTCCAGACTCTGGGCTACAGCCGTAAAGAGGTCCCAAATTGGAGGAAAGTGTGCCTGGGAAGAGCTGGCTTCTGTAAATCTCGGCTATTAACAGGTCACGGCGTGAGGCTCCATGGTGCAGGCTGCTCTGGGACAGGAGGGATCCTCCACTTTCATGTATAGAGGTGCTGCAGGCAGGCCAGCTGTATGGAAAATTGCAAATATAAATTCTGGCACTCTGCCTGGACCAAGGGCCCTCCCTCATCCCCACAAGTTGCAGCTGTCCCTTGACCCCTCCTGGTCAGCCCATCTCCTTCCCTCGGTCTATGAATCCAGTGGGATTCTCACAGCTCCAGGGGAAGCCTGCCATCTCCTAAATGCGCCTCCCCAAGACAAAGCCCCCCAACCTGGGTTTGAAGAGGTGAATATCACCCAGCCTGACACCCACAGCCTGCACATCTGCCCAGGAGGCTGGAGGACACCCAGAAGAGCGACTGGAAGGCAGCACATCCCTCCAAACCCTTCCACCTGAGGAACTAAAGCAACAAATGAAAGAGAGAACAGAAAATAAAGAAACCAAAGGAGATCCCCTCCTGCAGGGGAGGCTGGGGTGGGAAGAGCAGCGAGGCTCTTGCCTCGGGTGCAGGCACCCAGGCCACCCCGGCACGAGCCAGCACCATCCACGATGTCTGGTTGTGACACACGAGAGCAGCGAGGAGCCAGGGGCTTAGAAACACCCCGCAAAGATGCGGTGGGAGAAGGAGCATCTGTGCACCCAGTGTGGCCTCACGTCCCTCCCAGCTCCATGAAAGGACCACAGTGTGCCGAGACAGGCGCTCGGCACCTTGACACTTCCACCTCAATTTCCAGGAACAGCAGTAAGATTTCGGGAAGGGCTGTGGTCAGGAGCAGCCCAAGGGCCCAGCCACACCAAAATCCCACCCTGGCCATGGACACACCAGCACAACTACGGGAGCTGGTGAGAGCAGGAACCTTAGGTGGTCCCTCGAGCTGGGCACCAGCCCCTTCTGCCACAGCAGGGCCAGAGCTGGACACCTCAGGTCCTGGCGAACAGCAAGCAGCCTCCTCCTCCTCCTCCTCCTCCTCCTTCTTCTCTCACCAGGAGGGAGAAGAGGGAGGAGGAGGAGGAGAAGATGGTGTAATTACTGCAGCACCTGAGATCTCATAAAGAGTGCCATGTAGATTACCTCCTCCCGACAGGCTGGAGCTTTGGTTTATAGTTTACACCAGCATATATCGAATTAACCTCAGAGAAAAAGGTTAAACTATCAATCACGAACTGCAGTTTAAAGAACTGCATTCCCCGTGATATATGGCACTGGCAGGCACGTCAGAACTAAGCCAAAGACTGCTTAAAAGTAACTGGGGATAATGGGCCCGGCTCCTTATGGAGATAGATGTGCAGTGTGTTGACTTTAATATGCTGCATAAATGAGACCCCGGTGTGGAAATATTGCATCACAATGTAAAACAATTTCCTCTATTCAAACAACCTCTAAGTAGACTTCTCCTATTTAATATTCACTGGGTGGCCCGGCCAGCTCTGGGCTGCCCTCGCCATGGCAGAGGTGCCGGCGGGATGCCAGAGGGCACGTCAGTGACGGCGGGTACCCAGAGCAACGCCGGGGATGGGGGCACCCAGGGCAGGGAGCACCGGGCAGCCGCTGGCACTGGCCTGGACCAGGGCCCCCACTAGCAGAGGGCTTCTATTAGCTGCACATGTGTAGAGCAGCGGGGCTGTAATTTGAAGACATGTAACACAGACTGTTTACATTTTTGCAATCCTGGATAGTTATGTGCTGAATTTCCCTACTGGAAAGAAAAACTGCATGAGCGGGGAATGCGGAGAAGGAGGAGGCATCTCCCCTCCGGAGCATGGGAGATGCATCGCATTTGGGAGCGGGCTCGGGAGCGGACACGCACCCTCGTTGCCCCAAGCTGGGGTGTCCCTGACATCCCTGCTTGGCCGAGGGGGTCTGCAGCCCGTGGTGGTCGCACTGGGCAGCCTGGGCAGTGGGATTGCTCAAGACTTCAGGCTTCCCATGCCCTGCCAAAGGGGCTGTCAGCTCCCTGTGGGAAGCTACAGGGCTGATGCCACGCTGGCAGATGTGCAGAGGTGGGTCCTTGCCCGGGGCAGAGCTGGGACTCACACTCCAGCACTGCAGAGCATCTCAATGGGGGCAGCACAAGGCTGCTGTGCCCCCGGAGCTGGACAGAAAAGCAGCTCCACACGGAGCCCAACCACCGTGACCAGCAGCTCTGTTGTGCGTGGGAATGCATCTGCAGTCACAGACTGGGGACATGGGCAACAAAGTTGACTTCTAATTGTATTAAATATAATTGCTAGGTTTGGCCAAAGCTACTCATTACAGCTTCAGGAACTTTGGGAGAGTTATCCTTTGATACTCTCAGCCAAGGCTAACACCGTCCAGTTTTCATTATACACTTTCTAGTTGCAATAACTACATAAAACACATTGCTTTGGCCAAGGGATGGGAACAGTCACACTGACAATGACACCTGAGCAGCTGTGACAAAGATTTCCCTGCCCCAGGAGCGGCCACCCCCAAATCGGGAGCATGGCTCCCACGGGCACAGCGCTGGGAAGGGCAGCGAGAGCAAGAGCGAGCAATGGCGAGCTCCAGTCCTGCTCTCTTGGGATGGTGTCTCAGGCGTTATTCCAGCTGCTGCCCTGCCATCCCCTGGCCCCGGAGAGCTCTGGAGTGTCAGGGGAACATCCCCTCCAGCCTGCACCTTCGGATCAGCCCTCTTTTTCGGATGAGCTGAGACCAGATCCGCTCGTTGTAGCCTTTGAGCCTAAAAAAAGGCTCGTCTGAGGTTAGCGCTCCACCTAACACGCTGTCTTGAGGAGAAGAAAAGGTCAGCGAGACTTCTGAAATAAAAATGTTTCCATCTCAGTTGAGAAAAAGCCCAGATGGGTGAACAAAGTTTAGAAAAGGGAAAGAATTGAGCAAGCAAGCAATACTGTGAGAAGCTGATAAGAGGAGCTCTAGCAGGAGAATAGGGGAGCCTTGTCTATCAGCCTATTAAAGGCTATTCTTACAAGTTTTTTTTCTTTTCATTAATACGCAGGGTGAATAGAACATTGAATAAAAATCAGTACTTACTGCACAATTGTAGGATTGAAAGGTAACTGTCAACAGAAGGATTGGGGTGACAAAAGGGGCCATTTCAGTGCTTAGCAAATGATTTTCGGCTTGTCATTTCAATAGGCCGTGTTTTTCAGAGATTGTGTTTTTTTGAATAGCGTTTATTACCATGCTTTTTAAAAATTTCATGTTGTCTCTTTGCAGGCACCATTCATTTGCAGATGCAGTATTCCTTTTGGGTTGTCAGAGGGATACTGCTTTAGAAAAATAAAGTACAGTCGTCCAGTGAGAAAAAGGATTCTCTTGTGAAGCTAATGGCTGGGAGAAAAACAATCGGGGCAGCTCCTACCTTCTTGCCAGCCTGACCCAGTTTCTCCCACTGTTCTTTATTCATGATCATGTGGGCCACCGGTTCTCTCCATTTCAAATTACGAGCGCGATGCTGAGTAAGATAAAACTTTTTTTTTACCAGAAAGTCCATCTTCCCTAACGCTCCCATTTTGCAGCGGGAGACCCTAAAATACAAATAGGTCTCCTATCTCTCGTCTACAGACAAGAGGTCCAATTTTGCAGTCTTTATTCAGACAAAATCCCATTTACCTCAATGGGGGCTTTGCTTGAATAAGCAGCGGGCAATTAATGCTCAGACTTTACAAAAGAGATACGTGGGGTGTTTAACGCATTGTGTGTATGCCCGAGAGGAGAAGCTAAGTGACAAAGTTTTACGGTTATCTGCTTTAAATAAAATCTTTGAAAACATGTGTTGGTTTAATCGAAATGATCATGTTCATTGCTACATAATTGCTCGCATAGGTCCAGAATTTGCATGACACTGTATACTATGCAATAGCGGTTAAAAGGACTTGCATTAGGATTTCATATCATTTTAACAAAAAACACCATTTTTGGCACCCTGGGCTCCTAAGTAGAGAGTAATCTAGAATTAGTGAGAAATAGATTTCATGGCTTTAAGTCACTTTATAGTGTGCAGGTCTTGAACCCTGATCTTTTGTAAATTGAACCACTTGTGAAAAAACAAAAGGCTCTAATCCTTTTAAACTGCCACTGCACATCCCTGGCCCAGTGCCCTTGAGAAGTGATTTAAATGGCATTGAGTATGGCAGTTCAAAACATACTCAAACCTGTTAAGAGGCTGATACCTATGAAGGGAATGGAAGCAGGGTAAAAAAAAAAAAAAAAGCTAATTAAAAGTATTGATGAATCTGCCAGAGAGAAAGAGAGAATAATATCCTTCAGCCCTCTGAAAATCACCCGGAGCAAGACCGGGATCCTCCTGAAATAGCTGCTCCAGGGAGGAGGAGAGGGAGGGCTGGGAGCAGAGGGTGCCAGGGGGCTGGCTTAAGTGTTTGCGGTGCTGGAGAGGGGCAGGATGAGTTCCCCAGTGCAGGTCAGTGCCCTGCACATCACCGGCACTGGTTGGGGCTGTGCACCTGCATCGCCACCAGCTCCAAGGGATGCCGGCTGGATCCCAGCTCCTGCATGGATCATGGATCCCTTCCCTTGGACTGGTACCCAGCACATCACCTGCTGCTTTTGCTTTTCCACAACAGCCTCTGTGAGACACGATTCAGGGCAGCCCCAGCCAAAATCCCATCAGGAGCGGTGGCTGGAGATGCTGGGGCAGCTCAGAGCCCCCGCTGGCTGTGTGGCCACCCCCAGCCTGGCCTGGGGGCCACAGCTGCCCACCATCAGGACCAGCCACATCCACAGCCTCAGCGGCGGGCACAGGCTTTGGCCACGGACCCGCTGGGTGGGCAGCGGGCAGGGAGCTGCCCCTCAATGTCCCCCTGGGGCTGCTCTCATCTCTCGCTGTGCGGGGCCTCTCCTGCCACATTAACAGCCCTCACGTGTTCAGAAAAATCCCTGCTTTTGCAATTTGGGATACTGTTTAGAAGATCTCTGCCCAGCACACCGCTCTGTAGCCTGCACAGTCTCGTAGCCTCAGACCCAGCTCAGGAGAGGGTTTTTCCTCTTAAAACCCCTTTTTTCCTTTTCCTCCTAAACACAAGACACCACTTGTGAACTATCCCAGGTGACCTGGAGTTTTCTGTGTTAGATAAACATTACTAATTCAAAAGCACTTTTCTTTTCAGCAGCTAGAATTAAATCAGAACTCTTTCCCGAGGAGCTGCAGCAATAATGGGTGTGTTAATGAGGATTATCCTTCCTGCCAGCCCCAAGGAAGGGCTGATAGATCAATAGACCCATCATACCAGCACTCCTCCCCGTCTCCCCGGTCTGTGGGTTCCTTGCGAGGTGTGTGGCAGCAGCGGTGGGGAGAGGCACGACCGGTGTCCCCCCCGGCAAGCAGCTGTGCTCATGGGGATGCTGGCCATGGGATGGAGGGCAGAGATCCTGCCATCGTCACTGCTGTGCCTGGCCAGATCCTTCTCATCCCAGCCACCTCCTGAAACCGAATGTGCCAGGCTGGAAAGCATCGCCTGGCGCTGCGATCAAGCATCCCACCTCTCCTCCGCATGTGCAGGGAAGGATGCCTGGCCTATTCTCTTTTTTTGCACCGCCAGTTTGCATGTCACCCTCTCCCGTCCCCCTGACAGGGCCCCGTGGGAGCTCCCGTTACTCCAGGTGTCTGCAGGGCTCTCCTGATGTGAGCTGTGCTCCAGAGTGCATTTGTCAGCATCCCTGACCTCCCATCGGACGCCGAGCCACGTGCGTGGAGCCTTTTCCACCCCAGCAATAAGAGATGGAGCTCAGGGGCCAGCAAGGACAAAATGTTCAGTTTCCTTAGCAATAGCAGAAAAAAACAGCAAGAATTTCACTTTGAAAAACTTAAAAAAAAAAAAAAAGGCACTGTTCTTTAACAAACCTGCTGTCTGCTCTTCTCCCAGGGGAAAGGCTGAGACAAGGATCTCTGCAATAGAAATGCCTGACTCGGTGTTTAAAGTGCCCTTGTTAGCCCTGCCTTGATGGCTGTCTTGAGAATCACAGATCCCACAGATATTTAAGGCCATATAATTTGCTTATCTCCTTGTACAGTCTCAAGCAGCCCCTGAAGAAAGAGAGAGGCTGTTCCCTTGCAGACACTTTTGTTTCCAGCTGATGTTTGGGTCACAGCAGAGGGACTGGGTGACAGCACAGGGGATGCCACCTGAAGCACCCACCCCTGCATCGGGCCCCCATCCTCAAGCAACCCCACAGCACATGCGTGGTGGGAGTGTGGCCATCCCCCCAGCACCAGCCGGGACCACGGGTGGCTTCTGCTTGCCCGGGGACCTCCATGGTGGCAGGCTGAGCCACAGCCCTGTGAGCACCATGGCAGGGGATGCTGGGGATGCTTTCTGCAGGATTCAGGTCCTGATCCCGGTTCTTCCAGTGGAACAAGGGGTTTCAGGGTGCCACCCTGCCCTCCCAGGCACCAGCAGCCATTTCCTCAAGCCGTGGCCCCGCTCCCAGCCCTCTGCACACAGCAGTTGGTGGTGGCTTCCCCAAAGCCTCACGTTGTAAATATTGATGGAGAACCAGAAGGAAAAGCCAAAGAGCCCCTATTAGAGCACTCTGTGGACATTAGTCAGGCAAAAGGCTTTAAAACAAAGTTCAATTAGGTGTGAAGGAAATTACGGGCTGTGCAAGCAACAGTATCACAGTGTGAATTAGAGAGATGTTAGAGTAGGAGACACTATGCAGCCCAACATAAATGCATTTGTCTTTGCTCCACACCAGCCTTCACTGCCAGCTTATGCTTCAAGCCGTGCAAACAGAAGCCTCCTGGCATAATTGGAAGATAGTCAACATTTCCAGCTATAATATTTTAATTATAAAGCATGCTGTTGAGCCAGTTATATGAAGCGATCGGCTCAAAGAAAGGCCCAGTGCTGCCAGGTATGGGCTCTAAATGGGATGCTGGGATAATGTTTCCCCAAAAACCAATCGGTCTCCTCCCACAGCCAAGCGCGGAACTTCCCCACCGCTGCTGGCTGGGCTGCCATGCCCACTCCAGAAACGGCACCACCATTTCTGCCTGGGAATAAAGCTTTTCGTGGCAGTTCTAGCCACCTTACATCTTCCAGGAAAGCCGACGAAACACAGCAGGGGAGGATGTGCGGCGCCTCCAGCCCAGACAGAGTCCTGTGGGCAAAGGGCAGCTCAAGACTCCACACATCCTCTCTGGAGGCAGACGCAGTTCCTGCTGCGCTGCTGCAAACCTGTATTTGACTGGAATTTTCTGAGGACTTTTCCAGATGCTAGGATATCTCCTACATCCCCTATTCCTCATCTCCTCTGTGCCATCCATCCCTCCTTCTGCAGTACCATCATGTGTGCCTCTCTCATAGCCTTTCCACAAACCCCAGCAATCACTCCAGTTGCAGAGCTGTGATACCTCGGACAAGAAGAGCTGAGCAGCCCTGAAAGGCTGCTGTGTCCTTTGGTATCACTACTGGGAAACAGAACATGGAAACACAAATTCAACAAGGAAATAATAAAAAAATGGTCACAGCTAAACGCGATAGACACCGAGTGCCCAGGGATAACATAAAGGGAACCCGAGAGCTGCAGACATGAAGTCCCAAAGTCCTGGGAGATTAGCCAGGAATGCCGTGTTGTAGCGTGGGGATTTTGGTCTGAGACTGCCTTGACACTAAATCAAAGTTTGAGAAGTTCTCATCTGAATTAGTATGTGAGCCCTGGCCAAGGCGCCAGCAGCGAGCGTGCGGTGTCAAACCGCGGATGCCTGCAATGCCGTTTGGGCACGTATCGGAATCTGGGCTGCACAAGTGCTAGCCAGGGGCTGGACAGGGACGACTGATTGTACTTTAATTGCAGGCTCAGTATGAAACAAGGTGTGGGCCAAAGTGCAGCTACAATAGGTGCGGCGCCAAGAAGGATTTGGTGCCAGCAATAGATACTCTGGCAAACTCAGCCTTACAGCTCCAATTATGGGACTTCTCTTATACCACTGTCTCTAAACATTGGCTTCTGACTGCAATGCCTTATGCCAAATTGTAATCACCCTCATTCTACTAATGGTCAAAACGCTTGGAGTCCAAACGGGATATAATAATCACTGAGGAGGAGAAAGCACACTTCGGAGATTACGCTCAGCATAGAGTGTGGCAGCGTATAGAGAATTGCAACATATGTCATCGCACTGTGATTACCTCACAGGATCTGGAAAAACACACTTTTCCTGTTCAGGCTCCAAAACGATCATAAATTCAAATGGATTTTGCAGCTTTCTGTGAGGAAGACTCTCCAACAAACTCCACCAGCCAGCGAACCGCCAGACCGTCTGCAGAAAGGGACTGGCAGCGCAGCGTCATTCCTGGGAGCACTAAGAGGGCCCATTGACACTCTTCACACCATCATAATAAGCCCTGATTTACAGCTTATTAAAATAGAGTGAGTTGAGATAAAATGCCAGGAATAAAAAAAAATATGACTGGATTGAGTGTGACTTGGCTTATTGAGTTTGTTTCCTATCTTTTTATAAGGGCTATAAAAACAAACAGCCCTCACTTGACTAAAGAAATCATTCATTAAGTTCCTCCGCTTGCTCCAGCACATCCAGACACGGGCAAATAAATTCCGGGTGTCCCTTTTAGGAGCTGCTCCCAAGAACGCTGGTGGAGCCCGTCGGCTCAGGCAGTGCCAGCAGGGCAGGGACGGGCTGGCGGTGGCACGGTCTGCAGCCACACCAGGGGGTCCCCGTGGTCCCCAAGGCTGTGGGGCTGCCCCCTGGCCGGGCAGGGCTGTCCACCCGAGAGACTTGGCCAACTAGGTTCACATCCAGCCCGCTGAGACGTGGCGATAAATGTAATTGAATAAAGGAAGAGGAGGGAAGGGAAAGGAAAGCCTGAGCAGCTGGGGAAGAGAAGGAGGAGCCTGAGGCAAAATTTATTTCTGTCAACTGGTGGTCTATTTCCCTGATACCATTTCCTTGTATACAGATAAGGAGTTATCTTAAATGACCATGTCTTTTTCAATTTGTACTTAACAGTCAGTCCCATTTTCCTCATATGATACTATCACAGCAGGATGAAAAATGCATTACAATAATCCCTAAGGATCTTCATATATCAATATCAAATGGTCTGAAATTGACCTGTTATAAAAACCAGCCTTTCAAGTCAGAAAAAACTTAAATAAAAAAAGCAAATTTCAGAGCTTGCAGTATGCTCCATAACCCAAATACTCAGGCACAAAGAGCAACGTTTCCAGAATACTTAATGAAAACAAACCTTCGACATCCACGAAAAAAATATTCTTACTATTGATACATCTGCTTAACGTTTGCTGCACCTTGGAGGAATGCTAATCCTGGGCTGCATCGACGCATAAGCAGCCAAAGGAGGTTGAGCCACTGATTCCAGTACCGGCAATGTAGTGCCGGGAATTTTCCTCCCAGCCTGCACAAGCTGGAGTGGCAGCAGCCGGAGAAGAGGAAGGGAAAGCGGCTGAAGCTGACGGCACTGTCCTTCTTCCCCATCCAGCCTGCTCCATGCGTGGTGCTGCCGGTACCCGGCTCTGCTCCGGCAGCAGCAGGGGCAGAGGGAGCCCTGGTGATGTCCCAAAGTAGCACCGGGGGGGTCAGGAAGATGCTGGCCCCGAGTTCCCTCAAGCTCCCCTGCAGGCTGGAGCACGGGAGACACAGTGTCAAGCCCTGAACATTTTTCCTGCGATTTTTTAAAAAGAGAATGTACCTCCAGGCTTTTCCACACCATGAAATTAGAGGATGGGGCACTTTGCTGGGATAACACCTGTAGCTGCAGCTCAGGCTCTGGGTGGGTTTGCCCCTCGCTCGCTTGGAAATACTCCCAGCAAGAGGAGGGGAGAGGGTTGCTCAGAGGCAAAGAGACTCTCTCCATTCAGCACATGTTTGCAATAAGCACAAACACCACATCATCACACCGCTTCAGTCTGCCTTAACCATCGGTACACAGTTCCCTTGGCGGTATCACAGCTATTGGGGATTTGTCATCCAAATTAGAGCTAAAGACACAAAAATACCTGAGCAGATCCTAATCAGAAGAAGCTGTTTCTGCTGCGAGTTATTGGCCCACCGCAAGCCAGTATGGAAAAAAAAAACCTGAAAAAGGAAAGGCTGCGAAGGAGACAGGCACCAGCAGAGCAGCCTGTGCCTAAAGCAAGTCAGAGGCAAGTTCCAACCACAGCCAACGCAGAGGATGTCTGCTGCTGGAGGAGATGCAGAGGCACCTCTTGCCATGAGAGAGGACCCAGAACTCCAGACCCCAACACCACAAACTTGGAGCATGATGAAATTCCGCTAAGGAGCCGTGTGGTGCAAAGTACAGCACGAGGGCCAGCATCTGCCGAAGCCACGTCCCCTGCCAGGTCCTTGGGACAGACTCCGACACCACAGAGGCCTGTCCTCAATGTCGAGAGATGCTGCAGTCCCAAAGCAGAGTCCTCGAGGAAAAGGCAGAGTCAACAGAGGTGGGCATAGATGGGGTAGGAAATCACATATGAAAATAACACCATTAAATGAGTTGGGGCTCGGCAGAACTTTGCCCAGAATTCAAGGATTCTCTTCCTTCCCTGCTGTTTTTACCCTCCCGCTCCTCTCCCACATAGGAGATTGGGGGCCACAGGGTTTACACCGCAGCAGCTCGGCCAGCACTGCCATGCTCTCACGGGCACCTCTGCCGCATGTCCCGCTTTGGGACATGGCTGTCCCATACGGCTGCGGGATGCTCTGCACCAGGTCTCAATCTTCCACCCCTCCAGCACTACTCCCCTCCTTCATGGAGGGGAGTGACCGCTCAGAGGAGCTTCAGCCGTGCTGGCCACAGGACAGTCCTCGAGAGAAGGGCTCTCTGTGTGCCAAGCGGGGCTGTGGCCATGGCTTTGCTCTGCTGCAAAAGTTGAGGTGACAAGGGGGGCCCTGGAGGAGAGGCTGCCAAAGAGGAGACAGCAGTGTGAATCCTGGCACGCCTCTGAAAGGAGGGACGCCAGCTTTAAGTGAATTTCATGAGAAGTGCATCGGGCTACTTATCATTTTAAATGAGACCAGCATCTAAAATGGGAGACAGGGGAGGACGTAAGTAATGTCAGAACAGAGCCCTTTATTAATTAATAAACAGGAGTGCAAGCTAAAAGCTTTACATCTACCACTGCTAAATGCACAGTTAAAAGCCCTATAATAACCTGTGTTCATAATATATTCCAAGCATTCTGCCTCACTCAGAAGTGCATGTGATATGACACCATCTACCTGCTGCAGCATGCAATTAAAATTAAGCGGCGGTTCAGGCTGTGATGAATACGAAGTGAAACGCCGCGCAGCAATATCACCTGGCAGATCAACCTAATTGTCACGGCATCTGCAATGCCAGAGTTCAGCTGGAATGTGTGTGTTCATTACAAATCCTGGCTTTGCTGGGATTTCTGATGGGGCGTTGTGCTCGCGTGCGCTAACTGAAGCTTGCCTGTGTGATATAGCTCTCAGCTGAGCTCTTTTTTTCATAATAACACCTAAGGCTTCCTAAATCATTCCAAAATCAAGGCACATTTTGATTTACTTGGTTTTCTTCTGCCTTCATGGTCGTTACACACAAATTCACATGCTCTTGCTCGCCAAGCACAGTTACCAGAAGCGAACATGCAGAGCAGATATTAGCAGGCACACATGGCCACTTAGATGCCTGCTCATTTGCATATGCAAATACTCATTTTGCATGCAAAATGTGATTTACAGAAAACGGACATCTAAATCGAAGTCGCGACGCATGTACTAGCACTGGCTGCGGTACTGGCTTTGCCACTGCTGCAGACAATATTGACATATATACTAAATTATTATGAGCACTGTTGATGAAAAGTGCTGTAAAATGGCCAGGCGTTATTGTTGTTTTTATAGCTAAGGGGATTCATTAGCATTCATTAATTTTTAAAAGACACCTTTGGAGTGGGTCAGTATTACTAACTCCTCTGCCCTGGCCTCCCCTCTGTATGGCAGGTACCGCAGAGGAGGGGCTGCGAGACCTCGGAAACGCCCCCTTCCCTCAAACAGCAGATTCCCGACAATCCAACCTGCTCAGAGCAATGCCAAGGATACTTTTTAAGAGGATTACGAGGACAGTATCTCTAACACTGACTTCATGAGAGACCCTTGGAGCTTCCAACAGTTGATGCGTTTGGCAGCCTCCCTGAGCGTGACTGAGCCCACGGCACGGCGTCGCCCACAGTCCCTCTCGCTGCGTGTGCTGTCCCTGCCACCGCCAGGATGATGGCATTGATGCAGCCATGCCAACAATGCCCTGTGAGTCGGGGAAGCACTGAGCACCTCTTCCTAAAGACAGCAAACAGGCGAAAGATGAGCCCTCCAAGTCCAAGGGAGACTTCTTGCCCCAGGCAGCTGAAGGCAGAGCCCGTAAGACCAGTGAACATCCCTGCAGACACCAGCAGCCCCGCACCTGGGTCCAGCCTGTGCTCCTGGAAGAGAGCTCCATACATCCCGCCCCTCCACCACAAGGCTTTTCTACCTTCCTAGATCTCACCTCCTGCTTAACTCTTTGGCAGCCTGCGGAACACGTGCTCCAGTGCTCTGCGGCACACAAAGAAGTCATTCTGGGAAATCCTGGCTTTTTGGCATGACTGAGGTTTATAGCAAAAAGTGATCCCATTTTCAGGCAGATTTCCACTAATGAGTAAAGACTTGACGACCATATGGTCTCCACAGCCTCTCCTGCTTATTGCTAGTTCCTTCCACTTTCTTCTTCGTAATGGGGAAAAGACATGATAAATTTCTGTGCTCTTTCAGTATTATATTAGGACTGTTAAGCTTACCCACGTTAAATCAAAGAAATTAAAAATAAGAGCAGGATATCAAACTTAATTACTTCTTTAAGACTATGCTGTATAGCTTGATGGGCCAGCCTCCTGCACACCGGAGACCAGAGATCCCTTCCCTCCGACTGCATGGCATTAACACAGGTGTGAGTGGAATGCAAGACCCTTTATGTCATCGAAATCCCGGAACGGTTTAAGTTGGAAGGGACATTAAAGCCCACCCAGTGCCCCCCCTGCCCTGGGCAGGGACACCTCCCACCAGCCCAGGCTGCTCCAAGCCCCGTCCAACCTGGCCTTGAACCCCTCCAGGGATGGGGCAGCCACAGCTTCTCTGGGCAACCTGGGCCAGGGGCTCACCCCCCTCACAGCCAAGAATTCCTTCCTCAGATCTCATTTAAACCTCCCCTCTTCCAATTTGAAGCCATTACCCCTCGTCCTATCACACAATATATATATGTAATATCTCACAATTATTTACAAATTCCTGTGAACACAAATACAAAACTGTATTTCCATACAGCTGTATGTACAAAAACACATACGTCCTCTCACAAAAATTTCCGAGACATTGCAGGTCTCTGCATCCCATAAGAAAATACAAAACTGCTCTCGCCTTTAGTATGTCTGATTGTGTCTCTTTCCTATCTCAGGACAAGCGATCCTTAAAAACTCTGCAAAGCTGGAAAAACTTCTTTATCCTTGGCAACCCCATAAGCAAGGTATTGGAGAGCTGGAGAGGTCTTTTACCTTACCTCATGGATATAATACCGCAGAGGTACAATTTGCATTCCACTCTCTCTGGCTAGGTATTATCATTCCTCTTTTAGATTATAGTTAGAAAACATGTGTTGGCAGTTAGACTTGGAATGCTTGTTTACAAGCTTTAATAACAAGGTAATGGGGGAATATATCTTTGAAAAGCAACTGGGGTGTCTGTGTGAGATTCGGGGGTTGATGAAAGGCAGCAAAATCGGTCACTTACACACAAAATTGCAGCAACGCTGTTGAGTTGCGTGCAGGTGACAAGAGCAAGTAGAGGGCAAAGGAGGGCAGCTGCCGCTCGGTCCCTGCTGTGGGGTGTCTGCCTGCCCTTGAGGGGACACCCCGAACATGCAACCTGTGCGTAACACCCTGTTTGTGCTTATATTTTTCCTGCATCCCCACCCGAATACTCAGAGTGATGAATGGGTGCGACGGCCAGCGACTGGATCACAGCCGACAGCTTCACAAAAAGAAAAGAAACAGATTCAGAATAAAGTTTGAAGCAGTTCTTACAGTTTGTGCAGCTGCTAATGGCAAACAAAAAGTCGGAGAAATGCTCGCGTGCGGTAAGACACACTTCGGTTTATATTATAATAAAAGCATGATTTGACATTAATTCTCTGCTTTCTGTAGAAAATCCCTGGGCAAAGCTTCTTAGTCACTAGCCCGGTTTGATGTGCTGAGCAGCCAGGCTTCACACAGAAAGGGTTAAAAGAAAATGTTATACTAAAAGAAATCTTTCTACAAGTATAAAAAAGCAAAATGATTGTAAATTCCACCAGGGGAATTCTGCCATGAATATGCTTCACCTTTCGCAGAATCTCCCGCCCTGCCTCAGAGGATAACTGACCTTTGGAGAAAAATAATGAAAAGAAGAAATTCCTTGGAGAAAATAATGTGGCCAGGCCTCAGTAATGAGATCTGCTCCCTTTATGTTGCTATGACAACCGCAGTCATTTTATAATACAAAATACATGAATGGGAAAGAGGGCCATCTCCTCTCACCGGAGCCGGCGCCTCGGCACCCTTTAGCCCTCACACACTTCTGGTAGGACGGCAACATGTTTGATTTGATTTGTGCTCTGCTTCATTTCCCTTTAATGCACATATGATCAAGAAATCCCACTCCTTTGAATACTCTAATTACAGCTCATTAACTTGTTTCTGGGGCTGCAGGACGGAGCAGGCACCCTGGCCCGGCTGGGCTGCGTCCATGGTGCCCAGCCTGCCTCCCTTAGCCAGGGCACCCTGGGCACATTCCCCCCCACCCCCCCAACTTTCCTGCCAGAAACTCCAGACTGGAGCCTGTTCTTGGAAAGACTCTCCTGCTCTTGACTTAAAACCACAGGTTTCCCACCCCAGCCGAGTGGTGATGCCCTGTCCTGGGCGCATTGTCCTCTGGCCAGGCGCTGGGCTGCAGCACAGGGACAGCCAGAGCCCCGGCTTTCCCCACTGCTGGCTGCAGGGACATTTGTGGGCTGTAACATCCAAGTCCCAATGTCATGACCTTAATTCCTGGTCCTCCTGTCTCCCTGCTCACCTTCCTGCACAGCGTCCATCAAGGCAGAGCCCCGTAATTGAGTCTCCCAAAGCCTCGGTGACGGGTGGCAGCAGCCAGCTCCACCACCTAACCATCAGCAGAAACACACGAGTGATGTACACCGAGAGGACATGAGACACAGCGGGAGCGGCAGGCAGATCACCCCTCTCCTCTCCCTCCTACAGCTTGAAATCTTTCCCCATCTCAGCTAGAAACCCCTATCTGTATGTGTTTGAGTCTTTACCTTTCTTGCCCAGTATGGCAGGGTAGCTGGAAGAGGGCAGGAAGGCTTGGTGCTGGCAGGAAGGATAGATGCAGGCAGGAATGGCCGGGTGCAGGCAGGAAGGCTGGGTGCAGGCAGAAATGGCTGTGTAAGTCAGGAGGCACAGGTCCAAAACTCTGAAAGGAGAGGACTCATCTGAGCCAAGGAATCAGGAGGTCAGGGGGAGAGGGGTATTTATTTCCCAAGAGCTATTCTTGGGTGCTCTTTCTGAGTGAGCCACTTCTCCGCAAAATCCTGCGGTTGCTGTGCTGGACCTCCTGGGTGGCTGGGATGGTCCCAGGGCCACTTCCAAGGCATGCCTGGGTGCTCTGCAACCAAGCACTGCTGGCCAGGGACAGAAACAGGGCTGAGAAAGGACAAAATATGAAAACAGTGGGGGCAGATATTCGTCAGGATCACGTCCAGAACCACACAGGAAAAGAAGGCGCTTTTACCGCAGAGATGCCTGTATATGGCCCATGCATTCCTCCCTATCCCTCGCTTTTAGTTTAAATTACACTTAATTTTGTACGCTGCTGGTAGGCTGGAGCTGTGCGCTTCCAGCCACTGCTCAGGGAGGGTAGGATTTCAAAAGCAGCGCAACCAGCTCCGTGCTGCAGGCACAAAGGCAATTCCCCGACGCCTCTCGGCCATGCAGAAGACGGGGTTGTACAGCTGAGGCAGCGGTGACAGCGGTGCACACACATGCCAGGGACAGGGATTCACAGTGACGGAGCACCCAGCTCAGGTCAGGGAATGAGCAGATCCAGGGAAGCCCTGCAGGCTGGTGGTTGCCGCCTGGTGCCCACATTGTCCATCTCTTGGGCCAGAGGCTCCTGTCTTCAGAAGGATGTGGCAGCAGAAGTATTTCGTCAGATCCTCAGCATATGCAAAATCCTGGGGTTATATTTCAATTACTTCCATCCCTGGATGTGTTCAAGACATGGTTGGATGTGGCTTTGAGCAGCCTGGTCTAGTGGGGGGTGTCCCTGGCCAGGGCAGGGGGTGGAACTAGATGATCTTTAAAGTCCCTTCTAACCCAAACCATTCTGTGATTCTATGGTTTTATGACTTTGGGAAGAGGTTGCTGATGCAATCTCCGTTCCTCACTTGGGAGACTTTCCCAGGTCTAGAGGCACACTGCTGGTGCTCGTGCAGGACTTTCCTCCCCAGCCAGCTCAGCAAAGCCTTGCAAGTCAAACAGAGAAGTGGCTTGTGACAATGAGGAACGAGGGGCCAGTCCCAGAGCAGGTTCAAGGCCACTGAGGAGCTGCCTCCTGAGCACCACCCCTGCTCCGCAGGGCCTCATAAAGCCAAGCTTTTGTCAAATCAGACGTCAGCAAAGTGGGAAGATTTGTACGAGAAGCTGAATGTAGATCCCAGGCTTTTCCAGAGGAAGATACACTTACTCCTTGGCGTGCGGGGCCCTCCAGCTCGCCTGGAGCCACTTTCATGTGTGAGCACGATTACGACTGCTATGGACTAAAGGCCCAAAATCAGACCAGGAGATGGAAATGGAGAAGTCAAGGGGGAACTAAGTATGGTCTTTCAGTTAATCCAGAGCTTCAGAGTGTTTCCTGTTTCCCAGGTGGTCTGCTGGGAGACCTGAGCTTGCCTGCAGAGTCAGCAGAATTGCTGGGCGAACTGGAAGAGTGCTGGGAAATAACTACAAAACTGAGGTTCACAAATGAAGAAAACAGCCAGAAAAACGTGGGAAACCAAGAGGATGGAAAGAAAGGAGGCCAAGAAACCAGGAGAACAAGAGGCTCCACTCCGTGCTTTCATATAGCTCAAGCAAGTAGCAGCCTGGAGGAAGGTGCCAAGGTTGTCTGATGGGATGGGGCCAGACGGGTCAGGGTTACTTTCATCTCCCTCTCTACTGTCCTAGCACGGTGACACTTCCCAAAGAACAGAGGTTAGCAGGAAAGGATGAAAAGCCGAAGGGAAACCGAGTCACAGGCAGGCAAAATCCAGACTGCTAAAATCAACTGCCGTTTTCCAGCTGTTTCAGTATGGTGATAGAAGTTCCCAGGACAGGTTTTTGGGTCAACGCTTCTGAGGATGGAAGTTGAAGTGGGGTCTGCCCCTTCTCCAGCATCTGAGGCAGGCAGCACCGTTAGCCAGACCCCTGAATCTCCTTTTTCCACTCCAAAACACTTTCACTTGCCTCTGGTGACTAAGTCTGGTGACCGTGGAAGGATTTCTGCAACAAGCTAACTACCCGAGCAGGCCAGAAAGGTGTCAGGAGTAACCACTACATCAGGACAACTCCGAACCACTCCGATGCAGGGAACCAAGGTATTTCCAAAGCCAGAGGAAAATTTAAGTTGCCCTCTGACATGTGCTTCTTTTGCATGTGGAATTTGCATGTGGCAGCAAGATCGGCCTTATATCAAATACCAATGCAAAGGCTAATTTAAATTCTTTTTATGCAAATGCTCAGTAGTATGGAACAGTAATAAATCTGGGAAACCACTGGAACGATGTTTAAGAGGACATACACATTCTGGTCACACATCAGCAATTAGGAATCCCAAGAAGGAGAAAGCACCTGTCTTGGCCTTTATTGAATATTATCCTCAATTAGAATATTCATCATATACACAAGACAATTCCTTCATTCAAACTTCCATAGACATGTTCAAATTACATCATATCTGCAAAACAGAGAGATGGAAGTTATCATAACCTGTCTCCGAATAAAACATTATTGAAACTATAAATGGTCCTGTCTGAAGCTTGCTGAAGTGCAGAAGCCTGACAGATGCTGCACAGAAATATGACTGGCTGGATGATGCCTTCTGAAACAGCTTGCAGGAAAATGATCCCATTATGACTGAGGCTTTCCAAGCAGCCAACGTGAATATCTAGCAGGAAGGTTCTGGTGCGGGGAGGGCCACACACAGCACAGCGAGCGAGGTGATTCTGGAGATGCTGCCGGCCCATGGGGAGCGAGGTTCTCCCCCCGGAAGGCTGCCCAGGCAGGCTGCCGTGAGATTTCCCAGTTCAGAAGACTGGTAAGCCAGCCGGTGGGCAGCCACAAGTTCATGCTGGCTGGAACTAAAAATGTGAGCTTACCCTGGTGCTATTCATCGCTCGAAAAGCCGTGCTCTGCGTGCCTGTGTCTGTGAGGTTAGTAAACTCTGAGGTTAGTCTTTGCCTGAGGCTACCCCTGTGCACGGCACTGGGAGCAGAGCTTCAGTTCAGAAACGCTCCTACCCCCGTCCCTTCCCAGTGATGCCAGTCAAGCTGCCAGGTGTTTTCTAATAACAGATCATACATTTAAGGCCAGAGGGATCCTCACGCTCATCTGGACTGTGTTAAGCAGGAGATCAGACCTGAGGGCTTTTCCGTGTCGGTTCCTGATATAAATCCCGTGTCTGTGCTTGTAGTTTCGACAGGATTCCTCTGTGATAAGGGCTCTGTTCCCCAGGAAGCAACCTGGAGACTCCTCACCTGCCCCTGCACGCTTTTTTCTGAATAATCTAACAAGACAGAGTTGCTGACATCTCTCCTTATAGTGCACATCTGCCGCAGCCTGAATCCAACCCAGTGCCTCTCCTGTGGACCCTGCTGAGCTTCCCCAGCCCCGCAGTGTGGGGACACCAGCCCCACTCCCAGTTCTCAGCCTGGGCACTTTCCACCCTGCTGGGTACTGCCCTGGTTATCCCCCAGCAGTCGTGTTCCTGCCCCCATTCTCCATCTCCACGACGGCTCCGTTATGTACCAACCAACCCTCAACGAGATATGAAGTTCAGGCTGCTTTCTCAAGAGCTTTTTTTTTTCCAAGACCTTTCATTCCACCTGTCAGTATTTTTGTCCGAGACTGTCGGCTGACAAACCTCTAGCAGTTCAGCTCACCCTCCCTCCTCATCTTTTGCAAATTCTCGCACAAACTTTTCTCCTCTGGAATATCCTCAGTGCACCGAATAGTATGCAAAGTTACCATTAAGAGTCCAGGAAGGATCTCATCCTGCTCTTTTAATATGCTTGAGTGCATACATTAGCGGGCTCTTTAAAGGTCCAGTCTCGGTGGCCTTTCCAAGGTCTGTCAGTGAACATCCTCTGCAGCCAGGTTGTATTTTGTGCCGTACGGTAATGAAATATTTTTCAAAACTACACTGAAAATGAGAAGCATTTACTGAACACTTCCAAGGCTGTTCACAGCCAAATGATCTCTCTCTGCAAGACCTCCACTCGCCCCCCAGCCGGCGGGGCCAGCTCTCCTCGACGCTTGGTATATTTGCAAATGCCTCCCTGCATTTTCCCATGCTGTTTTTCCTGCAGGCAGAACCTCCTCGTTACTGTTGGAAAAAGCCATGGGAACATTCTTCTTTGATTTCTGCATTTTTTTTTTGTGAAATTCACAAGGAGCGTAGCAGCAAGGCTGAGCACAGCGCCTGACACCATGACCCATATTCCCATGCTTCCTCACGCTTTCTGCTCTGCCTCTGTCATTCCCACTGCACATCCCTCGTCTCTACACCGTCACCTCTCCCAGCAAGGACCACTGTAGTGGTACGTACAAATACAACCAGGGTATGACCTATGGCCATGGTCTGCAGGCACACGAACAATACAAATAAACAGTGATACTGCTATTCGCTGCAGTTCAGCAATAAAATTCCATCACCAGCAGAAAGAATCAGATTAAAAGAATAATTACCAGGCTTAGCCCTTGAAATGGGGCACACTATCTTTAAAATATCCAGGTCCCTCCCTGGTACTTCATCCATTAAATTTTGGTTAAATTAGCAGAGTTAGAAAAATGAACAAGGCAGAGTTTAGAAGCACGCAGCCGTAATAAGCAGCAGTATTGACTGTCACCAAAAAGGCTTGATAAATCTCTCACCTATCCACCTGGACCTGCCCCACTGAATTTCCCGACACCGCCTTTTCCTAAGGTGATCTTCAAATAAAGATTTGTTACTATGGACCAGCGGCTCAAAGAAATCCCATCTCTCCTTTTCACCCTGGGGTCTCGGTGCGACACGGCTCACTCCAGCCCGATCACCGGCGATGCCTCTCCTCGTGCCACCATGCCCAGCCAGGCTGCCCACCCCGAGGTGCCCCTTGGTGCTGGCTTGGAGGGGAGCAGCCCCCAGGGGGTGTCACCCAGACAGGCCCCATGTTTTCGGGTGCCAGTGGGTGGGTTTTCGAGCTGTCTGTGGCTCAGGGCCTACATGGGGGTTCCTCTGGAGAGCAGAGGATGGGTCTGGGCTGAGACCCCACAGCGGGGTGACTTATCACCAGCCACAACCAGAGAACCCCAGGATGATAACTACATTGCCATAGCAGCCGTGTTCAGACCATAGCTGGCTCTACAGTAAATATTTTCACAAATTCAGACACTTAAGTCTTCTAAAAAGGCAATTTTTCCAGGCATTAGAAGAGACCTTATTGTAAAATAAAGTTATTGAAAGATAAATTAATCTTGTGCTGCTCAAACCAGGACAACGGCACACATGGGTTGGGGAGGGGGGTAACACAGAACTTCCAGCTCCAGAAGTCATCATATTGCCCAAAGTATCAGATTTAGGACATAAAATTCAGGTGAGACAGTGTGCTTTAAGCAGAAGTCACCACCCTGGGGAGGGCTGCGGGACTTCTTGGACCAGCCAAAGATGGAGAAGTAAATCTGCCCAGCTGGCAGCATCCTTGGCCCCCACACCACAATCCCCCCAGACCAGGGTGGTGGCAGCCCACAGGCCACCAGCGATGTGCCACCCCAGCTGCTTGGTGCCAAACCCCATGGAAGCGGGTCCAGGCGAGAGCCGGGGCAGGCAGAGCGGAGCGACAAAGCTCTGCCGCACACTCTGCGGTATCACAGAGGGAGCCGGGACCCCGGGGTGACAGCTATGATCCTGCCCACCTCATAGATCTCCAGGGTCCCTTTGAACCATCACCTCACACTGCAATTTATCTGGCTTCTGCAGAAATAAAAGGTATTGAGAAAAATCAATTATAATTCATTGTATCCTATGATTTTTAAAGGCAATTAAGGCTAAGACAAGGTAAGAGGTTAGCAAAATCTCTCATTCTTTAATATATTGTATTTTCTCATTAATTCTTTAATCTTGTGACAAATTCTCCTAGGCAGAGGGCCAGCTTCCTGCCCACTTGAACTCTGGCTGAGTTATGAATGAAGCAGGTAATGTCTCAGCCCAAATTGCCGGGCTGCAGCTAACGAGCAGCACCGTCCAAGTCCGGCATTTCGCCTTCCCCACACTTCCCAGCAGCGTGTTGGGAGGTGTTGGGGGGGCCCACGTGGGATTTCCCCCGGCACAGGGAAGTGTCACCTTGCAGGCAGTGTCTCCTTCTGATCCTCTGCCCGCAGAAGGAGAGGAGCTTTCCTGCAAACTGCCGCAGCTCAGCGAGGGTCCGGGCAGGCGAAGATTCCCCAGGCCACCAGACCCAAAAGCGGCAAGCGAATCACTCCCACGCAAAAAGAAATCGATACTCCCCACTTCTAGCCCCGCACCGAAGAGTTAATAACTAAATTACTGCTAATTAGGGATACTATGAATGAGAACACATCGCGCTTCTGCTCATCACCAGTCTTTCTGTGTAACGTCTGGAAAATCAAAATTATTAATGAAGAAGTTATTTTGGAATTCAGAGTTTAATTCCACAAATTCTGGATAATGGCAGGCTGGTTTGCCAGCTAATTTTCACATCATAACATCAGAACCCCTTAATTAATAGTGAACTAATTAGAAAACGCTAACTTAAAGACAGCAGTAGAAGTTCTGTTTGTAACGAAAGGCTGGTCAGAGCAAGGCAGCCGCGAGCCCTCCCGGTGCAGAAGGCACAGAAACGGAGACGGCAGCTGCAGGACACACACAGAAAGTCGAGGGTCACCCTGTCACCAGCCAAGGAGCACCTTCCAAAATCCAGGCAAGGGGCAAGAGGAAATGCTCCGTCTCATTTCCAGCAAGTTTAAAATCAGCTGCTCTTTGGAGGACTCGCCGTAAGGCCTCCCTTTGGAAATGCTGGGAAGTGTCTCTCCTTCCCTCCTTCAGAATAAGGCTGAGAGCTTTAGCCCCGAGTAAGGCAGCTGCAATGTTAACAACCTAAATATTTACCTGCTTCATTCTGTGTCCTGTTTATTAGGAATATTTTCCATCTCTCCTCCTAAGTAAGCAGAGTTTCCCCTAAAAACGGCAAATATGGCCCTTCATTCTACAGAAATTTATTACTACGGAGCAAAAATGCTACTGTATTCCAAACATTGGCAAGAAAGCCGGGAGGCTCCATTCCTGCCAGCTTTTAATAAGATACACATTTAAGCTGCATGTTGCTTGCAAGTTGCATGTTTATTTAAACAAGAATTTCCAAGTGTTTAGGGACAGAGGTTGCTACAACAAGTCCTTATCATTAAAAACAATGGTGCTGAAACTTTCAGGAAGGAGAATTACAAATGGAGTCACTCTGCAGAATAAATCACTGATAAACTTTCAGCACAACTAATTTTAACCCAGGAAGAAGTACTGCTGGATCTTAACTCTCTCCTAATGGATGTGCACACTCCCGGGATGGTTTGGGACCTATTAGGAGATGAAATGATTTATTTAGGGATTTCAAATGTTTTAAATAAATCTTTCTTTTAGACTCTGAATTATGTATTTTTCTAGCTGAGCCAGAGATATGACGCTTTCTCGAGGTAATTCTACAAGGCCAGGATTACCCAAACCTTTCCATTCACTTGATGAGACAAACCTCTTCCACAGTTTCCAAAAAATTAAGCACACAAAAGTGTGCTCAGGGGCTGACATTCGCCTTCGGTAGCAAAAATAAATGAAGCTTCTTGGCTTAATTGTGCCAGGGGGCATTGTCACACCCAATTAAACCATCACAGGCAGGAGGTCTGACAAAGGAACGCTGCTTGGGCCACAGGGTGATGCTTTCCCGCATGAGGAAACGTCCCCTCGCAGGTGCCTGTCCGAGCCTTATCCCGGCTCCCAGGCACCACCCGCACACCGAACGCGAGACACGGGAGAGGGGTTCATACGTGGGCCTGGCGTTATTAACCAACGGCTACCGGAGACCTTACACAGGGCAGGTTGCCCCGTGGGGCTACCAGCCCAGGCATGGAGGTGGCAATTGCCATCGGGCTCGCAGTGCCCAGCACCAACCCGAGACACAAGGAGCATTATGAGAGCACTGGCACCTATTCTGCCATCGCAGCTTTGCCCGGCACAACCAGCAGCTGCTTTAGTCTCTGTAATTAAAGATATAAACTGCCAACAAGGGCACACACCAGACTGGAGACACAAGGCTGGGGATCCAGAGATGCCTCGGATGGCCCCGCATGTCCTGAGGTTTATGGTTTAGCTTTTGGCCCCTCACCCGAGGAGGGACACAGGACCTGGGCTCTCCTCAAAGGGGAATTTTTCTCTCCCCATCTGAAAATCACACCTGCTATTCACACCCTGTCCCTCCGGAGGCCCTCCAGCCTGCCACAGAGACCCTCAGAGGGGTCCCACCGGGAGGGAGCACACACCGCGGCGGCCCGGGGGGAAGGCAGGAGCGTGGCCCTGACGGGCACCATCGCTGGGACCAGCCCTGGCCCTGCGGCAGGAGCCATGAAGGGTCCAGTTTAATGAGATCTGAAAGCTGCAGGAGCCGCACGTTGGTCTTGCGGGATGGCCGGCCGGTCTGCTGTACGGGAAATCGGCAAAGATGTCAGGGGCGATCGGATCTCAACCCGCTCGCGTGTCAGAAAAGAGCTTGCAGACGTGAATCCTTCGAGTTTACAGCTCCGTAGTCTAAATGCACCCATATGCCTTCCGCATCCAAATTACCATCAGTTGCCAGCCAAATCACAGGGGCGAGGGATAAAGTCTGCTCTCCCCGACCTACTTTCGATACCCACCATCGCTTGCTGACGCCCCAGCGATGGAGGGGGAATGGTTTTAATTCACTTTGCTCTTACTAATCTTAATCAGGCTCTGAATGCGGTGGCCACGTACTGCATTAAAGCAAGGAGGGTGATGCAGGCTCCAGACTGCTTCTCTCATTTCACAGCCGCGCTGCGAGTGCCGCACCACGAGCCACATCCAGCTATCGGCCCCACACCGGCTGCGGAGGAACCGGAGGAGAAAGAGAAGCCATCCTCTGCCCCGATGCCTACAGAAAACTGCCGGGGCTCAGTAAATAAAAGGAGACTCTAAATATTATTTTTGGTAGGGATTTTCATATGAAAAAGTAAAACACCATAAATCAGGCACAATGCTACAATCAGCACATACTTGTGAATAAATGCATCCTGTAGTACATTTCAGCATAAATTATAGCCGTTTGATTTAGGCTTTGCTGCACAAAGCCGTATTATTTAAATTCAGCCAGAATTGAGTCCACTCACATTGCTACACATTTATAAAACATATTCATGATTATTGTCATAAACTCCTGAGAACTGGCTGTTGAGTTATTTTGCCACATCATCATCTATAGTAAACAAGACTTATTTTACATTTCTCTTTTCTTTCCCGACAATCTGCTGCAAAACGCTCTGCAGAATTAATGCGGGAGTTATGACCAGATTTCCTTCAGCAAGTGTGAAATAGTACCTACACCCAGTATAATAAAGGCAAACCTGTGCACAGCCAGAAGCTCTGAGCTCTGCAAGAACCTGTGCAAGGTTCCCCATGCCCTCTCTTTTTCCTTCAAAAAAATATCAGCTGGTCCAAGCACAAAGGCCTGAAGGTTTGGAGGAAAGGCTGGGACCTTACTGGCAGGGACATCTCTAGGCAAAAAGGTGTTTATCGATAACACAGGTAACACGGAGAAAGGTGACCAGGAATTAAAAGAGAAAAGTCAAGAGTCTGCAAGGCCAAAGTCTCGGTTTCCTGGGATTCTCTGTTGGGGCAGTGAGTCCCACTGGGACTGGCTCTCCCAGTCTCTGCAATAATTAGCAATTATTCTCAGCAGCACCCTGCTGCGCCCCAGCAAGCAAAGTCTCTCCTTGCTGAGTCAGCACAGCCACCCAGGGGGTGGATCAGCCAGTGCCTCCGGCCGGGAAACCTCAGGCACCCACCCGTGGGAGTCCCGATTGCCATCCTGAACACCCACCGACCTACGGGAGCAGCCCGGGTGCCGGTTGATCCGCTGGGTGCTCTGATCCTCCACCTCAGAAGGGCAGGGGAGCTTCAGGAGAGAAAAGGCAAACAAAAAGGTAAGGCTACGGGGTGTGTTCCAGCGCAGGATTTCAGGGGAGGTGTCTCAGTGTTGTGAAACAGCACCCGGTAACGGTGGCATCGGCAGTGTCCCCACCTCCTGCCAGCCACCCACAAGCCCCAGCACACCTCTGCCCGACGGGCTGCCCCTCCACGCACGGGACAGCCATGGGCATCCAGCCTGGAGATGAAGGGCTGGGACTGGAGTGTCAACTGGTTTCTTTTCATACCAAAAGCACGTACTATAGATGCCGAATTTCTGATTTGTGAATCATTTTCTTTTGTTCTCCATGCAAAAGGTAAACCCAGTAGAAACCGCAGAGACAGGAGGGAGACACAAAGTGCACCCCAGTTTTCAAACATTCCGAGTTCATCAGAGAAAATCATGGAGTAACTGGCCTGAATAATAAAAACTCCCACAATTATAAAATTGTCCAGTGCCACTTTTCCCTCCCGCTGTGACAGCAGTGTTCCTCCACTGGCCTGGGAGGATCAGTCACTTGGTGGCTTGCTTGTCTAACTAAATTAATGTTTTACATTTATCCTCTAGTTTGCAAACTTTTAAAAAATTAATCCCATCATTTCAACAAGTGTAACAACTAAATTATCATCTTTACATGATTAAAGTCTCTGCTGCGTCTTTTCCTGGCAAACATTACATGCACATAATTTTACTAAATGTAATAAACCAACCATAGAACTATTAATTTTAGCATGGTATTCATAACAATTAGAAACGCATGAACCTTAAAATGATAAAAACTGAAATGAATACCAAAATAGCATGAAACACAAGAATCCAGCTCCTCAAACCAGGGAAACGGATATTATTGTGTGGTGTCACAACGTCCATTCCAAGAGAGAAACCGAGCACCACTGGGGACGCCGCCCTGCTCACCGGGACGGGTTCAGGCTTTCCCTGCCCCCCGGAGAGGAAACCCGCAGTGCCCAAGGTGTCACCCCTTTCCTTATCCCCCCTGTCCGACCCCCCAGCCCACATTGTGCTGGCAGCAGTGGGAGAAAAACTTGCTTTCCCCAGAGCCTCGCACACCCGCGGGACCAGCACCACGGCGCTCCCCAGCCCAGCTCAGCTGGTGGAGGGGCTGCAGCAACGAGCGTGACAGTCCTCAGAGCTGGGGGCCCGGGGGGCTTTGCTCTGAAAATGCCACGAGAATCCCCGCTCCTCCCTGCAGGTGGGCTGGGTGGGTGCTCACAGGGAGAGCCAGCTCTCCCTGTGTCCGGGGGGCTGCCTTTCCTCGCAGGCCCCCTCTGCGGTGCAGGTTCCCCCCTCCTCTGCGAGCTGCCAGCCTCGCTGCTTCCAAAGGCCTGGAAATTATTCCTCTTAACTCCAAAGAATCACAAGAGTGAGAAGCTTCACAGTTTTGTTTTCTTTTCTTTTCTTTTCCTCACTTTCAGCAGCTGAACTTTTTTTTTTCAAAAAAAAAAAAAAAAGGAAAAAACTAGACATCAAGTATTTGATCAAAAGCCAAAAACAACCTTTGGTATCAAGGCATTCTTGAGCTGCTTTGTTTATAGATACCAAAATACACACACCATCCCACACTGCTGTAACCACTTAGAGCATAAAACACTTCCATAAAGAGCAGCCCGTTGTTACAAATCACACACTGCCGCACTTCCGAGGCGATAAACACCCGGGAGCCAGTGGCCAGGCCGGAGCAAGGCTTTCTGCAGGATGGCACGGGAAAAGCCACTGCCACAGGGACGGCGAGGGCTGAGCCGAGCCCTACCGCTCACTTGCTCTGCTCGGAACGTTCTAGTTTAGAGAATTCCTGACGGACTGGACATTTCTGCATTTCCTTTCCCATTATCGCCGATTGCCAAAATATTTGTGCGGTGATGGAATTTGCCTGCCAGAACTAGAGCAGGAGGAGGGAGCTCTGCTTTCGTCTGACCTCGAGTCATGAGAGGTTCTGGGTCCCCGGCTTGAACTACTGGAGCTGAGCTCTGGCAGGAGCCCGGCTGGGCTCTGCCGCCCCAGCGCCCGGGAGGGGACAGCAGGAGGGTTCCTGCCTCCTCCGGGATGCAGGCAACTGATTGAAGCCACCAGAATGTTTCCACTTTGCCTGAGCGCACTAGGAAACTTTTGGAGAGAGGCTATTTTAGCAAAAATATGCTAAATGCCTCCAGATCGATGCCTGTGAGTAGGAAAAATCAAATAGCTTTGCCATCGTAAACAGCAGAAGGATGGCAAACAGAGGAGTCCAGCGAGCAGTGGGACAAACAGGAAAGACTTGGAAATTTCCAGGGTATTGTTTGAAACTCAAGACAGAACATTCTGATCTACTTTTACTGTTTTGATGTTACATTTCATGTTTTAAAACACTCTGTGCCTTTACAGAAACACTGCAAAGACGTCGAAAGAATTCAAATACACCAACTGCTCTTTATTTGGCTCTCCTCAGTTATTTCTGATTAACAGCATTTACATCAGAGTGGGGACGAGACATTTAAAGACAGATGCACGATGCCACTTGGCTTGTGACACGAAGGACAGGAGGGTTCTCCTCTGGCGGAAGGTACGGCAGCTTCCAGCTGTGGCTTCACCGTGCCCCACGTCAGAGGCAGGTACCCCCGCACACGTCAGAAACACGCTGGGGCATAATATTTCGTTCATGAGGACAAGCATGAACTTCCCAACGGAATGGTGACTCATTTTCCATAGAAGGGGCATGAGACAGAACAGTTGTCACCACCGGCTTGCCTGGCACAGGGAAGAAGAGACTCAGCACGCCTGCTGCCTCCTTACCCAAGGAGGTTCAAAGGTAGAAATGAACTTTTTAAGGCACGGAATGGTGGCCAGCACTTGCCCCACGCACTGTATCGCTGGCTTCTGCTGCTGGCTTTGGGAAACCACGGGCAGCTGGCTGCGCTCCCTCCTGCTGTCCGTGCAGTGACACCCTGCGCAGGGCGATGGTGATGCCCCAGTGGCAGCAGCACCCTGACCTTCCCCACGGAGACAGGCGAAGGACCACTGGGATACTGACGGCAACTCCCAGCAGTTGCCCCCCAACAGCCATCCATAAAATCTTATCCACAACACATCGGTTCCAGTGCCAGAGCTCCCACACAATGTTCCCTCCCCATGGGCACACGGCTCAGCTGGGACCCTGGCCCCGGCAAGGCTCTGAGCCGCCCTCCAAGGGCTTTAGATCTGAGGACACCGTGGGTCATGGCTCTGATGCAAACATGTGTCCTGGACACTTGTGATGATTTTGGCAACAGAAGTGCCCTAAATATTTGTTCAAGAGTAGTGAGTGTCTTTGTCTGTCAGGCACAGAGAGACTTTTCTTCTGCGTCTGCTTCGCCATTTATACTTCTTTGTCGCTGCCAGTTGGAAGCTGCAGTTTGCAAACCAGGCCCTCCCCGAGCAGAATGAATTTTAAATTCAGGCAGAGGCGTGTGCTGCCGAGCCCAACCCTCAGATTCAGTTTTACAATGTATGCTCACCGCTCTCTCTCCCCCCAGCCTACCCCGATGGCAAGTGAGGGTCACACTCAGAACTCAGCCCCCAGCCCGTGCTCTCCGGAGCCCCCCGGGTGCAGCGTGCCCTCCCCGGGGAGCCCCAGTTGCCCTCCTCCCGCGGAGGCTCTGCTCCCCCTCCCAGGAACAAAGCCATTCCTCTGCACTGACGAGGGCTGCAGAGCACTCCTGGCATTTCAGCGGAGCAATTTCCATGCTTCCAGCATTTCGAGCGCATGATATAAGCTTCAGTCCTGGCTCAAATTTTTAAGTGAATGGGCATTTCACTCTGACAAACAGTCAAGGGAGGCAGATCAGATTTGTACATCTATCTGCTCAGATAGTCATAGCATTTGAAAGTAGTAACATGCTCCCAGGAACACGGCTCTAGTGGCTTATCACCAGGTTCAGGAGAAAAGTGGGAGAGTGCAAAAAATCCTCTACTACGGTCACTGCACATGTTCCAGCTCCTCAGGCTGGAGAACAGGATGCTAGAAAGCCAGAGGTGGCAGACCAAGCTATCTTACAAGGCATCTCATCACAACAGGCTTCACCCAGCTTTCCTATATTGGGGGGAAAAAAACAGGCTTTTCAGAGAGAGACACAGCCCTGAAGACGACGTTTCACCACCAACCAGCCAATGCTCTCCCTTTAAATGACGTGCTGTCAATGGATGAGCTTCTCCCACAGCCGGTGCGGGCAGGGAGGGCAGCAGGAGGCTGGAGACGGGCAGCACGAGACAATTATTTGTACATTCTACGCTCTGGAGAGTTTTACTTTTTATTGTCTAGCCCTTCAAACAGATATCAGAGCTGTCAAAATATAAAGTCTCATGACGATAGAAATACTTTGCAGAGGAGGGCCTGAGGTGTTCCTGTGTGAAACGCCCTGGGAGCTGCAGCCGGCTGAGGGTCAGACCTGTCCCCGATCCCTCCCTGGAGCTGCGCTGAACAATTAGTCTCAAGTGAAAATCAACCACAGAAGTTCAGATTATTTTTTTTCCCCTTCCACTTCCACAGATCACCTTCTGCTCTGAACATGGAAACCATATGGCAGACAGGTCCTATCCCCTGCCAAGAAATTCCTGCTTGATGAAATCCCTGTAGCTATCGCTAAGGCTACATGGGCTTCCAGCAAGGGAGTTCAGTTTCTGCTTCAGACAAACTCTCCAAGCAACTCGGGGAGGAAGAGCAGGGTCTGAGGTGCCAGAATTTGTGCTGTAGCTGTTGCCTGTTGAGAGTAATTGCCCTCAGAGGGATTATTGTCATGCTTAGCCCTTCCTCTCTGGCCCCCCAGCTGATGGAGGCTGGGAAGCTAGCCCTGCAGACAACATGGGACCCCTTGGATGGAGGCAGGGATCTGGCTTCAGACCCTCTTCTCCATCCAAGGGCCATGGGTGGAAGGCGTGGAGAGTGCTTCCCCCCTGCACTAGGGAGCTCGCATGCACAAGGCAATTGTTTTTCCCATGTACATGGTCCAGGCTTTGGAAATACTGAGAATTTTGCCTTCCCTGACTGGCAAACAAGTCACACGAGTGGCCAGCTTTAGAGAGGAAGAAATTACAAAATTCAACCACATATTGGGAAGCTTCATCTAAATACCATACAAATCCATAGAATAGCCCAAGACAGGGAGGGATGACTGCAAGAGGTGGGAAAGTAGATAACAAACCACCCAGAGTCGAATTTGGCCAGGGCATGGCTCCCACACCACCAGTCTTTATGGAGACCAAAGCATGCGATGCCAGCACTACCCCAGCTCCAGTTCCTCCTCCAGTACAAGTACCATTTCTCATGCTGGATTTTCTCCTGAAACAAGTGCTGATGGGAGAAGGAGTGGTGTGGATGGAGCGATCATGTGCTTGAGTGATTGCCTTGTGAAAAGGATGGGGTCTGATGCATGGAGAGGCTGGTATCAGGGGATCAGTGTCTCTGCACAGGGGACCGGCTCTTATCTACACCCGTGTCTTGTTTGCGGGGTGTTGGTGACGTGCATCCACTTGTCAGTGAGAAAATGATTTGCAAATACAAGCGCTGGCAAGAAGGAATCGTGAACAAAAGCAATAACAAATGAAGACACGGCCTCCCCTCAGACACATCCTCAGCCCAAACCCAAGTCCTGCCTTGCTCCCGACAGCTCGGGCTGCGGGCACAGGCCAGAGCAGAGCCAGGAGCGGGTCTGGGAGCCCCCTGGGACCCTGCACCCCAGCCGGCCTCCGTGGCCAGGCTGAAGGAGGGCTGGTCATTCTGAGGCCCCACAGGTTCAGAGGGATGCCCACAGGGCCACATACTGGCCCCCAGCTCCACTTCTCTTGGGGACACCCAGCACACCGAAAGGAGCAGCGATGTGCCCCAAGAGAGAAAGCAGAGCGGAGCAGCGCCTGGCCCCCATGGCAGCAATACCAGGGTCCACCCCGAGGCCCCACCAGTGGCAACTGGACCCAGCACAGAGTTGGGGCAGTGTCCCAGTACTGCTGAGCCCCTGCCCACTGCCTCTCCAGTGTCACCCTTCCACCTGCACCAGGAGACAGCCCTGCAGAGAGTGCCCATGGCGTTACACCCACACCTTTGGGTCACTCAGAGCTTTGTGGGAGCATCCCATCCCCAGGGGCTGGGGACCCCCGCCTCGCTTTCTTGGGGGGGGGGTTAACTTGCATTTAGCTCCTTGGTGATGCATCACATTGGCTCGTGACCATTGAACCAGGAGATTCACAACTCCGTCCTCACCGCTTACAAAAAATACCAATCTCCGTGTCATTTGCAGACACTACCAGCAAAGGTTTTTACCATCACTGTTGTTAAAACGCACATTAAATCATGTCAGAACGCTCCTTGGGAACTCTGCGGGACGCGACACTGCCATTAATGGCCATACTTTGAAATCTGTCATTAAGCCAATTTTTAATCCACATAATATGTGCTATTACCTACAGGTTCTCTTGGCAAAATGTCAAACACCTTCAAAAAACTGAAATACACAGCACCAACCACCTTACGTTTCCTCACCAGGCCCACAATTTGATCATACCGGACTATTCATGTGGTTTTTCCTTTCAAGAACTACCTGTCCTTGCTTTGCACAGCACTGTCAGAGCAGTAAGGGAATGTATGCATGATGCTTGGCCGTTGTTGTAATTAACTGTTTATTCCTGCAAGGCACTCCGAGTTTCTGCTCCCGGGCTGCCCTCTGCTTTCCCGAGGAGATGGCATCTCCCCAAGGTGTGGGATTTGCTCACTCCACACATCTTCCCCCCCCCAGCATGGTGTGCCAGACACAGCTGTGAAAGCAGTTGTGTAAAATAGCCCCGGAGCAGTTAATGGCAGGGAAAACTTGCCAGCAACCAGATCCTAAATGAAATATATAGAACTACCACGAGCCTTGCACTAACCTGGTGAGTGTGCTATAAAATCCTACTTCTGAGTTGATCGTAGGAGATCAATAGTCTTCCCGGACACCTGGGGCTTTTGGCCAGCCGAGGCAGTGGCTTCCCGCGGCTGCTGGATCAGAGATCGCAGTACACCTCGGGCAGTGCCAAGCTCAGGAACACGGTAAAACACTGGGCAAACACTCCCCAGTCTGCCAGGGAGATGCTGTGCCACTGCAGCAGGCATCTCAGAAACACAAGACACTCCAGGAACCCATGGTGGGAAGGCAGCAGAATCCAAGCATCAGACGGCACTTTGTACTCATAAACCCCCTAAATCTGGTCTTGTTACTTACTCACAGGTCTAACGCTGCCCGAGCCTTTTTGCCTTCCCAGAGCCCTGCTGTACTACTTCAGCCAGAGGAAATGAAGTTAAAGAGTATGGATGGAGAAACAGATTAAGAATATAAGCTCTATAGAAACTTTTGGGCTGGATCAAACCCCGTTCCTGTCACCCTGAGCTCCCCACCAGCAGCATCGCTGCCAGCAGTCCCAGGGGAGGCCAGGAGCCCTGGCAAAAGGGGAATAAGCGCTTTACCCCAAATTCCTGAGGCTCTTCTCTGTCCTCAAGATGCAGTTATTCCCTCTGCCAAAACTCCTGGGTTTATTTGCACGGATACCTCTAGTACAGCTTTCCCTCATTCTTACGAAGGGTGGGTAAGTGCTGCTGGCTGTCCAGGACCACCAAACCACTGCTCCATGCTGATGGACAGGGAGCCAGCAAACACCACACTCATCAAATGAACTACCGTTACAGCAAACGCCGACTCTGTCAGCTAGGGATGGCTTCAGGTCCTGGGAATGAGGGTGTCCCCACGTCCACCACTGCAGGGGGAAAAGGTGAAATTTTGCATCGTACAAGCAACTCGCATTTTAATGGGAGGAATTGGTTTTTCTTCTAGAATTTCTCACATACATTTTTCCGTCATTTGCCAGGGTCTAAGCTGTCAGCTTTCTGGCCTCCAGCGTGACACCACCTCATTTTCCCTGCCCTGCCTCAGGCAGCACTGGGACACCCAGTGCCGTTCAGTTGCTCTCCCCGATGGCTTCTGCGGGTCCGTGGTGCAGAGACCAAACCATGCCCGGCTGGAGCTTTCGGCAGAGGGTCTGGGCCACCTCCTGCCTCCCCTCCCTCGCCCAGCTGAGCTACGCTGCTGTCAGGCTGGGTTTGGGGGTTTGCCTGCGCTCGGGGCAGGACTGGGCTGCAGTCGCCCCCGTCTGTGGCAGTTCCCAGGGGTCCCGTGGCCACGATGCGGGATGCAGCTGCCCTCCCCATCCCAGCTCTCCCAAGAGGGCCGGCAGGGCCACATTTTCTGAAGAGCTGGGAAGAAAAATCAATGAACGCGGGGCAGTCAAAACAGATTCTGGCGGAGCCTGCGCCATCCTGAAGTGAATATTACTTGGGACTAAATTGTTTTCCTTATCTAGCAGTTTGTCCTAAGGAGCTGGACTTAGCCTCCCAGCGAACCCAATAAGTCTTTCGGTTTGACTGGAAACTCCACATTTTTCCTTTTTAGAAAAATGTCACAGACATTCCTCCGTTTCATTACTCTCTGCTGCTTCTCCTTTCCCTCCTATTAAAGCTCCAGCATGGGGAGGCTGAGCCGAGCGCCAGCTCGGAGCTGGACACAGGCCCAGACTGTCTGGACGTGGCTCAACAGTGGAAAGACCTATTGTTTTGCTTGGCAGGCTACCGGTATTTTTCCTTATGCCCAGAAAGGCTGCGCCAATTTACAGCCCGTGACCTGGGGAGGGGGAGGAAGAGCCAGTCTTGCATCCCACCCTTTTCCCCTCCAGTAATCTCCGTCAGTGGAGTCACTGCATGCCCTCCCGCCGGGCGGGGAGCATCGTCCTGAAAATTAACTCCTATATCCAGAGCGGCAGTCCTCCCCTCCCAGGTATCCTGTGCTCCCTCCCTCAGTTTTATCATCTGGATGGGATCTGATCCTGAACATAACCCCAAGGAGCGAGTTGCCTTCCCAGCTCCAGAGCAGCCTCCCTAAGCCCTTCCCATGCTTGTGGGCCGCCCCCCACCCCCTGGGTGCCCCGGGGGATGGCTGGCATGTCCTGCTCCTGCCTGTCCCAAAACCCCACCAGCACAGCCCCCCCTCGATGCTATCTTGGTACTTCCAGCGCCGGGGCGAGCCGGAAGCACAGGGCTGTGGGAAAACTAAACAAGGAAGTTAGCCAAGGTTTCTCACACCACCGAGCGGGTTTGCTCCCTTCACATTGAAAGTGTTGGGCACAAGTTCAGGTCAGGACTTGACTTATCACGAATTGTTTCTTCCCAGCCCCGATACCATCAGCAGCTTCCACCATCCCGCTCCCGCAGCATCCCCGGGCTGAGCCACAGCCCCACGCTGGGACAGCTGCAGCAAGGCTCCCAGGAGCCCCGAGATAAGGCTTGTCCCTAATGGCCACGCCACAGCACCCTTTGTCACCCAGCGTGTATCCTGCATCAGAGTCTGGGGGGAAGCGATCATCCCCCTCTGTTCATCACTGGTGAGGANGACTCAATGATCTGAAAGGTCCCTTCCAACCGAGACAATTCCATGATTCTATGATCTTTGGGCAGTTTCCATGACAGAACCAGCACACAAGCCCTTCCCCTCCTCACCACTCAAGCCAGCGCCATCAATCCGTGCGGGCAGCTGTCAGCAGCAGGGGCTGGGGGAAGTGATCCATGGGCCATCGCCAGCATCGTCCTGAGCTGCAGCACCCTGCTGCCAGACAAGGGCCTGGCACAGAGAGCGGCTCTGATGGAGCTCATCCTCTGGAGGCAGAGCTGGTTCCTGCAGCACACCAGGCTCTCACGGCACCCGGTGCTGCCAGGAGCCCGAGTGGAGACCCATGGGCTGGCGGCTCCTGGACCGGCTGCACAAGCCAGGCGGGCAAAGGTAAAGCCAGCCCTCACACCATGAGGAGCAGCAGTGGTGCAGGGACTGTGCCATAGCATGGCTGGCATTCGGGGGGAAAAGGAGCCATAATCCCACATGCGCTGAGTCTGCCAATACCCCAGACCTACTCCTCTGGGGCATGAGAAGAGGGAAAAACTCAGTATTTCATCAAGGACTTGCTCCTGAGCCATCTAAAACTCTCCTCACCCTAACTTCTGAATCACCATTTACCTTCCTAAGACACAAATTGCTGCAGCGCTTTGGAAAACTGTGCAATGCTTCAAAAAATTCCACAGTTCCTCACTTCAGTGGCAAATCTCCTCCCTGGGGCTGGGGGAGGTTTCCAGGCCTGCCCTTTCATCCATCGGCCGGGACAATGCTCAAAAAAGGAAAAAAAGGAAGGAGTAAAGCAGAGGGATCGTTTAGTTCATGCATCCCTCCAGCTTTTCACATTAATTATTCTTCTTTCCTCCCAGGCCTCTTCTTGCCAAACACTTTGCACTGCAAGCTGGGCTGTGCTGCGGGGGGCAGCAGGGAAGGCAAAGCCCCCATGAGCCCAAACTGCCCCATTCCCGCTGTCCTGCAGCAGCCACTGGAAGCCGTGCACAAAATCTGGGTTTAAAGATAAGCTGAAGAGCAAGCGTGAACCCCAGCCAAGCCCCGCTGTCCGCACTGGTTCCTGCCTTGTCCTCAGTCCCAGGCTGTCCCACAGGGTGCCCAGCGTGGCAGGGAACGTCGCACCGCCTGCTGTGCTGGTGTGGGCACGGAGGAGCCAGCGGACCCTGCCCTGGAGAAGTCCATCTGTCCCCACCACCCACAGCCAGAGCCCGAGATGATGACACCCCTCGCCCAGACGCCTGTCACACACACCCGTGAGGCAGTGGGGACATGCGCGCTCCTGGACCTCCTCTCGAGAGCGGAGCTGATGCCTGGCCATGCCCAGGCTGAGGGACCACTGAGCATGCACAGTGTGTCAGGGAATCTCGTTTTCTCAAATCCTCTCTGGTTTTTTAAGGGCAGAGCAGGAGTAGGTAATCCAGACTAAGGGATGGCAGAGCAGTTGTAAGAACAAAGCCTATCTCGCAAGCGTCCTGTTGGATTTTATTCTGGAAATGGTCCTAGAATCTAGCAAATGCAAACTAACTTCAGCAAAGCAGCACTGGCAGACAGAGCCAACTGCCTCAGCTGAGGGCTAATTCCAAAACCCCATCTGTGTTTGCATCCAGCAGTCACCCTGCTCCTCCAGAGCTGCATCTGAATGCCCTGATCTTTGGGCAAGTCTCTCGGAGAGCACTTTCTATCACAGAATGACAAACGCTGCACTGTCTTTGAAACCTGCCAAGTATTTAGCAGGATGATGACAACAAACACTAATTGTTGCTCAGGTTCTGTAATTCCATCTACCACGTTTCTACAAGCTGCACAAAAAAACCCAAACGGTCTCAGACAGAGACTTCCATGATCACAGATATGGATGGAAAGGAAGGGAAACTGAGCGACCACGGGGCTTATCAGAAAGGAAATGGCCCTTGTAACTCAGCCAAGTCAAACTCTGATTGTCTCTTGGCTTTAAAGTGCTGCTGAAGCAGGAAAGCTTTTTAAGAGCACATGCAGTAATTGTCTCGCAAATAGAAAGGTGCTGGGCTTTCCTCCTCAGCTTTGGACAGGACACAGCAGGGTGCAATACATGGCTGTCACCAAAGGTCACAGAGAGGTGATTGGCACCCAGCAGAAAGCTCATCTGTCACCTCTGCTAATTGAGAGTCCCTCTGGGGTCTCCTGAAGTACCTGTGCACAGTCCTCCCAGTGTGCTCTAGGGAGGGCAGGACACCCCAGCAGGGCTAGGTGTCAGTTCTCAGGGGCTGCATCCCCTCCAGTTTGCTTCTGTGGTCCTTTAAGAGGGGATTATTCATCTTTCCGGACTCTCCGTCACACCTCATGGCAGCAGGACTGCAAAGCTGCTCTTGGCATTCCCATCTCTATTATTGCTGGCCAGGAACGCAGCTTCCAGTCTGGCCCCTGCCTTTGACTCCGGAGAGAGAGGAGGCTCCTGCTGGGGACAGCTCCAGCTGTGGTGGAGAAAATACTTTGGAGGGATTGTTTTCTCAAACCTTTCTATTGCCAGCTATTTTGATACGGCAAGTCATCCCTGCGATGCGGAGGGAGAGGCCTCCCTTCCCTTCAAAGGATATCCACGCTTTGTGGGAGGCTGCTGGGTGCCAAAGCAGACCTCATGGAAAGGAGGTCGAGGGCTGCTCTGCTAATCAGGGAGGTCCTTCCTGACTCCTTTTCAAAGCATTTTCCAAGGAAACTGGATGCATTGGCAGCAATCTGGATGACTCGCACGAGACATTTCACTGGCTTTGGAGGCAGAGGGCTCCGCAAGATGGAAGGTGTCGGATATTTCTTGTCCTCGTAGCAAATTCCCTTCCAGTGATTCGTTTCTGCCCACAAGGTATGGACGAGCCCAGAGGAGTTGAGGATGCTTTCAGCTGCAAGGCCCAAGTGTTCCATCGCCATCGCAGGTGAAGTTACACCTACAAAGCTCCAGCAGCCAGAGATCTGCTGGGAGAACCCTACTGTCACACAAGCCCCGGGCCCAGGCAGCCCATCGGGTGGCAAACAGGAGGCAGCGCCTGGTAGGACACCGGGATTGTCCTCATCTGTGCTCTCCTGGGCAGTTGTGGGGCTGAGCGAGTGGGGATGTGCAGGGGGGGGATGCAGGGGTTCAGTCCAGAGTGATGCCAAGCTTAAGTCTTTTGAAACAAGGAAAGAAAAAGTCCCAAGCTACGCCAGGTTTCCAGCTCAAGCCTTTACCACAGCTCTTGGTCTGCTCAGCACGGCATCCTGCTGCCTTTACCCCGGCCTCGCGGGGGCAGGAGGAGACCAGGCGGTTCCTGACCTGCCAGCACCGGGAGCAGCCATCCCACGAGCTCCCCGCTCCGCTGCCAAGTAAAGAGTTAATGGCTGGGAGGAGAGCATCCAGCCGAAACACGCCTGGCAGCGCCGGAGGAGCGTGACTAACTCTGCACAGCCGCTGGTAACCCAGCCGGTCCCACGTACACCCCAACACAGGGGAAGGCGCCGCCAGCACCCAGCCAGTGTGAACACGCTAATTTGGTGTAATTGCTTCAGAAATGGGATAAATAAGGAAGCGGCAGAGAAGCCAGTGACACCAGGCATGAGTAAACCCCACTCTCGCAGAGCAGCTAACTTTATTACCCACGATGATTTGCCCTGCAGCTGGTTGTTCAGACACACCAAGAGGGACGCGTCTGGGGCTGGGCTCTTCTCAGCTGAACCGCACCATCCCATCTGCTGCAGCCGCCGAGGGAGCTCTCCCAGGGACCGCCAGTTTGGCTGGAGACAAAGGATTTCATCTCCCATTGGGAGAAGCAACACCATGAGCAGAGTTTTCTCTCTCGCCCACGTGCGCACCCACCGGGTGAGGTTTGCACATCTCCGAGGGGAGAGACCATCGTGCTTGGTCACAGGGTTTGCCCTGGCCTGGTGTCAAAGCACAGTGCCCTGCTGGGGAGCACCCCGGAGGGCTGAGCTGCTCCACAGGGACGGGTCTGCCACAGACCCAGCATGGGCTCGGGTCAGGCACCTCCATTACCTGCAAAACCCAACTCCGCTGTTCATCAGACCCAAGCAGAACCTCTTTAGGAACAAAGGATCTTTCCATTTACATATGGCTAGCCCCAGGTTTTTTGTCTAGGTGTTCTGGGAAGTCAGCTGTAACACTTAGAAAAATAGCTTGCACAAAGAAATGCTATAAGTAGATTCACATGTACACATAGGAAAACAAATTGTGATTTTCAACATTGAAAAATCAAATAATATTCCAGTTACAGCTAATTACACACCCCACAATTACATTAAAGGGAGTGGTGGTGTTCCAAGATCCTTTTTCCCTGATTTACAGTGTGCACCAGGATTTCATGCCTGGCTTTGTCATGCACTGCATTATCTTCTTCTTGCCATTATTTCAAGGTATTCCGCACAGGGTGTGACTTCAGCGTCTGGGGAAAACACAGTGACAAGGGTGAACTCAGCCACCTACGTGGCACCAACCAGAGGCCAGCCAGCTAATGGCTTTGAACACGGATGTGAGATGCGCTTTCATAGGGTCCGAGAAATTTATGCCAGAAGGCGTCAGTAGATCATACTGTCTCATTTTCAATATACCACAGGCTTTTCTGTTTTAACCAGTTTGCCCTATATTGAGCCAAATTGCTCCTTCCACCAAGACACCTTTCAGACAAGCATTAATCTCGGCTTGGAGATGTCAGTTTGGAGCATCTGCCATTTTCCTTGGACTTTCCTTCTGGCAGTTAATCCCCAAACTGCGGTATTACTTACACCCTCCCTTTAAATCGGCTCTTGTCTGCTCTATGATAAGCTGAGCAGCCTGAGCTTTGCGAGCTGCACTGAAAGACATTTTTCCACAGCAGGTCCCCCAGCCCAGGAGCATTTCCCATCCCCCCCCCCCCCCAAAGACTGCTTCACCACTACACTGTTTGGACTACAAGATGTCTCCATCTACCCAGTCAGAAGTAACAGGCCAGGGTCAATGTCAACAGGAAGATCTGACTTATGGTGGGGAGTGCAAACCAGCCCCCCAAACTGCATTAGTCTCAGCCTCCAAGCCATCCGTACCCTGCACCAATGGGCCACACCAGCATGGCTGAGCTCCTATAAACCAAAATGCAAAGGAAGAGACAGCGGAAGACTGAGGCAGGGCTCTGTGCCCACTGCATAGTGTATCTCTGAGCTCACGCACCGGGTGAGCAGCCTCAAAGGCTTGCGTGACAGTCACATCACCCATGCCCAGCTGTAGGGACATCGCAGGAGCTGGGACAGACCCAGTTGGGGCAGCACTGACACCTTTTGCCCAGGTCCCGCAGCCCCGCTCAGCGGCTCACGCACAGTCCCACGGGAAGGCTGAACTGATTGATTTAAAAGAATTACGAGGGCTCTGTGGAAATGATTTGTTACCAATTAAGGCGGAAGTCAATTAAGGCAATTGGTACAGGTTAAAGAAAAGATGGCCTAAAAATCCTAATTGACAGGAAAAAAATAATACAGAGAACAGCCTTCCAGAAGCACTGCATTAACCAAAGAGAATGAGGAGGCTGTGAGGTTTCGTGAGACCGTTGCGTTTATGATCAGGAGGAATACAGAGCTCCAGAGGCTTGCTGCCCAGATGGATGGCTGAGAGAAGGATATTGCGTATCATCACTTGGCTCTCAACTGCTTTAAGTTTTCCTCTATTTCCATGTTTCCCCCATTCTCTGTGTCAGCTTTATCTGGACTCTGACACACGTGGTGAGTTCATGCACAAGGGACATATAAGAGCACACAGCCTTTCACATCCACCCATCCAAACAAGCAACATCCCTCGTTACAATTCCAGACACACCCAGCTCAGGAAACCCCCAAGCTAAAAATATTTGGAAGCTGGAAATAACCTCAGACATCAAACACCACTGCTCACCCAGGTCCTGCTCTGCCTGGCACGGGCTTCTGGCCACGACTCTCCCTGGTCCTCCCTTGGGGACAAGCATCAGCCCACACTACCCAGACCGAGAGCCCTTTGGAGGATCCAGAATCTGCACCAGGAGATGCCAGGGAACAAAGGAGTGAGGGTCAAAGACAGAAAGGTGAAGATAGTGCTGAAGAGAGACATCCTGACCACTCCCAGCCCATGTGCAAGGAAGGGCTGGAGAGCCAAAGGATGCTCCCAGACCTCTCTGAAGCCAGGGACACAGCCACAGGGAGGAGAGAAAAGCAGTCACACATACTGGCAGGGCAACATTTCAAAAGAAGTCACTTTGTCATGCTGAATGAGCTCCTGGTGCAACTCAGCCCCAATCCTGGAGGAGAGGGTGGCAATGCTGTCCATGAGTGACCAGGAGTATCTGTCACCAGTGCTGGATGGCCATCCCATTCACCCCTCCAGGAGCAATCTGCCCATGTGCCACTAGCATGATGCTAGGTGTTGATGCCAGCAGAAGCATTCATAGCTTACCAACTGCTGTGTGACCGGGTTGTTGCGCCTTAACCTCCTCTATGATCTCTACAAACCGTCTGCCGAGCACCTCTGTCACCACCTCTGGCCTCCACCTCCTAGTCCCAGGAGCTCTGCTCCCACGGGTGCCAGCACATACATCCATTACAGGATCCTGAGGTCCTGCGCAGGAATAACTCCAGTGTGCTGCAGACTTCAGATGGGGCTAAATCACTTGCCTAGTATGAAGGATGCCTTCCTTGGTGACATTTTTAACACTGTTTTTAAGGAGTATATTGCCCAGCTGGAAATGAGAATCCATCAGGCAATAGCATATATCGTAGGTCCTGGTCAGTAAGTGGAAAGAATTGGGGTTTATGGCTCAATAAATCATAGACCTTTCAATTAGATGAGTAGCTTAATTACTCTGCTGGATTTAGCATCCTACCTCTTTTGTAAGATCATATTCTTTTAATGGCAACACAGCAGTTACACAAGAGCCTGACAAATTATCCTTCATTCTTTTCTATTCAGTATCCAAACTAAAGCAGGTGGAACATCTTAAATTCATGAAATTACTCTTAACGTACGACTTCCTTTGACTTTCTGTAGATTATTCTAAATAAATGGCATCCCATGAACCCCCACTTCCATTGGGCAGAGGATTTGCTTCACTTCCAAGATTCTCTCTAAACAGAATAGCACACTGAATAAAAGTAAGACAAGCACACGCTGACTAATGGGTGTTGGGGTGTTTCAGTGGGACTGGACTTCTGATGTGTAGATTCCTGGTCAGAGCAGCCACCAGATGCCAATGAGAGCATCTACATGTCCCTGCCATCTCCTGTCACAAAGCCTGGGCCTCTCAGGGCAGGTGAACAGGGCATGTTTTGGGTGAGCTAAACCAAAAGGAAGGCTGTACAAGATTACCCCCCTTCACCAAACACTGTCACCTGAAGTGTGTCTGTTTGCGAGGAGGTCAGGACACTTGTAGACCCAGTGTCACCATGTCAGCGTGACAAATGACATCATCCAAAATACAGCGCTAGGACACAGCACTAGCTGTCTCACTAGCACTGAGAAACAGCTAGTTCCTTAAAAACATCCAAAAGTCAGATTTGGCTGTTAGAGCATCACCAAATGCCCGTTGATCATCCCATACAGATGGCACACGAGCTGCACAGGGAGCTCGCAGGGATGGATGAAGATGCTGTGACCGCAAAGAGAGGCAGTCTCTCCTATTTGGAAGGATTTCTCTAGACCACAACTGAATGTACCAGAACAGTCAGGACATCCCTTGTCACCTTGTGTCCCTTACACTGCCAGGGGCTTGTTGCAGCGAGCATCCATCCCTCCATCCGGTGGCCATGGGAGGGCAGGGGTGGCCAGAGCAGCAGAGCCCAGCCCAGCAGAGGTGACACCCTCAAGCCTCAGCAGTGCTAGAGCAGTGACATGCAGGTTGTCCCCAGCACCCAGAGTCACACAGGTTCAAGAACAGCACCTGGTGGTCCCCACTGTCTACAGCAAAACACTGCGGTTTAGTTTCTAATCAACCTGGGCTTGCACTGTACAGAGCCTCAGTAGGTTTACAATACAAGGTGCTCATTCTGAGCACGTTCCCCTGTGTTATATAAAGGTTATAGCTCAGATCAGGCTGGAAGCCTGTCTTTCCTGAGCAAGTCAGGGCTGGCAGCTGGCAGAAAGCTCTGCTGTGCCATGAGCAGCACGCTGGCATTCCCCCTCCAGCACCCATGGGGCAAGAGTGGGCGAGGGGAGGGGACGGGCCACCCACCACAGCGCGGAGGAGGGAGCCCGTGGGCTCTGCAGAGCAGCCTCCGGCCCAAAGCATCTCAGGGCTCCTTCCTGCTCTACAGCAGCACGAACTCAGTCCCGCACCAGCCCCAGCTGTTTCCAGGCTGCAGTTCCCAGGACCGGAGACTGGTGCACACCCAGCCAGACCCCGTGGGGACTGTGCAGCCAGGCTTGGCCCCTGGGCCTCATCCCAAGCATCCCTCCCGGTGCCCATGTGGCATCTCAAAGAGGCAGCCCCAGGCCAAAGAGCAGAAGCTGTGGCATCATGCAGCCCTTGGCATGTAGGGTCAACTCGTACCTAGTTGCTGCTGCACTGCTGCGAACTCTTCCCTTAGGAACCCCGACAATAAGGTAATGCTAAGAATTTGTAAGTACTTCACAGATTTTAAGTGTGGCTGTAGAGGTAAAACTGATAGATGCACATTTCAAACACCTGAAGCCTCCCACTATCCATTTAGCTGTCTCGCCTCTTTCCAGTTAGGTACCAGTACAGCACCAACACAGGCTGCCTGTGCTGTAGCCTCAAAGATTAAATTTTTAACATCTTCTATGGGCTGAGCAGGTCCCGAGTCCTGCAACTGCCGTGTCTCAGGGAAGGTTACCAGTACTTCCACCCACGGTGGGGGATCATTCCTTACTGTTATCCAGCACTCTTTGCATGTCATCAGGACACTTTACGAGACATAAGTGGGAATATTAGAGATCTTGGAGGGATCAAACCTCACGTAACTTTAGCAGCCTTCCAAAAAATAAAAAAATATCTCTGCAAAGCATTAGCAAAGCTTGCATCCAGCACAGCACCAAAGATCAGCGATGACCCCGTGTCCAGAGGAAGGGAGAGCTGTGCTGCTGTCAAGGAACACGCACATTTACAAACCCTGCAGCCCTCAAAACACGGGGGCCTTTGGCTGAGGAGGTGTTTGCCAGCACACAAACTAATCATTTACATCCACATAAATATTGCTAAAGAGCTGGAGATAAACAAACACAGCTTTTGACACAAAATAGACCAGACATTTCTCAGCTGGGCTGAGCGCTAAAGGCCTGACAGGCAGCAAGCAGCAGCGGGACCCACCAGCAAACCCAGCCCCAGCTCTGCCAGCTGAGCATCCCACAGGCGAGAACTTCAGGAGGAAAAAAAAAAAAATCAGCAAGGTGTTTGGGGAAAAGAGACAGTCATAAATTTTCCAGAAGGATCCGCTGGCGGTTGTCCTGCTCAGCTCTTCAAAGCTGTAAAATTTTACTAGGGGGAAAGCTCCTGAGCACTAGAGGAGTCTCCCTGGGTTAGGGCTGCAGAGCTGCCTGGTCCCACCACTCCTGCCCAGTCCCACCACTCCCTGCACACTGCTGCCCTGTTACAGCACCAGCTCATTTAATTGCCGATCGCCAGTCGGTGCCAGGGACACATCGCTGGCACAAACAAGGCTGCAAGGCCCCACTTGACTTTACATGCCCTGCTGCGGGGTGCTAGAACACGCAGAGCTCTGAGGGCTGGGCACATGGCACAGCAAAACAGCAAGGGTTATCTCCAGGAGAGCAGCAAGATGTGCCTCTATCAGGCACAAATAGCGCCCGAGCCTGGGTAACAGTGAGCTGGAGGGACTTAAATCGGGTTGGTAATGCTGGCAGGCAGGTGCCTGGTGCCTAGAGGAGCTCAGACCTCGCATCTGGGCATCCAGAACCACCCACGGTGCCTGAACGTCTTGACCTGTGGTTGTGACTCATCCCTCCACACACCCTCAGCCAAGAGGAACAGCCCAGGAACATCTGTGGAGCGCACCCATCTCAGAGGAAGCTTTGGCAATTGGTGCAAAATGCATCTTTATCTCCACTTCTAGAAAGTCCAGGTTTTAATTAAAGCGAACTCTTCCCATGTACTAAACAGACTATCTGATCCATGCGGCGACTCCCCTGCTCTCCTCACTTTCTTCCCATTGCACCTCATGAGTTATAGATCTTTCACACTCATAAAAGATAATCACCCTTCATGGGTGAAGTAGCCTCTATTTATACCACAGCAGCAGAAGGATTGATAGACGGTGCAATTAAAACAGGAGCCGCAGCAGAAGGGCTGGGCACAATTCCTGCTTAGGGGAAAATCCAGTATTTAGGTATTTCTACCCCTTGGAAACACCCTGGGATCTCCAAGGCCTCTCCCGGCACCAAGAAAACCTGAGACTTTCTGAATCACTTCCCCCACGCACAGTCCTGCCCACCTAGGGACAGGCTTTTACCAAAAAATGACACACGTGTGCAGCATGCGAAGTGTGTGTGCACAGCAGCTGCTCTGGGTACCGCACAACAGTGCCCATCCAGAACCCACAGCTGCATCCCTGGGCTCCTGCCCCGTGCCCAGCAGGACTACGGGGGTGGCCAACATCCCTCCCTGGCAGCCCTGTCCCGCTCCCACCAAGCCCCAGCTCTCCAGGGGCTCTCTGCCACTTGCGGCTCAGCGGGGGCATTATTTACCTTGTTAATTTCTGAGGGAGGCGTTTTAATTGCTTTAAATTACTGCTGGAAAAACTGGAGTGGTCAACAATCAATCAGGCTGATTTACCACCCCGTGCCCACCCGCTGCGAGCCGGCAATCAGCTGCGCCACAAGATCTATTATTGATGAACTTTGCGGAGCTGCTAATTAGCTGCGAGCGCACATTCCCAGCATCGCTGCACTGGCGGTGCAGCAGCGGGTGCCCCGGCACAGTGTTGGTCCCCACTGCCCAGGACAGGGGACCTTCATGGCGCAAGGTGCCATGGGGGCCATCCCAATGTCCCCACCGAGGGGCTACCACACAAGCCAGCACCAGCTCAGCCTCCCCGGGCTGCGCTCCCGCAGGCAGCAAGCCTGGTAAACAGTATTTATCACTGCCATTATTAGATTACTTAAAAGAAATCTTCTTTTGAATGGGGCTATGAAGCAAGAAACTCCCTTTGTGCATTGGGCATTTATCTCTGATACCATTAAGCGGAACAGCATTAGCAATACCACAAACGCCTTAATTACTGCTGGTGCAAGTGGCTCCCAGGGCCAGGGGCACGCAGGGTCACGGAGGCTGCTCCACACTCGGGGACCACAACAGCGCCCGGAGCATGCAGGGGCCGCAGGCTCGGGGAATGGAGCTGAGGGATGATGGCTGCTCACAGGTCACTCGAGCCCACATCCAGGGGCTGGGTGAGACACCTCCAGTAACAGGAACATCTGGAGCATCCCTGAGGCCAGCAGCTGGTGGAGGAAGATGCTGCGGAGCAGGCACAGCTCTGTTCCCTTCCTGGGGCAAGTGGTACCCAGTTCCTAAAGGCAGGAAGGCACAGGCCAGCACAAGCGAAGGGATGTGGAAGGATGCTCCAGCACACCCTGGTCCCAGCCATAGGCCACCTCATGAGGGGCGGGATGGTGGAGAAGGCTGCACCTTCCCCAAAACGCAGGGGACAACTGCAAGGGGAGTAAAGCTGCCCAAGGAGCAGAGTCCCCCAGTAGAGAGCTGCAGTTAAACGAAAGCAGTGAGGGAAGGGGGTGGCATTGCAATTCTGCACAGAAAAACACAGTTCCCATCCCCTGCCAAGAGCGCCTTGGCGGCGATGGGCGCTCGCGTGCCAGTCATCCATCAGCCCACTGATCTCATCCTTGATTTTCATGGACATCTTTGATTTTTCATCATAAATTCTCCTTGTTCCTCACTGGAGACTGACAGGGATTTTAAGTACAGAATGAAATGGAGAATATTAAAGTGGCTGCTATTCCATTGTGCCTGTCAGCTGTTTCACTTTAAATGCTGTCCTTATTAATGATAACACCATAACACTTTAAGACCCTCAGCTAAGGCCTTCAAGGACATTGATTAAAAGCAGCTTCCCCCGAAAGACCCTTCCTTTTCCTTAAGTTCACTCATTTTAAAGAGGAGGCGATGAAGGCATGAGGGTGCTGTCTGTGCTGTTCAAGGTCACTGCCAGAGCTGCTGCTGGGGCTGGGTGGGAGCGCAGCAGCCCCGGCAGCCTCAGCCCCCACCAGCTCCTCCTGCCGGACCGTTGCTGGGTGTCCCCAACACCAGTGACACCCGATGGCCACGCTGGCCCAGCTCCCCACAGGCAAGGACAGGGCAGGAGCTCCTGGTGTGGGTTACAGCAGGGTAGCTGCTGGGAGGGAATGAGCAGGGATATGACCCACAGCAGGTAACCGCTCCCAAGCTCCGAGGAGGGTGAAAGGTGGTGTGGGACCAGCCACACTCCCCAGCCCGTGGGACAGGGTGGCACATCCCCTCCACCCCACCATGGGGACAAAGACCTTACCCCAGAATGCTCCTCATCAGACCGGTCGTGACAGGAGCTCCTCACCACAATCCCGAGGAGCAGGGCCAGCCCTTGGGGTGCCCAAAGAGAGCGGCAGCACCGATACCAACACACAGCGAGCCCTGTCTGCAGCCCAGCGAGCCCAAGCAGCCCTGGTCCTTGCTGCCAGGGAGGCCATGGGCATCATCTCCCCTTCCAGACCAGGGGAAAGCCACTTTCTCACCCTCTTGTCATAATCCCATCAAAGGGCTCATGGCTGATGGCTCCCTCTTGCCCAGGGTGCTGCTCATCACCTTGTCCGCAGGCATCCGCACAGCATCGGTACCAGCCACCTCTCCCTGACAAACTTATCTGCAATTTTTTATCTCCAGACGTAAAACAGCAGTGCCCTGCAGCTCCTCCACTAACAGGTGATTAAAAGTGCATAAAGATTTACTCATTTCCCCTTCCTGGTGTCAGTAAGCAACATGAAAAATAAATATTCCAAGTGCTCAAATATTAAGACTGCAGATTCACAGAGGGAAATGACGACGCCAGGCTCGGAGGCAGAGGTTTCCAACCAGCTGCAGGAGGGGACGACCCTCCACTAGTTCTGCTTCACAACCACTCAGCTTGTGAGTGCTGCTGCGGCAGCTTTCACTTATTTTTTTTCTCAGCAAAGGTGCCGTACCCATCGATGCAGAGCTGCTCCACGCAGGGGAGGGTCCCCAGCACGGGTCTGACCCCCAGCCCCTCTGGCCACCCACCACCTGCACAGACACCACAGTCTATCAGGGCACAAGCAGCCCAAGCACTCTGCTCCTTCCTGGGATGAGGCTGGACATGGAGATGTGCCCTCCCCAGGGGAGGTGGGGGGTGTCTCAGGTCCAGGTCCGTGGGCCAAGAGGTTCCAGCCACAGCCCCCAGCCATGAGGACACCCCCTCCCGGGGAGGCAGCCCGGGCTGCCGCAGGTTGTTCAAGCAACTTGGATGGGCCAGAACATCTCCCGTCCGTGCCTTTACAGGCAGGAGCGTTGCTGATGTTCAGAGTTTGCCCGGCGTTTCCTGACCTGCCTCCAGCACCCCTTATCTCTGCTCTGCATCTCCCTCCCAGCTCAGCCTGCAGCCGCAGGCCCAGGAGCCAGCCAGAGATTTTGGGAGGTTTTGCTCACGCTGCTTTTACACCTGAAGGATCAGTTGTTTATCCAAAGCTGTGCAAACTTTGTAGGCCTTGGAAACAGGGGTGAAACCCTTATGCAACCACCCATCCGAGCCAGAAACACCCTGATGCCGACTGACGCCATTGCTCCCAGCAGTCTAATGCTTCCATGGCTGAACCCAGAGCAAGGAGGGTATAAAAGCTGGAATAGAGCGAGGAGCAGCTCCATACGCTGAGCACCCCTGTGCCTCTGGATCTGGATGATGCTGAGGTGACACTTCCATGCTCCAGCACACACAACCACACAGCCAGGAGACTCCTCGGAGGCTGGAAAAGGGGAATCCCACACTGAATGGCACCTATAGCCCAGGTCTTGTGCTGTATGAGAACTCCTCATGCAAAGCCACCCTCTGCAGCACCTCTACCCAAGGAGAATAAGCTGCAGGAGTCCCAGGCATAATCCTGTGGGACCACCCGACACCTTACCACCTCAGCGCTTGCAAATACAGAGCACAGCACAACCACCACGTTTGGACCGCATGCCAGGAGGAAGATGCAACCACCCACTCCTCACTGCTCCCAGTCTGTATCCAGCATATGAAAAGTGCTGGTTTGTAGTCAGACACACCAAATTCACCCGGAGACATGACATCTCTGCTTCCCTGGCCAGGTAAGTCACTCCAACCGAGGGGCAGCATATATCCCCCACAGCACCCAAGGGACCCCCTGCACTCCCACAGCACAGACACAGGGAGCTGGGGGTGCAGAGACCCCAGTACTACCCCTCTTGAAGGAGAGGACTCTACTTCACCAGCCCCAGGGAAGGAGACCAGCACCCTCCCACCGCCAGGGCACAGCACCACATTCAGATCTGACCCCACCGCTCATCATTAGCCACCCAGCAGCATCACTGCTACAAGCAGCAACTGCACTGATCCCTAGCAGTGTATCCCCACCACTGTATTAGCCTCCATGAAAATTACACTGTGATTTGTCTATCGATTTTTAAATTTTCCAATCAGCACAAAGTCCCATCTTACCTGCTGCCGCCACGTGTCGCTGCCCCTAGCACCTCAGGTTCCCTGGGATTGTGCCTTTTTCCCCTCCCTGCCTCCTGCTTTATAAAAACACACCCCTGAAAGCAACACTGCACCATTTAGCACATTAGGGCTTCCTACTCCAGTAAGAACCCATTGGTTCCAGGGGCAGCTGCTGCCAATTACCACTGCTTAACTGGCACATTAAACACATAGTAAGGAATTAGGAGTTTTGGTCTGCTCTCTACTTAACAATAACAAAGTCACTTGACCTTTTTTTCAGCCACCACAATGGCTGTGTAAGTGACTGTTTGACAAATGCGCTTTGTAATGGTCTCTGTTCTTTCTCATGCGGCTGGTGGAACAGTTAATATCTTGAGTCACAGCATTAAGACCCGAGTGCTGGTGATTAATTTAAGATGTCAATTAATCACCCCAAATGGACTGGTTTGTCATCACTTCCTAATGGGAAGATGTTGATTTGTCCCACAGAATTTGTAATAGGACCGGAGGAGGCTGAAGCCCCTGCTCTGGCTTGGTGCACCACGACCTGGCTGGGAGCTGCTGCGGCCGCGGCATGGGTGCCCGCGAGAAACTGAGAAAGGAAGGAAATAAACACCTCCACATACAAGTATTCCATTTTCTTCCCATTTTAAAAATCACACCACCCCGGGAAGAGCTCTCATGTACTTTTTGCAAAGTGCCAATCATGATTTCGATTTCAGACTCCTTCTCCAAGTGTTCCGAGGCGCGTGGCCCGCGGCGCAGGGCGAGCAGGGCAGTGCCAGGGCGCGCAGCCTGGGCGGCTGTCGGGGGCACCCTGCACTCACCTGGGGGGGTGACATTGTCCCCCCTCCAACAGGCAGCAGCAGGCTTGTCCTGCTTTCTGCACCCAGAGGATGCTGAAAGAGCACAACAGAAGGGGAAAGGGAGGAGGCAGCCGAGCAGGTTTGCGCTGTGCTGGGGGCCCATGGGCACGGGCAGCCCCTGGCAGGGCTGGTCTGGGGCACCCCCAGCCCTCCCCTCACTGGGATCCTTCAGAGGGAGACGGAGCTGAGCACCACCGCCCGCCCGCCTCACCCTCCTCCCTTCCTGCCCTCCTCGGGTCACCGTGCTGTTACCATCCCAGTGTGAAATCAAACGGGTTTCCAGCCATCTCTTGTAGAACAACCCAGGTCCCGTGTTCTCTTTGCTGGAAGTCTCAGCCGAAGTGAGAGGTCCTTTCTAGTGTCAACGAATGTCTTATTCCTATACACAGATGAATGGGTTCAGGTGGGATTTTCAGAAGTGCCCAAGCCTCATGAATATCAATGAGACTTGTGCTTCTAGGTCACACACTTGGAAATCCTGCCATAAGTCCTTGCCTCACACACGGTCTCATTAGGAGGGTCCCGCACAGCAGCTCACGCTGCAGCCGCCCCCATTCAGACGAGAAAAGTAGTTGGGATACCAGGGAAAGGAGACATACCCGGTGCTTCAAACACTGCTGTTGGCATCAGGTCAGTGTTTACCCAAAGCCAAAGGAGTTCAGATGTGCAATTCTTGTAGCCATGCTTTCTCTCATGCGTATAAGCGTCTCTCCTGTTCAAGGTGTCCAGTATATACTGTGCTCTAATTTTACGTTGTATTGTTTGGAGACAAAAAATCCAGGTCTTTAGGAACCTCACACATTCCTTCTCTCCAGCATAGACAGCAAGGACTGGAAAAAAATCTTTGATTTTAGCCAGGCAAAGAAGACATTGACAATTTCAAATCTGTCCTTGGTTTCTTTTTATAGAAACAAGACATGTGCGGCGATGATTCAGAAACGTAGCTCAAAAGATTGCCAGTGCTGCTTTGTACCAGTTCCCCCGAGCTGAACAGTGATTTTTCGCAGACCCCTCCTCGCTCAGAGCTGCCTACTGGGGGGGCCGTGGACGATGAGCCCCATTTACTGGAGGGCCAGCAGGAGCCCACTGGCTCCTGAGGGTGTTGCAGTGCTCCGTGCTGATGGCCAAAGCACATCAGCCCGTCTGACACACGGTACGGTTGTTGTGGCCAGGAGCTGACGAGCCCTGCAGTTTTCTTCCATTTCTTAAAAATATATTGTTCACTATGTCTGCACTGATTGCTGAGCCAAATGCCACTGTGGCCAGCACACACCGCCTCTAGAAAGTCCATCCGTGACTTTAGATGGTATAAGAACATTCTGGGTTGGGAAATGCAAATGTCTGAAATACCCCGGCCTCAGCTGTCGCCCTAGGAACAAGCTCCAGGTTTCCCTGGATGAGACGAGCAGGCTCTGTTGGAAAAAAATCATGTGCAAGAGTGTGGCGACCGTGGTGAAAAGGAACTGAATGATGAGCTGTGAAGGCCTGCTGACGGGATGTAAAACATAAGGAGTGCTTTCCATGGGCGACTAATGGACAAGTTTACCAAAAGGAGAGGAAAATCCCTGTTCTGATGGAAATAGGAAGCAGGGGCCAAGCGCTGCAGTTGCCTCTTTCGCTGGAGGAAGCGGACGGGGAGAGCCTCCCACCAGCAGCGCCTGTTCGCAGGTACCTCCTGCTCCTGAACTGGCTCCTTGTCTACAACCCCCCGTGCGCTGGAGGATGTGTATGAAGGCGAGCGCCATCCCAGTGGTGGGGCTTAATGGGATGGGTGTGCTGGGGAGGCACGGCAGCGCACACCAGCCCCCCCGCGCACCCCCTGCCCCCCATCTCCTCTGGCACCAGCCGGTAACTGTTATTGACAATACCACGGGAAAGAGAGCTGCTGCCGAGGAAAAGGAAAACCCAGGGCTGTTTTACAGCACCATCGTTTAGATATCCGCGAAGCAAATAAACAAAAAATGCCAGCTTCTTGCAGATAGAAGAAAAAAAACCCATGTTTTAGACTTTTCAACAGATCTACTCCACGAGGCTGCCCGTGACCAGCCTTCGCAGTCACCGATGTTGCCTAAGACCAAAGTGCCAGGGAAACAATCCTCTTCTCCCCGATCACAGCGGGCACAGACTCAAGAGACAGCTAATGCCTGCAAACACCCTGACTTACTCCAAGGGGCTATTTCCTTGGCTGCACTTTTCCAGGATGTTTCTGGGTCACTTGCTACCGTATGAGGCATTACCTGGACTCGTGTGAGCTGTGTCACCCCTAATCAGTCTCACACTGTGGCAATAAATAGAGTCCAAGTGGAGACAGAATATTTTTCCACCCCGGAGTCTGCGAGAGAAAGGGCTGCAGGAGTCGGAGACAGAGCATCACCTGCCCCTGGCTCCCATGCAGCTCCCAGCAACGCGTAAAACTCCAGGCTGCAAGTTCACAACGCATACTAATCACGTAACAAAGAAGTCACTTGGTATGTTAGAAAATAAAAGCAAGAAAGGATGGGGGAAAAAAAAAAAACCTGGAAGCAGTGTGCGGGTGAAAAATTCCCACAGAAGGTGTAACAGGGACGTGTAATCGGGCTCTATCCCGCTGCCTCAACATCCAGTAATGCCAGCCATCAAAACAGCTTTGTCTTTCCCTTGTCACTTGTTTTTTCATCCCGCAGCCATACAGAGATGCAGGGGCTGGCTGCGATGTGAGCCCTCAGCCCCAGGCAGCGCAGCCCCGCTCAGGTCAGCTCTGCCAGCCCTGCAGTTTGCCGTCAGGGTGTCCGGCACGCTCCGGCTCTGAACAGAGAGGCCCGGGCTACCAGTGGGCTGCGGAGGTTTCCTCCGGCTCAATCCTGGCGATGCTGCTGGCACCACTGCGTGGGCACCAGCTGCAGGTCTGGCTCCCCCAGATGTCATTGCTCCGGCAGGGCTCTAACAGGACTCCTTCATCCTCACGCCAGCACGCACAGGCTGTGCTCTCCCCTAGCATCTTTGCAATGAGCCATGTCTCCCCTCGTGCAGGCAGGTACCTCTCCAGGAGCAGGAGCAGGAGCAGAACCTGGCTCATTGCACGCCCAGGGGCCCATGAAATCCTGCTCTCCTCCCGGCAAACCCTGTGAACCGTGCTCCTCTTCCCAGAGCTGCAGGAAACACATACTCTTTTCCTACAAGTTCCCATGAAATCACAAAAATGTTGGGGGCCTTGGGGGGGAGGAAGGACTGCCTTTCCCGTCCATTCATTGCCTCCCATGGAGGAGGTTTTTAAACAACTGTCCTCCCCATGGACAGCCATGGGACGGGTCCTTCCTGGGCTGTGTGGGGCCACCAGCACTCGCCCCATGGGATGGCCACATTGGGAACCCCACGGTGAGTGTCAGGAGCCTGTTTCTAATAGGAAGACCCCACAAAAGTCGGATGAACTCCCCTGCGCACACGAGACGAGCCCGGCTTCTCTCGGGCAGGAGCAGGCACCCAGCGCGCGCTTGCTGAGGTTTCTCCACGGCTTTCACGGGCCAAAGCTCCATGACAAAAACTTCAAATCTGGAATTTTAACTCACAACAAACCCATGAAATCTCAGCTGCATTTCCATGAAAACAGCCAGCCCTTTTCCTAGACACGCTTGGGTTCACGCTGCGGGATGCCGGTGCCTTGGTGCCAGCACCTCCAGTGGAGTCACAGAATGGTAGTGACTGGTGCCAACGGGCAAACTGGTCTTACTGGGCAGTCAGGACCTATGGAAGGAGGTTCACAGTCCTTCCCATCACTCAGGAGCCTTCCCAAGGGCCTTTTCCAGGCATACGACACACACTCATGCGTCTCACATTGGTCCCTTTGTCCATAGAAGAATTATTTCTCATTCACACCAGCACAGAGGGGAACCATGAGGTGGGCAAGGCTCTCCATCCGCACAGCCCCTGTGGCCAAGCCCCTGCAGGAGACGGGCAGAGACCCTGCACCGGGGCGATGCCGCCCTGCAGATCATCCTCTCGCACTAAGAAAGATTTTGGCATGAAATCCCAGAGTGCGAGACTGCACCGCAGATGGCCATGTAAATTAGGGAACAAAACCTCCAATCATTAATTTTCTTCCTCTAAAATCACTCTTCAGGAAAAGCAAAACAAAAGAAAATATTAACCTATTTATTATATCTCAGGGCCCTTAGAATTGCACATAATGAGCACCTGGAGAACACCCAGAGCGGCAGTACCCAGTGGGTTAGCCGGCGGGATCAAGGTGAGCTAAGCAACAGCCTTTCAAAAGTTCCTGCTTCATTCAGAATTTGAAGCGGCAAAAGCCACCCCGCTCACTGTTCCCAGCTCCAGGAAGCAGCAGAGCCATCGTCCATCTCTGGAGAGCTGCAGCCCCCCTCGCTGCTCCCCTCGCTACCTGCCCAGTTCCCACCAGTCCCCTCATGGGACACAGATGCATGGGATGCAGACCCATGGGCCAGCACCGCTGTGTGAGCCTCGAGCTGCCAGCACAGGCACAGTCTCACAGAGAGATGTTTTTCTGTGCAAACTCTGGAAAAAAAGAGCGGGTCTGTGGGTCAGGGTGGGCAGGACATGGCCCTGGGTCCTGCCCTGGCTGTGGAGCACTGTAGGGCAGTGTCAGGAGCGCCCGGGCGCGCTCATCTCCCCCATTTCAGAGCCGCTCCGCTTTTTTATTTATTATTTTCCCTAAGACAGCCACTGGGGCTTTAGCATGTCATCTCCAGCAGCGTCCTGGGAATCGGCAGAGAGCATGGCCCTAAGAGGAGGCAGCTCTGATCTAACCGGGAGTGACACGGCGGCTCGGGGTGCTCCTCTGCACCCACCCCCCTTCTTCGGTGCCTCTGGACCTTTTATTCCTAGCGCTGCGATGAGAAGGAAAGTTACAGCCTAAGCCCAGCTCCCGTGGGCAGCAGCATCCTGCAGGAGGGGGGTCTGTTGTCGCCGGAGCCCCCGGGACATGCAGCAGAAGAGCAGTAACCCCAGAGATAATTTCCTTATTCTGATCAGGGATCAATTGACCACTTGCTCCCGTTTGTTCCCCCCTGGGACCGGCGGCCTCCAGCTCTGAATGCAAAGCAGTCACTCCTTATTTCCAAATGCAAATAAGGTCTGTGAAAGGCCTTGCTTTGAAACCGGTATTATTCCCCGGGGTCCCGACCCTCCCCGCCATCCCTCACCCCAGCCTCTATCTCGGACTGTGCGCTCCGCCTTCCCAGAGTAACAAAGGTTACGGGAAATAAAAGCAGAGCGATTACCATCTGGGAATCATCAAGCGGGAGCCCAGAGGAGAAGGCGCAGGCTGCGGGGAGCGAGCTGACCCCACAGCCCGTCACCCCTGCGTGCCTCAGCCCAGCTGAACCCCGGGGGCTCGCAAGTGTGCAGGGACCTGGCCCCGCTGGCACCCACAGGGGCACGGCACGGGGGGCACGGAGCCGAGCAGCCTGCGCAGCATGGGCAGGACACGCTGCATCGCACTTAGCAGGGCTGGAGGGAAGCGCATCTACCACTTGCCTCCTTGCACCCCAGTCCGGGGTGGCAGCCTATGGCCATGGCTACGGCAGGGCCAGAAAGTGCCCAGCGGCTCCATCTCACACGGTCCGCGTCACACGAGCTGCTGCCAGGGGGGCTGCAGAGCTGGAGACTGACGGCCCGGNGGACAAGGATGGGGATGGGCACAGGAATGGAATGGGGCTGGATGGGGATGGGGCTGGGGATGGGATGTCCCACAGTTCCACCCTTCCCGTGTCCCCTCACAGGCAGCCATACCCCTGAACGGGGCAGCTGCTCCTCCCACTCATCCATCAATTCCTGCTCTGTCCACTTCGCAGCCTGGAAATAAAACCTCCCTGTAAATCTCCACCGCAGCCGCTCTGTTTTGGTGGCGGAGGGCTGCACATTCCTGAGTTTCAGGCCACAGCCACGTCTTCAAGAGCGGAGCCACAAGAGCTTTCTGATGGTTAATTGCTGGCACACTCTCACTGAAAACATGAAACACCCCCTGACAAGCCGTGTGATTTATTACTGCCCACTGCAAAACGGAACAAAATCAATTGGCTATTACCTCACTTAGCGAAGGCTTGTCACCGCCTGGGAGCAGGGTGTTAAAAATAAAAGCCAGGCATGGCCCCGGCAGCAAAACCCAGCGCTGGGGCCGCTCCACCTGCTCCGCGGCAGATAACACCGGGGCTGCACCGCAGACAGGCTCCGCTTTTCCTCATCGTTGCCGCGCCGGTGCAACACCAGCTCGTTCCCGCTTTGCAGTTATTAATTATACAGATGTCACCGTGAGCGCCGCGTACAGTAAATTTCACAAGAGATGCAGCGCAATGACAGAATATTTGTTTATGACAGAGCCATATCACGCAATTAATCAAATTTATGCGACCCAGGCAGAGCGGACACTCTGTGCCTGGGAAGACACCCCGCGGTGGCCCTGGCACTGGTGGCCGGGAGCGGGGCCAGCCCAGCAGAGGCAGGTTGCCTTTACTGGCCAGTAGAAAACGGGCAGCGCGGGCGCCAGGGAAAGGGACCGTCCGCCTGCGTGTCTGCATGCAGCGGCCGTGGTTTTCCTTGGCTGTCAGAGTGTCTGGGAGAAGACAACCCCGGTGTGTCCAGCGAAGGCTGCTGAACCCCCACGCTGTGGCACTGCTGATGCAGCCCGCCTCCGCCTGGCATTTCCAACAAAAACCGGCGGCTTCCAAACACGCAGGGAAAACCCACACATTGCCCTAGAAAACCTACCAGACACAAAGCCACTCGAAAAGAAATCCGCCTTTATTTCCCCACTGCCAGCTCTTTGCCTTAGCAGGGAAAGGGAGCGAGTCAGAAATCCACCACCGCAGAAGCAGACGAGGTCGGGGAGCTCGGGGGACACCGATGGGAGAGGTCGCAAGCAGGGGCTGGCACTGCCGAGGATGCTGCCACTCGCTTGGCAACTGCAACCGGCGCTGCTGCCACCGGGCAGCCCTAGTGCCATCTTAATTACCGATGAGAGGCAGAGTGCCGGGAGGGGAGGCAGGGGCCCTGCTCCTGCAGGTGTTTTTATGGTCAGTTAGTGCAGGGTGGGGGTCAGGGGCCACGTCCTGGGGCACGTGGGCACAGCCCGTGGGGCGCTGGTGGCAGCATAGGCGCTGGCCCTCAGTGGCTGATGCACATTCGCGGGGTATTTCAGAAACTGAACGGTCCCTCTCTTTGCATTCCATCGCCTTTGTTTCATTCCCAAATCACTTACAGGCTCTCCCAGTCATAGCGGGGAGATGCTCCTCCCATGAAGCTCCAAACTGTGCAAAGCATAAAGAGGCTGCATTATTTATAGACTCCGGATAGATATTTCACACGCGGTCCGTCCCATTCCCAGCATTCCCTCCATTCACAGATCATTAAGTAGCACTTGCTGACATATAAGGCAATGCAAGTGGAGTGGTTAACTTTGAATATTGCCATCCAGCCCAGTGTTAAATGATATTCAGGAAGTAATTGTCCAAAGAGAGGGGACAGCTTTAGCCCTGCCAAATAAAGCTCCGCTCAGAGCATCCATGAAAGCACCCAGCAATAGTGTTGTCACAGGGGTGCCGGGCTGGGCGACCCGAGTGCTGGCCCTCACTGCCTGGTCACCCCGGTGGTGCCCGGGGGGGGGACACAAAGGCCACCCAAGGTCCATTACCATCATTGCTGAGCCCCAAAGGGCTTTGCTCCCCACAGAGCTCGCCGCTGCGAGTTCATCCTCCTTGGGGAACAAAAATCCTCCAGGACTTTTGGAGCAGCACAGTGCAGAGCAGCCTGTCCCAAAAAGGGCAGCCTTGAGGACAAAAGCAGACCCCGACTGGTTTAATGTGGAGCCCAGCGGGGACAAGAAGGAGGGTGGTGGTGGGGGTGTCTCTGATGTAAGTTGCATCCAGGGGTGTGCATCATGGAGCGGCCTTTGATGGCCACTGAGGGTTTAGTCCCTCTGTGCCCACCCCAGCCCCAGCTGGGAGCAGCCAGCAGCTTCACTGCCGGCCCCAGACCCTGCTCCGGGCAGGCGGACACTGTCCCTGCCCACAGCTCCCTGCCACCACATTCCTGCCTGCAGGAGAGGGAAAACCAGCGAGCGCGCCTGCCTCCGCCTCTGCGGGCAGTTCGGAGTAGCCGAGCAGAGACAATGGCAGGACGTGACTGTGGGGACATCTGTGTCTGATCCAGGAAATGTTTTGGCGTCAAAATAGAAGCAGTGGGTTGTTAAAAAGTAAAAAAAAAAAAAAAAAAAAAAAGGAAAAGGAAAAAAAAAATACGTGTGAGCGTGAAACGATCTGGGACACATTCACAGACTGCAGCAGAAGACGAGGCTGAGATTTAGGTTCCCCAGTAGCCTGACACCCTGTTCCACTGACTGTGCCCCTGCCGGGAACCGGTCACTGTCGCTGCGCGGGTGGTTTGTGCCACCTCTCCGAGGGCTCGTCCCTTCGCCCGGAGATAGAGCGGTGGCTCCTGCCGCCCCGGTACCCAGCGTCGCAGGCTGGTGCCGCTCATCGGGCACAGCAGGTTTGTGTCTCCCCTTCAGGCCCTGCCGCTGAAGCCTGGCCAGGGAGCGACACGGGCAGGGAGCGGTGCCTGCGGCGGGTGCCGCACCAGCGCAGCCCGGGCACACGGGCCCCCTGGGGCAGAGCAGCCTCCTGCTGCCCTTCACAGCCTGTTTCCTTTACCTTAAGCTCGGGGACCAAACACCACCCCCCGCTCCGAACCCCGCTCTCAGGCTCAGGTTTCCTCTGCTGGGGCCAAAGCTGCTGCTCAGGGCAGCGGTCCATGTCGTGCACACCAGGCGGTGAGCACGGAGAGCGAGGTGTTTTGCTGCTGCACGTGAGGTTTGCAGCAGCTTTGGCTCCGAGGAGAGCTGCAGCTTGTCCGGGTCCCAGCTCCAAGCCACCCCGCGCTGCGGCACTTCCATTTCAGTCCATAGCGCGGTGCGCTGCAGCGAGGGGAGCCGCGGGGCCAGTGGAAAATGGGGCTCTGAGCTCATGCATCTTATTTTAGCTCCCCATCCTCTCTGGAAGCTATCTCAGGCATGTTTTGGGAATACAGCAGGTATTTTTATGAGTAGGATTTGCAAGGGTATTTTCATCTTAGACTTGGAGACAGCTGGGCCTGCTGCCAGGTTTAGGAAGCACAGAGGCAGAGGCAAGAAACATAAAACTAGCAAGAGGTAGGCTTCCTACTGGGGCTTATATTTAGCTGAGAGGACTTGAAAATGTCCTGCTGGTTCTCCCTGTGCCAGACGGTCCCTCCGCCAGTTCATGGAGGCCAACCTTGACCCAAGCCAGGAAAAGCAAGGGGAACGTGTCCCAGCCGATGGCACTTGCCCGGCACAGCCACCTGGCACTGCCAAGACCCCAGCTGCCCTTCGGATCAACTGACAGCGGTGCGGTGGGTGCGGCAGCCAGACGGCCACTGCCTGCGGCTGGGGGAGAGCTGGGAAGCGCTGAGCTGTGCTCGTTGCACGTTGCTGCGGACGAGGAAAGATGGGACGGTGGCAGAGTCAATGGGATCGGTGGGCTCACCTGCACGTCAGTGTTTCAGACGTGCTCCTGCCAAGCTGGCCAGCTCTGGCACCAAATTCGGCACCACACCATACGCCACACACGAGCTGTCGCTCTGCGCTGACCCTGCGGTTCATCCGCCCTGGGCAGGGGATGCTCATCCTGGCACCGAGCAGGGATTGAGGGCACGGTGAGCGCCGCACTGACAGCCAGCGGCAGGAGCCCTTCCAAGGGGTGTGTAGATGAACCCCACACTGTGCACCCGCCTGGCTCCCCCCCAGCTGGGCACAGTGCTCGGCCGGGGGTGCTGCTGCCTGCCTGGGGAAGAGCAGAGCCGGGGGGCTGAGCCATGGAGGGGCAGGTTCAGCTCTGCACCAGCCTCCCCCTCCCCAGCGGGGCAGAGCGGGGCGCCGGGGCTGAACAATGATGTGCAGGGTCCCCATGGCCAGCGCGGGGTCCCCTGGGCACCCTGGGACGGCAGCGCTGCCATCCTGGCAGGGGGACGACAGCTGATGGCCGAGCCGGAGGGGCTGCGCAGCCAGGGAAAAGCACGACCTTGCAGTGACACAGGGAGCGCCGGGACGGGCCGTGGCCAGGGAACATGAGCCCAGCAGCTGCGCGGCGCTTGGCCAGGGGCCGAGGGGCAGGGGCGGCCGGCGGCCAGCGCGCAGAGCTGCTGTGAGCCGCCCCGCGAAGACCCTCCCCAGCAAGCACGGCCAGCTTCACTCCGAAAAAAAAATGCCTTCCTGGGTAAAAAAAAAAAAAAAAAAAAAAAAAAAAAAAAAAAAAGAAAGAGACAGCTTCAACCAAGAAATAGCCACAGGCAGGTTTTGTTTTTAAAGCATTTTTATTTTGTTCATTTTGAATTGAATTTTTATGTGATTTGTTTCACTGAAAATGGACACATTTTGAAACACCGTGTGTTCCCCCCTCTCTGCCCAGGGGGAGGCTGGCTGCTGACCCGAAGCAGGGAGCTGGAGGGCTGTGCCAGCTGGGGGGGACACACGCCGCAAGCTCCTCATTTTCCATAGTAGCTTTGCACCTTTCCCAAAGCGAAGACAGTCCTCAGAAAGGGGGAAGCCTCAAGCGCAACACCCCCCCCCCTTCCTGTACCTGGTACTGATTTTATTGTACCCGGCAAAGAGGAGCGACAATAGCTGGGGGAGGCAGAGGAAGAAATGCAAGATTTCTTTCCACTTTTTTTTTTTTTAAATAAAACTAAGTGTAATGGCATGCCCACATCCAACACCACCCTTGCGGGTCTCAGGGTACCTCTCGCTGCTCCACCATCCTTTGGCGGCGCCGCCGGATGGCACCAAGGGGACTCGGCCCCTCCAACACAAGCCTGTGGTGGTCCACCACCTCGGGGGCCACCCCCTGCACGTGAAACGGTGGCGGGCACAGCTGCACCCATCAGTGGCTGCCACCGCGCGCAGATCTACTGATTACATCTCAGTTGTCATGCCACTCAGTGAGAAGCGAAGCTAAATTAGAGCAACTAATTGCACCTCTCTTTGAAACAATCAGGATGACAAATCAGTGGTAATCTCTTCAGTTCTAGAGGGAAGCTATTGCGGCTCGCTTACAAGGATTAATCAGCTTTTCATCAGTGTTATTATACCAACGCTGCCTCAGGAGGAGCCCTGAGGCCACGCTGGGTGGGCGCACACCATGGGGACACCAAGGCTTGCAGCCGCTGGTGGAGAAGGCAAGCACCGCTGGGTTGCTCCCTCCCAGCCCTTGTCCACACCAGCAAGCTGCCATCTCATGGGCTGCCGAATCCTTTGCTCAGCGCGGTGGAGGTTCCGAGGCATCTGGACGCCGCATTGCACCGGGGAGGAGGACCAGGGCTGGGCTGCGGGAGCTCATGCAGCTCCGCGCTCAGCGCAGGTGGCCCAGGCGAGATGGCCAGCCCGGAGGGGACACCAGGCCGAGGAACAGCAAGTGGAGTATCACACGAAGGGCACCAAGGCCACCTGCTGCTGCTGGACTCACGCTGACCAACCCTGTCAGCTCGGCCAAGGGCCTCGGAGCCATGTGCTGCCGGGACCTGGCTAGCAGAGGACTGGGATCAAGACAGCACCCTGGAGCCGCGGATGAGCTGGGCACAGCAGAGGGACACCAGGACAGCTGTGGCAGGAAGGAAACCAGCCCGGCCACAGGGTTTCTGTTACAGCAGGTGACCACTTTGTTTCCCATAGTCATCTAAACTCTTTGTTAGATTTATGTGACCTAATGGGAAGCCTAGAGGCTCAAGTCTTGAGTGCACCTCTATCAGAATGACTCTCTAATATACAAAACCATCTTATTTACTGCAGTGGTATGTTAGAGATCAGAGAGGGAGAAAGAACTATACAGCATCTCTCCCTTCTACCTAAGAAGTTGCAGGAGATACCCTGGTACACCCTCCCCAGGGCATGGTGAAGGTTTACGCCAGGTGTCCCAGGGCTGGCACCACCAGCAGCACTGCTCTGGGTTCATCATTTGGGGCTGCTCCAGGGAAATCCCACACACCCTGTTGAGCTGGAGCTGTCAGCAAGCAGCGCTGGTGCCTTTCAACTCTTCACCACCTTCAGTCAACGGAAGAGCACTCAGCAGCTTCCCTCTTTGGCTGATGCTCAACATCCAGAGGACACAGGCTGCTAGGGATGGAGGACCTCGGCTGGGTTCTCCACTGCTCCACGGCATGACTGTGCCCAACCATGTCACTTTCTGCTCAACAAAAGCTGAAAGAACAGCTCTACGATCTCCCATGGGAACTGATTTATCAACTTCTGCACTTCCGCTGCACTTTGTGGCAATCCCAGAGCACTTTGCATCCCGTAGATGTTAAGGTGGCAGAGAGCTTTTACTGAAAATGCCTGAGACCTTGTCCTGCATCAAGTGGTGGTGCTCCTTGGCCAAGGCCCAGGAGAGAAGGACTCCTGAGGGAAGATAAGCAATTCATGATACAACTCCATGGACAAAACTAACCCACTTCCTTTTTGTGGGCTCATCTTCTTACTATCAGAGCCCTTCCTCTGGCTCACAAGGGTCCCTCTGCCCAGCCAAGCAGGAACTAAACACATGAACATGGGATGCCTGAGGAGAAAAGGGGAAGGCCACGGTGCTGCTGCGAAAGCCCCTGGAGAGAAATTCTTGCTCTTTCATGCACTCAGATCAACAGCCCTCGGAGCCCTGGACGAGAGGGCTGAAGCCCTGCACATGGCTCTGCTGTGCCCTGGAAAAGCCTCCACAGAGGGCACGTGGCATTTCAGTCGCCTGTTTCAGTTTACACAAGCACAGGTCACTCTGTTCCCTCCCCAGCGCGGCCCAGCTCGCTCTGGCGAAGGGGTTGATGCAGGGCTGGGGAGAAGCCTCTGCCTGGCCTTTCTCAAGGAGCTGCACAGGGATGGATTTGCAGCACCTCCACCCGGACCTTGCCCAGGTAGGTATCTGTCTCTCAGAACCCAGCCCACCTCGAAGCTGAGCAGGAGGGAGCTGGAGCCCAGGGAGACCTTTGCTGCTGCTGTCCCAGCTGCACCCCCTCTGTGGCTGAGGAGAGGGTCCTTCCTGCGGGAAGGACTGGTCAGCATCTCCAGCCGGAGCCGAGTCCTACGCTTCGCACCCTCACTCCTTTGGGAGGTAGTCTGTGAAGCCAGCTGGCTGGTGGCACTCAGGCATTTAAGGTAGCCCTCACAAAGTGGCACCAGCCCCCAGCATCCTCCCACAAACCTATATACACCCCACCTCGCTCTCTCCACCAGTGTGACCACGGTGCACCTGCCTGTGGGCAGAGGCTGTTTGAAACTCATGTCCGTCCTGCCTCCCACTGGGACCCTACCAGATCTACCAGGCATTGGGCATGGTGCTCACTTAGGTGCAGGTCAGCGCTGCTGCCAGGGAGCCTGCCCAGTGCAGCAGCTCCGAGTGGGAAGATGCCCAGCCATGCAGTGGAAGATGGTCCTTGGAGTCCAGGAGACAGTCGGTAACGAGGCCGGCATGGTGTTGCGTGGAGGTACTGTCTGAGCAGGCATCCGTGTGGCTCTGGGACAAATCACCACCTGCAAGGGATGGAGAGTAGATGGGATCAGCAAAACTTGGCCATGGTTAGAGAAGCCCAGCTCCCAGCAGCTCCGTCTGGCTTCAGACCCAGTCCCTGCTCGGTCAGGAAAGGTTGAAGTTACGTGGTCCTGGATCGGGGCCGGCTGTAGGATCTTTCATGGGAAAAATATCAGACTGCAGCCATTGCCAGGGGTCCATGAGGGGCCTCAAGCCATGCTGGGATCCCAAGGTGTGCGTGCCAATGCACCAGCGCCCACAGCAGAGTAGTACAGCTCTCCTGTCACCGTCTTGTGCACAACAGCTCTGTGCAAGCTCTGCTACACTACAGCACTTGGACTGCACCATAAAAATGCAACGATGCACTTGAGTTACATAAAGATCTAACTCTTGGAAGAGAAAGGGCTCTTGACGTTTCCCCATGGCAGGCTTTTTAGGGTACATTACGAATGCTAAAACCATGGATGGAAAGTGCACGGGAAGGCGGAATAAGCCAGGCGTCAGGGCCCCCCAAAACACTGAAACACAAACTGCTGGGAAACGGATAGGGAAATGGAAATCTGCAGTACACGCCTGCAACAAAAGAACTCTAGAACATGTTTATATGCTGTAAATGTACACTATATAGCATACATAATTATAATTTCACTTTCCCACTGACACGTGTGTGGGCACACACCAAGTATAACATGTCCATAAAACGCTGCAGAGAGATATATTTAAGTCATCTTCATGTGCACATACAAAAACCATCCAGGCAACAAATTTCTCCCAGTGAATTCAAAGCGCTGAACCAGGAGCTATCCTTAAAAACAGCAGAGCCCTCTTTAACTCATTGTTGCTCACACGAGGACAAGTACATCCGAATCCTTTTGGGTTTTTTTTTCCTTCTGAATACCAAACTCTCTTCTACCCGAGTTATTAGAATTTGCCTTTCTTCTGCTGGGGCCTTGATGCACACGGTTTACTCTGTGGCACGTGAACCTGCCCACAAAAGACAACATGACAAAGAGGCCGGGTTACAAAGCTGTATCTGCTCTGCTCCAGATGGATTCTCTGCAGATCCCCGCTCGCAGCTTTACTCAAGCCAAGTCAATTAGAAACGTCTGAAAGTCAAAGCATCGTTCCCGCATGTGATCTCTGGAAGTTTCCCAGTGTATTCTGTAATCAGGGCTCGCAAACACAACCCTTTCCTCGTGCGCGGCGGTTGTTGCCCATAACAAAGACGTTTCGGATCAAAGGAAAGGGTTAACCCCCATGCAGTCATCGCATTGAGTCTTGGAGGTCTGAGTGCTGCCAACTCCTGAAAAATGGCCACCAGGCAAGCTGCTGAGAATAATCAGAATAAGATTGGAAGGTGTCCACATCAATCAATCACTTGTTGACAGATGACTGGAAGCCCCCACTGTGACCGTGGACAGCTGACCAACCCTCGGCTTAAGCTGAAGTCTAACATTAGCCTGTTTGTTTCGTGTGGGTGGCTTCTGCGTTATGACCTTAATAGTCAATCAATCTTGCAATGAGTAGTCTGTCTGGCAGAAACATTAATTATCCATACTATTCATGCATTGAAAAGCTTTATCTTCAAAAACTCAGCATCACTTAGGGAGGAATAACAGAACCCTGAGCAAGAAAATAAGCCCAGCCTCAGTTCCTAAGGGGGGTTACGGGATGGCAGGGACAAGCTCCTGCGGCCACTGCAGCCCCGATGGCAGCCCAGGATCGGGGGCACGCAGGGCAGGGCTTGGCTTTGCTTGTAATCCTGGTACCTATTCAGGCAGCACAGAGGCTGCTGCTCTTGCACCAGCAACTGCTGGAATCAGTGCCAAGAGGAAGACGAGGAGGAGAGATATAAAAGGACAACAAACACACATCAATTAAACCTTGCAAGCTGTTAGTCACACTAGTTAATAAGTTCTTTCTATCTGTAAAGTGCTCTTAGTGACAAATCCTTTAACTGGCACTCAGAGCGTTATTATGGCTTTCAAGATGCCTCTGTCTTTCATGTGCAGCTTCTTGTACACATGTGAGTGCTCCCCGTTGCGCAGTCTGTTTACACTAGTTGTGAGAAGACATCATCAAAGCAAACTGAAAGCAACACTAAATGCTTGAGAAAAACAGAATTCATTCACTGCTGCCTGCTCTGAAATCGCCTTTCTGTTTGTTTAGAGGCAGCGGTCGCAGCAGACCGCAGCAGGGAAGGGACGGGGAGCCAGGCTGGCACAGCCAGTGTTTGGCCTCTCCAGGTCATTGCCACTGAAAGCACCCGGTTCCCCCGGCACCGGGCAGAGACCAGAGCCCCTTCCTGCCGGCTGTGACACGGCGGTCACATCTCCAATGACAGGGAGCAGGGAGATGCCCATCTCCTTCTGCAGCCAGGGGTCCAGAGCATCCACATACTGGAGCTGCATCCGGGCAGTGGGAGCAGGAGCGATGCCCTGGGCCATCTCCCTAGGCAGCACTCCAGGGGTGCCAGGCACAACAGACCCCCACCTTCCTGCTGTCAGCCTCTTCCACAGTCTCTTCCGTTCCTGATCATCGGCCTCCTGTCCTCCCCCATCATCGTGCATGGACACATTCATTCTGGCCATCCCTGTGCCACAAAGGGACCCGGAGGATGGTGTGGGTTTTGTTTCAAAGAGCTAAAACCAGACAGAGCTTCAAGCAAAGTGAAGGAAGGAGAGGAGGAGGAGGACAGGCACCATGCCTGGGAGGGATGCTCCTGCCCCACTCATCACCCTGCGGCAGCCGGAGCAGCCAGACAGCCCCGCGCTCCGGCACAACTTCAGGGAGCAGCACGGGATAGAGTCACCGAGCCACCGGAGGACAGCACGCCTGTGCAAGGCTGCGGTGAAGGCTCTGCCAGGATGTCCCTTTCCCAAACTTCAAAATCCTCCCACTTCAGGGGGAACCTGTCTCTGCTGCCTCTCCAGCATAGGGCTGGTCTGGGCACAACACCATGCTGTAGCCTCCTGTAACCCAGCAGGAGTCCAAGCACTATAAAAATAACACCGTAGGCTGAAGATCTACCCATTTGCCCAGATGCAGGGGTACGGAGACACTACTGCACTCATGCTCTTGCACTCAACAGCAAAGATGGCCCAGGTTCCACACCCTGCACTGGGTGGATTGTACACGGTGAACATTAGACCACAGGGCAGGATGCAGAAGCCCCTTCAATACCATCTGGTCCTTGTTCAGGTGAGGAGCAACGAGAAGCTGGGTCCACCAGCACCCTACGCAGCACAAAACCCGACCAACATCCCTGCAGAGCAAGATGGGATGTGCAACACCGGGCAACCGCACTGACACGGGGGAGGCTGGCGATCCAACCCCGACTGCCGTGCCCGGGGCCAGCAGCCACACAGACAGAGCACAGGTCCATAGGACGCCCTTATGGAAACCATCTTCTCTTTAGTCAAAGTCAAAGCAATTAGGGCCCTGCAATGTTAGATTAAAAAAGAGACAGCTAATCGGAGACCGTCCATAATCTTTCACACTCGGGCTGCCAAAGCAGGCCACAATTCAGCAGGCCTTGTCTGGACTGATTATATTTCCTGAGAAATGAACAGTAACTCTTGTGTAGAAGCAAGTGATGTTTCTGCAAACTCTCTTCCACCCAAATTAAAGTATTAATCACCTTAATAAACATTAACGTGGGTCATTCATTAAATTCAGGAAAATACACGCCCTCAAAGCAATCAATTCGCGATTTCAGTACCCAGCGCCCTCACAACTTGACACTTGTCCCCGAGCCGATGGGTGCCCAATGCCCTCCCCGCACCCCTGTGCCAAGAGCGGCGTGGCCAAGCCCGGGCAGGGACATGGCAGCACTGCCTTTGCCACCATCATGTCAGTGCCACGGCATAATCTTCTAGGTATGCAAAGAGCACCATATGATCTGCCAGTACGCTCAAGGAAGCAAAAAACCCCCATGGGTACAAAAGTAACAGCCCAGCCCGTGTGCGGCGGTGGAGATACCATCCGGCTGCTCCCTGGCTCTACCATAGCTCTGCCGCAGCCTCCTCTTGTCCCAGCCACCATGTGCAAAGGGAGTCTAGAAAGTCAGTGTTCACCCCTGCCTTCAGACAGCACAGCTCGTGGTGTACAGCAAGGAGGCAAGAAAAAAGGATTAGAATGGATATTAGGAAGAATTTTTACACTGAAAGGGTTGTCAAGCACTGGAACAGGCTGCCCAGGGAAGTGGTTGAGGCACCATCCCTGGACGTATTTATAAGAGGGGCAGAAATAGTGCTTAGAGAGATGGCTTAGTGATGGTTTTGTCAGAGTTAGGTTGATGGTTGGACTTGATGATCTGAAAGGTCCCTTCCAGCCTGGGCGATTCTATGGCTCTATGATTTTTAGTGCCATAAGGCCCCCACACCTCCAAAAGCCAGGATTGTCAATGGATCTCCACCAAACACCCTCCACAGCTGTGTCCCCGCTTTCCTGTATCACCAAGTACCCAGTGACCTGGGGCAAACGCCTGTACACCCCGTGGTGCAAGGCACACGTGCATGGCACTCATCCCTGTTCCATATTGAGCAGAGCAGAGTCCCCACCGACACGAACGTACAGGGTGAGCGGGGATTGCTCCAGAGAGCTCAGCCTGAGGACGAGCGATCTGCAGCGTGGACCCAGGGCAGGACTCTGCCACGGCAACAAATGGAGCCCAGAGTCTCCCAGAACGCAGAGCGATGCTGGAGGCTGGACTCTCATCCCGCCTCCATTTGCTGAGCGGCACAACTCAGTGCCTCACTCGACATGGCATCTACCTGCGCAGCTCCCGCGGCAGCGTGCCCTGGGGACGGAGCGGGGCGGCAGCAGCGGCGTTTGGGAGGGCTCCGGGCTATCAGTTGCACACGATAGCGTTACATCCCCTGCCCCAGAAGGACCTCGGTGCAACCTGGCCTCCTCCGGCTGGCTCAGGGCTTCACAGCCGGTGTCAAGTGGCAACTTTCTGGATTCTGACCTTGTTGGAATTTGCTCCTGGGGGGGATACGCCAGTCCATAAAGTTCCCATTAGCGTAAAAGCAGATGTAAGCACTTTGTTGGCAGAGTTCAGCAGCAGGGAAGCCTGCAGTTGATCAGTTCTGCCTCGCTGGTCACTGCAGTCAACAGGAATTACTACAGAGGATTTCTGTGCCCGCTCTCCCAAAGCCCACCCCTCTCCAAAAAAGAAGATTTAAAGAAACCAGCCAAGCTCAGGCACCACTCCAATATAACGCAATAAATCTGAATGATGCATGCCGAGGGGAGCAGGCCCCATCCAGGAACAGCCAGCAGGAGAGCAGTGTGAATTTGTTTATTGTATGAAACAAATCAAACCGAGCCATGGGGACTGGATGTGAGGGGCTCTGGGGCCTTTGTGCCAAGCGACTTGACGCAGGACCAAGGTGCGGGTGGGTGGCAGCTGGGACTGGCCTTTGCCACTGCTTCCCCAGCTGGACCACAGATGCCTGGCACTCACGGATCTTCCACAGACAGGGAGCACCACCTTCCCACGGGCATGGAGGATGCCAGGGGATGGCCAGGACCCTGCTGGGACACTGGCCACCCCATGGGGTTGTGGGGCAAAGGGTGGCAGCAGGGTATGGTAAAGACGGCAGCTGCTGTTGTTGGCCATCTAGGACCACAGTGCTTCCCACCGGAGGCGGACCGGGACTGCTGGTACCACCGGATGCCAGGGCTCGCCACGCTCCCTCCTCAGCCCCTCTCCATCACACCGCACCGAGAACCGGCACCACTGACCTGGTTTCAGCGAGTTTTCCTTCATGATTAACACTCTCTGGGCCCCTGCTCACTCTGTTATTCTCACCAAATTAAAGCGCAGTCCCAGATCCTCGTTAGATTTGCTCACATTTGAGCAGTGTCATGTGGTCAGTAGCCCATGGCAATACACTAAATTAAAGGCCTAATGCAGAATCCACCTACAAGCCTGACAACTAATGAATCGAGGGCTTCAGGCCCCAGAGGACCCGCGTGGGGATGAAACCACTTCACACCGAGCCAGAGCAGAAGTGCAGTCCCTGGGCTGTCATTCAGAAATAAAGAGTTGTTTAATTTTATTCACCGCAGGACACAGAAACAACAGCATCTCTGTAACTAACAGCTGGTTTGCCAGAGAGCCAGGCAGCGACGACCCCTCTCGGCGCCGATCCCCGGAGCACGGCAGCTCCCGCCTGCACACCAGAGGTGCCGACAAATAAACTCCTGCATGGGTTCAATGAACTATGTTTGGGTCCCCAGAAGGGAAAAGCAGATTCTCTCGCCTAAGGTCAAAATTGATACCCCCAGTCATCCCTCCAAACCAACACCGGCTGCTCCAGAGCTCACGACTCGGCTCCACATGGCCCTTCCTCCATGGCAGGACCCGTTGCTCCCCAAACGAAGGGTGCAAGGGAGCACAACTGCCCATAGCATAGCTCCCAGCCCTCATCGCTGCCCACCAGCATCAGCCCATACCGATCTGGGCTACGTGTGAGAAAAACAGACCACGGCTCCCACTTTGGGCTTTTAGACCCCTCTTCCCATCCTCCGGCAGCGGCCAGGCAGGCACTGGATGTAAACACTGGGGCCAATGCAGTGGCCATCAATTTTGCTCTTGAAGCATTTCAGGTTGGAGCTGGAGCCTGGAAAGGTTCAGCATGTTGCATCAGATAGCTCAGCCCTGCAAAGGTCAGGGCTGTTTTGGTAAGGAAATGTTTGCGGAGACCTTCCCCTCCCCCAGATCCCTGCTCCCGGCTTCACAGCCAGGCTCTGCTCCAGGCCCACAGCAATGGAGAACCTACAGCGGGACGTTGCCCTTCACAGGGGCATGTCCCAGAGTCACCAGGGCCGCAGAGCGGCACTCCCAAGGCACAGTGCAGTGCGGATCGTGACATTAGGGTTCGCAGTATTTTTTCAGTCTCTCGCACACCAAAGAGAGCAAGTTGTCCCTCTCCCAGGGAACAGCCGAGCAAGCCCAGTGCATAACCAGTGGTGAAGGCCAAACTCCTGTTCCGAGATGACCTCGACCACAGCTCCTGTGCTGGACTCACTCCTCTGGATGGGGGACAGCATGAGCAGTCACTGCGGGAAGTGGCCTCTTCCTAATTTCTGAGCAGTCTCTGATGGCCAAAGACGCAACCGCAATTTTACAACGGGCGGCTCCTGCCGAAGGTTCCTCATTGGAAAATGCAGCTATTTATATGACACTTCTAAATGTGCGCACACGATGGACTCGGGAAAGCTTTGTGCCCGAATACTGTCAACACTCTGACAACATTTTTAGTATGCTAGCAAATAATTTGTTTTGTTGCTGCTTAATTGGGAATCAATACAGTGCCTATGTTTAATTACATTCCTTATTTCAGAATGGTTGGGATCAGGCAGCCTTTTTTTTCCTCTCGCTACAGAGATTAGGGACTTTGTATTTCAGATTCAGAGAGCACAGAGACTACCTATAGGAGAGAACAGCCCCCTTAACCAAACGGATGTCGTTAGCAGGATCATTATTAACTATAAACAACCCACATGAAGAAAGGTCAGAAGCACACTTACCCTTTCCCATCTGTAAACAACCAATTATTCAGCTCATCAAACAAAATAATGCACAAGTATTTACATACGCGTGGTGTTTGTGCACGCACGTGCGTGTGATCAGGTGCATCTGGCGTCGCCAGAGGAAGCCCCGTGTTGGGATACGAGGGAGAGCAAAACCCGGGCAGCGCAACCCAGCGCAGGAGTGGCAGGCGAGCCCCCTCCTCGGTGGCAGAGCCCCTGTCACCCAGGGGAGACGGCGGGGGCCCCGCGGGGCGGCTGGGCCGGGCGCCGTGCCGCGGTGGTGCTTGCTGGCAGGCACCAGCACCGCCACTCCGCTGGGGCAGGGATGGGCGTTGGAGCAGCGTGCGGACAGCAGGGATATAAATAACAATATCCTGCGCTGTCTCAGAGACAGCTGTGTGGTAACTCTTGCAATTACTTGCTTGTAAATGGCAACCTTTACATGTGCTTGACTCGTGACATCTTTACGCGCTCCATCTCCGGAGAGATCCAGGTGCGGCTCGGCAAAGCTGCCTCCCACGGCGGTGCCGCTGCTCCTGCTGCCCTGCCACGGCCACCACGGCCAGGACGCGTGGTGCTGGGGGGGTCCCACCTCCCCGCTCTGCCATGGGGCCCCGGCTCGGTGCCCACCCCTCGTGCCCCTGCTCCAGCCGGGAACCCAGGCCAGCCCCCGGAGCGGTGATGTCTGTCCAGGTCCGTGCTGCCCACTGCCACCATCCACCACGCGTTTCAGATGGGTGGGTGTACTCATGGAGATAAACCTCCCTCCTCATCTCCAAAGCACAGGCAGACCCGTGGCACAAGGAGAAAGCAACGCATTCTCTGACTGTGGCTAGTCCGAAATGCCTCAGCGCCTGCTCACAAAGAGGTGTCCATGGGAAAACTCGCCCCAGCAAGCACCGCGCTGCAGACACAGGACACACAGCTACAGCCTGTGGGGGACAGCAGGATGCTCCCCAGTGACCCTCCAAAATACCATAACCGGAGAGAGCTCTGCAGACACGTGGGTCAGTCGCTCAGAGGGGGTGCGCAGCGCTGGGAGCAGCCAGCAGGAAATGGGAAGGGAGAAGGCTGGAAAACCCGGTGATGGGCTGTATCATGGCCACCCCTCCCAGCCAAGCACGGGTGAAAGCCTCCCTCTCCTCTCTGCTGCCGGCAATTAATTCATCCCCCGTACGTGAGGATGGCGGGGCAAGGAGGAGCAGTTAAGGCTGAGACATGTTTATTTGATGCTGGTACACAGCCTGCCCGCCCCGCGTTTCTCCATCTGGACAAAGCATGACCACTTCCCTAAAGCAATTTTTTCATCCCTGATGCAAGTGCTGCATTTTAGCATTAATTATTTTTCCTAGACAGACTTCAATCTCATTAATTTTAAGACACTCTAAGCTCTCTTTAGCGGTCTCTAACATAATTCTCCTAACTTAAGATACACTAGATAGAAGTAGCCAATCCTGTTCATAATTGTATATATGGCCAGCAATTCAAATTCACTTCCTCTGATTTAATGTCCTATTTGTATTCTATCAATAAATGAAGTTCTCAGGACCATACTTAAATGGAAGCAGCACTAGGCTCTGATAGTCAAAGCCAGCAAAAAAAAATACCATCACTAAACCAAAACGTCTTGTAGTATATGATTCCTTGACTTATTGTTCTCTCCTCTTCACTGCACTTGAATATTAAATGTTGTATTAATAGCTCACTCTTAATTATCCATGAGTAATGTACTACAACCAGAAAATTAATGGAGGGAAGCACCACAAAAATGGAAAAAAAAAATCTCACTATCCCCGATACATTTTCAAACAGCTTATGAGAGGAAAGGAGACACACACGCTGCCTTGAACACAGCCAGACAAAAGACCAGTGCTGGGAAGGGGTCCATTGCTGATCACAATTCCTCACCCCTCTGGACACGGCTCACCTTGAGGAGATTATGAGCAGGGGTACAATAACGATCGTATAAATCCGGGGGTGGCCTAGAGAGGGGAGGGCGGGGGAACTGCTGCCTCTGCCCTGAAGCCCCAGATGGAAGAGATGATGAGTGAGACCAAAGTGAGAAATTCAAGACTGTTAAGGAAGGCTTTTCCATAAACACGTAATTCAGCTCTGGCCTTCACCGCTGCAGGAAGGTGTTGAGATCTGAACAGGAAAAGACTGACAGAGGACTGGGTGGTTTTATGGGTAATGTGGATTCTTAGAATTAAAAGTTACAGCTGAGAAGCGTGGGAGGAGATGCTACGTCCCTCATCTCATCACCGTGGTTTAACGTGCTCTCCCAAAGCACACCCGAGCGGCAGCACTCCTCATCTCCACTGGGACATCTTCCCCTCCCTGGGGCCAAGGGCCCAGCTCAGGCCCCAAGCTCCGCGGGGGGCAGGACAGACCCACAGCACTCAGCGGTTCCCAGGTTTTGTGGGAGTTTACATCCCATGGACACGGGCCCATGGGATGGATCTGCCAGACGTGTTTTGACCTGGCAGCGCAGCTCAGCGCTCACCCACCTAAATCCCAGCCTGGGTGCCTGCTGCTATCAGCCTGCTGTCGACTCACCACGCGTGGGAACTGAACCCTGTGAGATGGCACCACTGACATACACATACAGCACAGACCAGAGATATCCCCACTCCCAATGTATCGACCTCCTTGGAGTGTCTTTGCCTCCTTGGGTCAAAAGACGGCTGTCACATCAGCCGTGTGCCGTGCAGGAGACAACACACCTATTCCACCACCAGCATGATCTCCGTTCACTGGAGCATCCCAGGTCTGTGGAAGCAGAACCAAGCTTTCTAAATCACGCTCTTGGCAATACCACTGGCAGCGTCGGACACCGCGAGGACAGACGGAGAGCCAGCAGACGGACAGACTGACCCACAAGCAGGAAGCCCGCTTTATAAGTCAAACCAACAGCCTGCTTTCTGAGCAGCAGCCTCCAGCTGGGCTGGGATGCAGCCTCAGGAGAGCAGATGACAATCAGCACTGAAGAGGAAACGGGCAATAATATTCCTTTAAGCCCATCGTTAGAAACATTGCCGGCGGGAGGGAAACGCTGCAGAAGTTCTTTGTACCCCAGTGCGAAGCACAGGAATCAAAGCGCTGGTACCCTGACCAGCTCTGAACTTTGCAAAGCTAATTTATTGAACTGTTCAGCCCAGGGAAGGGAATTAGATACTTTGTCTCTTACTCAATACCAGCATTAAAAAATTAACAGGCCATTACTAAGTTTTCTTTGCATTTTCTGCCTATTACAGTGTTATTTAACGACTCAGGGCTCTGCTCGGAGCTCAGCACTGTTGGTGTAAGGACCCTGCTGCCGACCAGCCCTGGCAGGGAGGAGGCAGCCCCAGGGAACCCCCAATCTGCTGCAGACCCTTTTGCTCTGAAACTGCCGGCGCTTGGGAGCCCAGCGCAGCCCACACGGCTGCGGGGACCGTCCCCAGCGTACTGTGCGTGGGACAGCCCAGCGCGGGCTCCCCGGGACGTGCCACCCTGCCTGCTGGCAGAGGGCTGGCGGCAGACTGACCGCCACAGCAGCACATTTCGCTTTAGCTGATGGGCACGTCGAGTTTTCTCGTGCACAGAGCGCCGGCACGGTCGGCCATGCAATGGGGCCGGGCTCCTGGTGCATGTGTGGGGAGGGCAGCGGAGCACGGAGGTGCAACCTGTCCCCACAAGGTCACCTCAAGGGCAGGGTGGCTTGGGGAGACTGCAGCCTCCGCAGCCCAGTGCCTGATGGCGGGGGTCCTCTGAGGACAGCACAGACTGAACGACTGTCATCATGCACCCTGACACGGACTGTGCCACCCAGAGGGCTACGCTGTTGGATGCCCCCGGAAAGCGAAGCCATGGCAGTGCCTCTGTCACCGAGCTGGGACGTGGGGGACGGCACCAGCACGGCTCCGGTGAGGCGGCCTGGGGCTGCGGCAGGCAGGGCCACCGCAGCATCCACGTCCGTGGGCGCAATCCCCGGGCTGCTCCAGAAGAGTGGAACGGTGAAGTGCCTAATTAAATATGTGCCTCCCATTGCCGGAGCCCTGCAGCAGCCATGAATTATGCAGCGGCTCGCTTACATGTCAGCAGGATCACAATATTGATGAGTTATCCCGTGCGTAATCTGATAAAAACCAAGATAAACTCAGCAAAAATTGAGTGTAATATGATCCTTTCCTTTCAATAAACAATTTCCAGCCCGGCGTTGGGAGCGTCTCCACGCTCCCCTCTCTCCCCGGGCTCTCTCCTTACCTCGGGCAGCCCAACCCAGCAGCTCCTCAATATGGCCTGACACCGGCATGGATAAGCAGCCAAGCTGGCGGCATTAACCTACAAGCTGCGAGACAGCACTGGGTGTCTGGGAAGCGCTACCTGGGGGATATTTCCATGCCATATGGAATTAGAGGCTGGTGCTCTCCGCAGCGCCGGTGCATTCCACAAGGTCTGCGTTTTGGCATTTAGATTAATGCTGGAGACAGGGAGGAAGAAGTTGCCATGTCTCACGCTGACTCCCTCCTCTCCGTCTGAGCAAATGACGGATGGCAGAGTGCAACTCCCACTCGGAAATGCTTTCCAGCGCTCGCACAGACCCGGGTCCGACTCGGGCTCCCATGACAAGCCAATTGCTTTATAATCCTAGCCCAGATGCTTTGGGTATCCTGGGAATAGCCAGAGGCACAGACTCCCACCCTCAGCCGAAATGCATCCAACAAGAAACACCACAAGGAGAGGGGAGATACTTGGTGCTTCTGGCCATGTCTGGTCACCAGGCCTGCACAGGAGGCCGAGGGCTGTGAGACAAGGACAGAGGACACTGCGCTTTGCCCCAGCACTTCCCCGGTGTGGCAGGGACTGGTGTTGCTTGTCCCGAACTTGACCAGACCTTCAGAGGGACCCTCAGCCCCCAAGGGAAGACAGCATCCATCCACACGGCTGCTCCCTAAGGCAGCCAGAGCCAAGCCCATCGCTCTTCTGGACAAAGCCAGAGCTGGTGAACAGCGAGCGAAGTGACTGTCCTCCCCTTGGGGACACGCACCGGACTCTCCTCCACACAGTCCCGTTCACAGTGCCTTCATACCGTCAGCTGCAGGAACACAACGAAGCAACCACTTCATTAACAAGAAACAGTCAGCTGATGAAGTACGGACACAGAAGTTACACCGGCTGCCAGGTTTGCCACCTTCAGGAGGTGGCACGGGAATGGATGTGGCAAAGCAGGAGCCAGCAGCAAAGGGGACTCTGGAGCCTGCTGAGCCCACCAGGAGCTGGGAGCCCTGCATCTGCTCAAACCCCACCACCAACCCCAGTGCTGGGGGTACTTGCAGAAGAGGGGATGGTAAGTAGGCTCGTTTAACTTCCTCCTGAGGGACATTCACTGCAGAGCGCAAGAGCAAAGCTTCAAAAACGGAGCAAGGCTATTTTTCTTTTAAAAGTGTTAAATAAAGAGAAAGGCAGGAAAACAGAAAGACAGAGAAAAAAATCAAACTGGTGAGACAAGGGAAAGACAGGAAGAAGTGGGTCTTCCCAAGAGAACCAGGAAACTGCAGAAGAGAGTAGCAAACCTTAATGACTTTGATGAATGCAAAAGCCCCAGCATCTCAGCGAGCGCCCAGCTCCCAGCTCGCCGCTTGTCTCTCCAGTCCTCTCTCCAGCATGTGGGAGGGTATCAGCAGGGTGAACCCCTGGCTGGAATATCCCCCAACAGCCGGGGGGTGACAACATCACGTGCCAACTGCAGGTGGTCCCTGGTCTCTCCTTGGCCAGAAGCTCCTCTGGTTTAGCCCCAGTCGTTGCAGGAGGGGTCTGGATCCAGCCACGTCCTCCTTGCCCTGAAGGCTGCTCCCCCCTTGTGCCCAGGGGTCTCAGAAGCGTCAGGCTGGCCCAGCGGCCATGGAGAACTGCAGCAAGCTGGGGGGGGCTCAGCACCCTCACAGGGGTCTTCAGCCCCACTGGTATGGGGAGGGACAGGAACGGTGCTGCCTGGAGACGCTTCGTTTCACAGATGTGCCTGTCTGTGCACGCGAGAGCAACTTTCACAGTTTTACTGCTCTTCAAATATTTTAATGCAAGCCATTTGGTGTCAGATTTTTTAAAAATGGATACCAGCGTGAGCTACATGCGCATTAGCAAACGGCTCTCTATTAGTATAAATACAAGAAGCAGAAAAGCACAGCCTGACTCCTAATCCATATGGTTATTCCAAATAGATTGCATGGTCTTAAACTTTGGCTTATTAGACTGGATCTTACATATGGAAAGAATTAAAATGCTGGATTTACAGTGCAGGCTAATCAGAACATGTTTAACTTACGATGCCCCAACAGACCCAGAAGGTCAGACTCTCCCAGACACCTGGCGCGGAATCTGATTCTGCTCACACCAGTGTAAACCTCACAAATCCCCAGCATTACGCCGGCTTTCCCGTGGCGTAAGCCAGGGCAGGATCCGACCTCCAGCACTCTAATACAAGCAAGCTGCAAAAAGGAAATACCTCATTTCCCACTGACTAGTCCATACAAGCTCCGAGACAATAGGGCCAAGTGTAGGCTGCCGGCAGCGCTCCCATATAGGAGGGCTGGCCAGCGTTTGGGCTGCTCTGCCGTGACTCTTCGTATCTGAAAAAGCCATCAGCCTGCCTGTTCCTTCACTTAGAATAAAAGGTCACTTCAGGGCTTTTAGGGTTTTTAGTTTGGTTTGTGGGTTTTGTGTGTTTTTTTTCAAACAAAAGAATTATCTTGATTTTTTTAAAATACTTTGCCCTGAGATCACAAAAACCGTTAAAAGCAAGGCATGATATCACCGTTAATGAAGCCAGAACTCATGGGAAAGTGGATATATGTTATTTACTTCTGCTAATTTATTTCTGGACAAGGCTAGACTCATCTCAGGTGCTTTAATACATGCATTTCTAACACCACAGATATAAGCACATCTAATTCCCGCACCAAAAAGTCTCTCCTGCAGCAGCCTGAGCCTCCCCCTCTTTGTTTTTGCATGGATTTACTTCCCTGATGTTGTTTCCATGTGAGTCAGTTGCCTTTTTATTACTCCTCTAACTACAACTTTCTCCAAAGTTGTTGAATTTCTGGACTTGGAGCGGTGACAAAAGAATCCACTGATTCACCCACTTTCACGCTGCTCTGTCTGCTCTTGCTGTCTGACATCTCCCTACAGGGATCATTTCGTATGTCGTCTCCAGTTTTCTTGGTTTTCCAGTGTTGTTTTTTTTTTTTTTCTATGAAAAGCTAAATTGTTTGATTACGAGCACGTTTTTAACTAAAAAGCTCAGGGAGAAGCATTCCGCTTTAGCTTCAAACTGGCTCTCTTCCAGAAGCTACCTTTGCTTCATCTTTTACATGTAAGAAAATTGTTTATTACCAGCTTGAACAAACAGGCGCGCTGCTAAAATGCTTCAGCAAGGCTGTCCTAAAACCGGGCAGCCTTCCTGATGAGGTATTAACAACTGACGGGGAAAGAAAAAAACTTTCAAAAAATCCATTTTAACAACCTGTCTGCACACACACACACACACACATCACACGGGGGCTGAGAAAAAGCCGGGAAACTTTCAGTCCAACGGGTCATGGTTTTCAAAATCGGTACAAAAGCACGAAGAGATTGGGCTTCAGAAGAGCTGCTCCGCTGGTATCAGCAGCGTCTCTGCCGCAGCGCTACAGAGCTCGAGTTCTGAAGAGGAAAGAGAAATTAGCACAGAGAAAGTTTTCACTAAGCACCTCTTACCCTGGCGCTCTGGAATCTGCACAGAGCTGCCGAGTCTGGGAACGTTTGGCTCTGCCACATGGGGTTATTTTCATCATCCCACTAAAAAAAATAAGATGTGATTGCTAGTCCCTGGCGTTGCTTTGCTAAAGGAAAAAATGCAGGCTGTGTTCCGAAGTATCGCTGTGGAAATCTGCTTAAAACTGTGTGTTTCTTTTCCTTACTTTGACCAAATTGATGCAAACCTGACCTGCCAGACCATCTGAAAAGAAGAGGAGAATTTGTTGAGAAAAGCACTTTCCGTGATGTCGCCCGAGTTCACAGCTCACCTGTCCCGATGGCACAGCTCCAGTCCCTGTGCATTCAGCGTCTAGTTTTAAATCGCCACACCTGACAGTTACAGAAAACCCTTGGAAACTCCCCGGGGCAAAGGGAAGCTCGGCGGCAGAGCCGCGGCTGGCAGAGCCGGGCTGACCGTGCCCTGCCTATGCTGCAGCCAGAAAACCTCACCGAAAACCGCGCCAAAGTGGCTCCCCCCAAAACGGCAGCAGAAACCACCCGGCCCCTCCCTGCAGGTCTCCGGGATCAGGAACCCCCACCACAGAGAGCAGGAGCAGACCGTGCCTCAAGCTGCTGGAGATGCCTCATCTCAGGGAAGGTGGCCAGTATGAACCAGTACAAATCCAGTGAAGGAGACATCGACCAGCTCAGCTCCAAGGGTATGAATCTTCCCGCACACAAGTGCAACTCCAGCCCTCCTGGATTCTCCGATCCACCCCTCTGCTGACCCAGACGATAAATCCCAGCCCCACGGCCAGCCCCAGGGCTGGTCCCACAGTGTGCTGCCTATCTGAGCTCAGTTCCGTGTGCTGGAGACAATGCCATCCACAGGAGTCCAGCTTCCCCGGCTCCATCTGGCACCGGACATCGTTAATCAATAGCGCTCCCTTTCCTGGAGGGTCACTGGAGGCTGCGCAGAGGCGGGAGGGGAGAGGGTTTTAACAGCATAGCAGACCCCTTAACGATTACATCAAGTGGCGAGTCATTTATTAGTCTCCTTAACTGCCAGAAAACACCAGCTCTGAGAGACTGGAGTGCAGCATTTAGTATCTCCTCGTCTCTCCAGTGCCAGGACATGTACAGCATGCCGAAGGGCCAAGGAGCTGCATCGTGCTCCCAGCCCACCCTGTCCCCTCCCCGCTCCTCAGCCCCAGCACAGCCGGGGGCTACGGCTTGGGCCGGCAGAGGGTCGTGTGCTGGGCTGAGCACCTGCCGAGCACTTGCAATGAGGAGCAGAAGACGGCACCTCCCTGGAGCTGCACGGGGATGGCAGAGACGGAGCAGCAGCCCGGCCAGCCAGCAGCACCGCAGCCGCTCGCAGGCTCCTGGGCACAGGGCATCCTCCCGGGTAAGTCCCGAGAGCACAAATGAAACCCAGAATGCTTTCCCCACGTGGTCCATACTGCCAAGTACGATGGAGAAGCGCCCTGCCTTTGCTGAAACCATCACCAGATTTCACTGTCAAAAGATGCAGCGAAACTTGGGAAGGCCACAGGTGAGTAACGATGCTCGAGCCATCCACTTCAGTACTGAAAGCATCTCAGCAAAAATACACATTAGGGAACCACCCTGCCCTAACTATGGCCTAACAGGCTGCTCCTCTCTCCAGCCTCTCATTACTGAGGGCCAGAAGGAGATGAGGAGTATGTTCTCCTTTTGGTTTTTAAGGAAATGATTAAATTGGAATCAACTTATTTCATCCTTTCCACAAAAAAGTGCTCTGTCATCTCATGCCCATTCACCTACTCAAAGACGAGATGACATCTCTGGCTAAAGGCCGACAGTTCTGCACCTCCTTGTCACTTTTAACAAGAAAATAATCCCGCAGAAACACTTGAAAAACAAATTGGTGTTGACACTCCTCATCTGCTAGGTACATTTTACGAAAGGAAAGAAATACTGCATTAGCGTTTGACCTCCTCACCTTCTTGACATTGGAAGAAAATAAAGAGAGCGAGAAAGAGACTCAGAAAAGCTGATGCTGGAGTAACAGAATAATGAGAGGCGGCAGTGCTGCGAAAGCAGCAGCCCACCTGCGACGCGGGGAGGTCAGGCAGGGTTGGAGCCAGCCCGGGCAGAGGGAAGCCAAGAGAGCGGAGGAGCCAGCAGGCACCCAGCAAGCCTTCACCAGTTCATACCAGGACACCCAGGGAGGTACGAGGGATGCACAGGAGTTCCAGGGACCGTGCAAGACCCTCACCCCTGCCACCTACCGCCAGCAGCTCCTGGCTTGCACCCTGCAACTGGTGCGAGAGGCTGGACCCGACTCAGAAGAGCGCTGGAACCCAAGGAGCAAAAAATGACCTCAGGGAGGTACTGCTGGAGGCACAGCAGCTCTGGTGGCTCAGCAGCAAGCCTGGCACCCCCTCGGCTCACTCAGAAAGAGCGTTCACTACAAAATGAGCTCATCTCGCCAAGAGCTGCTTCTGCAGATGAGGGAATGAGGACTGGAGTCCCGCCATTTAGAGAAGGATCATACAGGGCATCGCCAAAAAGCTTCTCAGCCCTGCAAAGCACTCCGGGGAGACCTTATAGCAGCCTCCCAGTCCCTGAAGGGGCCTGCAGGAAGGCTGGGGAGGGCTGTTGGCAAGGGCAGGTAGCACTAGGACGAGGGGCGATGGTTTAAACCAGAGCAGGGCAGGGTTAGATGAGACATGAGGAAGAAGCTCTTTACCCTGAGGGGGGTGAGACCCTGGCCCAGGTTGCCCAGAGAGGGGGTGGAGGCCCCATCCCTGGAGACATCCAAGGCCAGGCTGGATGAGGCTCTGAGCAACCCCCCTGCTCCCTGCAGGGGGTGGGACTGGATGGACTTTAGAGGTCCCTTCCAACCCAACACATTCTGTGACTCTACCAGGACTGCAAGTCCCCCCATGGGAGTGAGCGCACCTCCTCCTACCGTGTCTCATCCTTCCCCCACGGGATCCCTGCTCCTGCTCCATCCTCACACCATTACATGGCCGTGCAACGCTGAGGGGCTACTTGTGCCCACAAGAGAAGGCTGCTCTGTCCTGCTCTAAACGCTGTCGAACCACCCAGCATGCTTCCAGCTTCTGACCTCTGCAGCCTGTGGGCAGGAACAAGGGGGCTTGCTCAGCTCCCAGCACTGCCAGCTGCTGCCTTCGGTCTGGGCACGGTGGACTTCACCGAATAAGTCACGCTAACCCCATCTCCTCTCCCCCGAG